>JABXJD010000617.1:0-240262 GCA_013375575.1 Percina caprodes | reverse complement strand
GGACTTCAGATACAGTATTAGGGACCACTAAGGTCTATATAAAGAGACTTCAGATACAGTATTAGGGACCACTACACTCTATATAAAGAGACTTCAGATACAGTATTAGGGACCACTAAGGTCTATATAAAAGAGACTTCAGATACAGTATTAGGGACCACTAAGGTCTATATAAAAGAGACTTCAGATACAGTATTAGGGGGACCACTAAGGTCTATATAAAAGAGACTTCAGATACAGTATTAGGGACCACTAAGGTCTATATAAAAGAGACTTCAGATACAGTATTAGGGGACTACTATGGTCTATATAAAAGAGACTTCAGATACAGTATTAGGGACTACTAAGGTCTATATAAAAGAGACTTCAGATACAGTATTAGGGACCACTAAGGTCTATATAAAGAGACTTCAGATACAGTATTAGGGACCACTAAGGTCTATATAAAAGAGACTTCCACCAAGATATTCAGGTATTAGGACCACTAAGGTCTATATAAAAGAGACTTCAGATACAGTATTAGGGACCACTAAGGTCTATATAAAGAGACTTCAGATAACAGTAGTATAGGGACCACTAAGGTCTATATAAAGAGACTTCAGATACAGTATTAGGGACCACTAAGGTCTATATAAAAGAGACTTCAGTATTACAGGTATTAGGGACCACTAAGGTCTATATAAAGAGACTTCAGATACAGTATTAGGGACCACTAAGGTCTATATAAAGAGACTTCAGATACAGTATTAGGGACCACTAAGGTCTATATAAAGAGACTTCAGATACAGTATTAGGGACCACTAAGGTCTATATAAAGAGACTTCAGATACAGTATTAGGGACCACTAAGGTCTATATAAAGAGACTTCAGATACAGTATTAGGGACCACTAAGGTCTATATAAAGAGACTTCAGATACAGTATCAGGGACCACTAAGGTCTATATAAAGAGACTTCAGATACAGTATTAGGGACCACTAAGGTCTATATAAAGAGACTTCAGATACAGTATTAGGGGACCACTAAGGTCTATATAAAGAGACTTCAGATACAGTATTAGGGACCACCAGGTCTATATAAAAGAGACTTCAGATACAGTATTAGGGACCACTAAGGTCTATATAAAAGAGACTTCAGATACAGTATTAGGGACCACTAAGGGTATATAGAAGAGACGTCAGTGCTAATGTTATAATCAGTTTTTGCGTTATGTTAGCAGGCGGGGGTTCCTACTGTATCTTCTCACGTGGCAGAAGCTGGGAGCACATCACCGTTGATTATGTGAGGATTTAGATTAAGATTCAGATAACGTGAGCGTAATGTGAGCTGCACTTAGAAGTGGTTTGGACTGATACTTGATTTAAATATTCCTTCAAACTTTTACATAAACTCGAGAGGTCATATCGGGCGGCCCTCATTTACAATGGCATTGAATTTAATTAAAAAGTCACAAGAATGATGAAAGGCAATAAAACTGAATTGATGTATACAATTTAATAAAAAAAAAAGGTTAGGATAATATGGATACAAGATACAAAAAAAAGTACAGTTATGTAAAGCAAGTGTGAAACCAGATTTCTAAATTGTCCAAAAGGCATAAGTGAGTTGATTTTCAGAAAGTGCTGTAATTAGTTCATAGTAACACCTTGGAGCTAGGGTGTCTTTGGCCAATATGGCCCATAGCCCAGAAACGGGGAAGGGGGGGAGGGACTTTGTGCATGGCTTTGTCAGAAGTGAAGTAAATTCCCAATGTAGTTTTTATTTTTTAAATGTGAAGTTGAATAGTTGTCTGATGTCTCTTGATGGGTACCTGGTTGTCTTTTCTTTGACAGGTAACCTGCCGGTACCAACGATTGCTGCAATTGATGGCGCTGCCTTAGGAGGAGGCTTGGAAATGGCCCTTGCTTGTGACATCAGGATTGCCTGTAAGACTCAGTGGACTTTATTTTCGAGGTTACAGATAACGTTAAAGGTGCCTTTTGTCATTTCTAAGCATACTCAGAGAAACGTGTCCTCTGCATTTAACCCATTTTATACATCGGAGCATGGGCAGGCGCCCGGAGACCAACTCCAGTTTTATTTAGTATTTTTTGACAGTGGCTTTTTTGGTCAGGAGGCGCTGACAGGAATACTAGCTTAAAGTATATGCGGGGCGCCTCTAGCTCACCCAGTAAGAGCGTGCGATCCATGTAAGCTGAGTCCTGCAGCGGCCCAGGGTTCGAGCAGTCTCTTTGCTGCATGTCATTCCCAGTCTCTCTCCCACCTTTCCTGTCTATCCACTGTCACTATCAAATAAAGGTAAAAAGGCCCATAAAAATAATCATATAATACGGTAACTTAGATAAACCTGGTATCTCTGTCACTGTGTCACGAGCCAGAGCATGAAGAGGTTGTTGTAGCAACCAACGTAATAATAACTTCATACAGCGCATTTCATGAAACCCACGGAGGCTTTACACAAGGGTATCGTAGGCTATCCATAGGGTACAGATTCAATTATTGGCAAATTATCAAAGATGTTTTTATCAATATGAATAAAGTTATGAATATGGGTATTCATAACTTTACCAAATTGACAAACAATCAAAACAAAATCCGGGACCAATATTGAACCGTGAAACATCATTAGGCTTCAGTTCAACGAGAGAGAGGTTATTCTCCGCTCCTTTCTGCGAGCGAACAGCTGACTCAGCTGAGCCATAACCCCCGTCCCCTGTGATATAGCGTCTTTATATCACCGCCATGATTGAGTGACAAAAGGCAGAGCTATGGCTCAGCTTGTACAGTAACAGCAACAGCAGTTAACAGCAACACAGTTCAATCCAACTTCAACACTATGGGCTCTGGGATCCATCCCCAGCCACTTCTTACATTACCACATCCTGTTCTAGTATCTACCCAGATCACTAGAAAGCCTTACTCTGATGTGTTTGTTTAGCGGATCCTTCCACGATGAACAGGAAGCTGGAAAACAGGCATCCAGACTTCATGTAGCCCCCCCACCCCTCCTCTGTCTCAGGCCCTTTTGTCTCTGAGCACATGTTGGCCACATGTATTCTGTTGTTTCAGATCAGCTTAATTCTTACTTTCCTCGGTCCCAGCAGGGCCAATTCGGGGCCGTTTTTGAATCATTACCAACCGGTAATGGTCTCCATCTGTTGAAAGCCTGACCGAGGGTGACTCAGTTTTGCCCGTCATCTTTCCCTTTTAGTTGTTCTTCGTCTAACGTCTTTCTCTCCTGTGATGGTCCTGCCCCAGTTTCTGCCGTAACTACAGCAGATAACTAAAATAACATTCAAATAAAATTAGGTCTGTATGAAGAAATCTCCTGCTACCTTTTACCTTGCTGCACTGGCTTTTCCGGTGTTACAAAGAAATGTGTGACCCTTCAGAATGTGTAACTGTAGCGCCGTCTACCTGCCGAAAAATTGGACCTGGGCGGAGGCATTAATAAAAACTATATAAAACTCTTTTCACTGTTAGTCTGGTTTGCTGTTACAGGACATTTATGATCATCAGGTGGAACATTACACAGTTTGAGAAACGTGTAAAAGTTACATACAGTCACTTAAACATACATGTTTTGGTGGGTGAGTCTGACAAAGCAGTAGAAGCAGTTACAGGCTATTTAAAAAGACTGTGTGTGTGTGTACCACCTGAGCTAATGCACTACTGATATCTTGAGTCTTCATCACAGCTAAACGTGCTGACAGATTGTCAGATCAGTGGAGCCTGATGAGGCCCAGCAGCGTTCAGACACATGAGACCACAATCAGAACAGAACATCTGGCTGGAATCATTTTCAAAATAAGAAAGGAAAACTTCAAACTGCATCACAACTTGGATTTCCAGATGCATTACGAGTGACGATGTGATGAGGCTGGGTTGGGAGAGCCTTAAAAGCGTTCTCTGTTCCTGGCATTATAAATGCAGAAAGAAACAAAGGGGCTACACAAGCATTTCAATTGACTAGTCCAGTTAAGATTTCCCTCATTCTAAATGATTTCAGCCCATTTAGTTCTTCTATAGTAGTTGTTTGTTGAGTAATGATGTTTTTGACCTTTTATAAGAATGATCAATTAATCTAATGTATATTAATATACTTTTGTTCATTGTGTCATATAATGCATCTATGTAGTAATACTGCTCTTTGATCTCTCTAGCCAATACTGCCAAGATGGGCTTGGTTGAGACCAAACTTGCGATTATTCCTGGAGCAGGTAAGCCTGGATTCTTTTTACGTCATCATCTCCAGTGAAAGTATTCTTGCTGTCTAACACTTCTGCACTTCAAGGGACTGCAGCAGGGTTTCTGCTGGGTCTTAAAAACTCTTAAATCCACTGAAGTAGTGTGTTCTAGGTCTTCAATTGTTTTAGAGAGGTCTTTATTTTCCTACGTCCATGCAACGCTACCTCTAATGCTCATTGAAATGCTCCTGCTGCGCTTTGCAATGCGTTTCCACGGGAACTAGACACAGAGAAATCGGATTGTTTCAATGTTCATGTTGTATTGCCAGCAGATACACTATGTCCAAGACAAATTTATTTTGTTGAGTGGTCGTGAATATTGTAGTTACTGTGTTCTTGAATTTTGTCTACCCAGACATTTCAAAATAATACATTTTAAAGCGACACCATGATATATTGCTGAAGGTTATCTTACCGTCAGAATCTTGTACCGGTCCAGTTCTGATCAGATTTGAACTCAGAGCAGTGTGTTCAGTGTCTTTGGTCGAGGGTCCATCCTGGTGTCTCTTCTCTCGTCACGTGTGTGCAGGTGGGACTCAGCGTCTC
This sequence comes from Percina caprodes, assembly GCA_013375575.1. Lineage (NCBI taxonomy): Eukaryota > Metazoa > Chordata > Actinopteri > Perciformes > Percidae > Percina > Percina caprodes. The sequence goes on along the minus strand of JABXJD010000617.1, from coordinate 235,470 downwards.
CCCAGGCTGATAAGTGTCTCTCTTGCCAAGGAGCTCATCTTTGCTGCTCGGGTGGTGGACGGAGCCGAGGCCTGTCGCCTGGGCCTGACCAATCATTCTGTGGAGCAGAATAACAGTGGCGACGCTGCCTACCTGCGGGCTCTGGAGCTGGCCCGCGAGATCAACCCTCAGGTAACACGGTCACGTTTGCCGTTGAATGATTGCATTATAATATTGTACTTATTCAAAACAATATGCTAATGCAATTCATATCGCACACAGCGGTTTGTGATACCTTGTAACTGATTTTAAAATGGCACTCTGACTCTTGGCTTAACAGGGTCCAATTGCAATAAGGATGGCAAAGCTGGCGATCAACCAGGGGATCGAGGTAAGGCTCAGGCGTCAGTGCAGGACTGCTTTCACCGTGTTTCACGATAACACCCCAGCGTTCAAAACTGTGAACATATTTAGAATCTTTTGGGAGTGTCTTCTCCACCCCTGGCACTTCAGGGCGGTGATGTCATCACATGCCTCAGCATTGGCCTTATGGAGGGTTGTCTATTCATATGGACGCCGCCTGCCAGACACCTCCCACCTCCACGCTGAAAAGATTTAATAGATTAGTTAAGTAGAGTGTGGTGGATGAAAACGAGGTGCTGATTCCAGATGAGCTGCAAGCCAGTCGCGCTCAGCCAAAGCATGATGGAAATTAACATTGACTTGGCACCACGGTGCGTCCTGCCTGAGCAGCCCAGTTGGTAAACACCTGGGCAGTCATTGTAATGCAATCCATGGCACAGTGGTTATGACACTTGGGTGTGGGAGACCCGGGTTTGATTCCCACTGCAGTGATACATCAACCAGTTTAAATCGAACAAGAGTTACTCCCAACTCCTCCTGCAACACTTTTTCAGGAACAATGAAACACCCCCTCATTCTTACGGGAACCTGTCATGTTGTGGATCAGAGAAACCGTAACATGCACCGCGTTTATGTCATGGCTTTTCATTAGAAACGATCAGGACTGAGTCACATGAGAATTAGACATTTTCAGCTGCAGTGTGAACATTCACTCAGAGATGCCACATTCTCTTTCAGGTGGATTTATCTACTGGTCTGGCAATTGAAGAAGCATGCTATGCCCAGGTGAGGAATTGAACTGCAATTAACAATTATTTAACCTGCTGTATGAAATATTCATTTGGTTGGCATTTCATCAGGTCAGCCTACGGGTCACTCGTGCACATGTGCGAGAATGAACCAATAATATAACCGCTGTATTCCCTTCATCGGGGACCTAATGTTCAGAAGTCTTTTAGAAAGGTGTTGATTTAACTTTATTTATATTTTAGAGACTGCAATTTGTGCTGTTGTTGAAAAGGTGTTTTTAAAATATACAAAATATCAGAAAGCCCTCTGGTTGGAGGGAATAAGTAAGCTAGGCTTCAGATGAAGACGTGCATCTTTTCTTACGACTAACACATTTGTGGTGTTTTTAAGGTGATCCCAACTAAAGATCGATTGGAGGGTTTGGCTGCGTTCAAGGAGAAGAGGCGTCCTCAGTTCAAGGGGCAGTGAAGCCCCACTGCTTCCAGAAACGATCCCGAGTTCTGCCTTCAGCGCTCCTACTACCCACTGCTTCCAACATGCTGCGGGTGAAACTGTCCACGCGACGCCCAGGCGACGTCTCTTAGACCGCAGGACACTAGGCCGCTCCCGGCTGGTGTTTTTACCAGTGTAAAGCACGTCCAGCAAGCAAACTAACCAATCATTGGCCTTCATCAGTACTAAAACCTCACTGAACTAACTCAATTAGCAAGCTAAAACATCAAATGACTTCAGATGGCTATTGATCTTTGCATTATGATTGGTAGTTGGTCACTTACGTCTTCGACTAATAATCAATCTCCCAGCCACTGACATGTCTGAATGCTTTACATAAACAATGTATCAGAAAGATTATTGCCTCCTTTTTTTTAGAATTTGGTAGAAATGTACCACTCTGTTCACAACACTGAATAACAGGGGTGTCTGCATGAAATCATGAAACCGAAGATAGTTTTCTCTCTTGACTTGAATAATGTCCACAGGGTGGAATTTTGGATTTTTAAGTTGTTACCACTGAGTGTAAGATGTAGTGCCTCTGCCTCCCTGTGCTATTGACAAAAAAGTCACTGTGACCCTGAAAACAAACGCACAGCCTAAATCTAGTATCAAGGTGAGATGTTTTCCTTTAATCGTAGCATGTTAGACACAGTGGCTTTAAAGTGCCCATATTCTGCTCATGTTCAGGTTCATAATTGTATTTTGAGGTTGTACCAGAATAGGTTTCCATGGTTTTATTTTCAAAAAACACCATATTTTTGTTGTACTGCACATTGCTGCAGATCCTGTTTTCACCCTGTGTGTTTAGGTCTCTGTTTTAGCTCCAGAGTGAGACATCTCCCTTCTATCCTATCTTTGTTGGGAGCTGCACATGCTCAGTAGCTCTGTAAGATCCCATCAGCTAGATAACTCTTTCTCCAGCTTTGGTCAGTCCAAGGCAGGATTAGCTGGGAGACTTCTTCTAGACCAGGGCCACTTGTGGAATACCTGCACAACAGGGACAGGAAGTAGAACAGGGACAGGAAGTAGTTCTTTTGGAGATTCTGGTCCACTAGTGGCTGCTGGAGCAGTGTTTAGCATTGAGAACGAGCTAGCATGCTACGGTTAGCCACCTCGTCTCTAGTGACGTAGAAAGCCGTGCAGATGTTGGACAGCTCACCTGGAGACTGAAGACAGAGGACACTCAGAAACCAGATCTCACTCAGAACACCATGGATGGTTGTTTTCCTAGTGTGTATGCGTGTGGAAACACCAGAGACACAAAATAACCCCCAAATCCCAGAAAAAGTTTTTGTTTTTTCCTTTTTCTTCATAATATGGGCACTTTAAAGGCCACAAAGCAATGTCCAAAGGTTGCTGTTACTGTGCCTCAAACTAACCAGAGCAACAGAACAGATGTCTGACATCGGCCACATGTGTAGTACCTAAATGGAAAGAATTCCTCTGATTGGTTAATTGGCCAACAGAATATAAACAACGTTGCGGTCACTCAGAGTGACAAACTTTAAAAAAAATATTTCAGAAATGTGCAAAACGTTCTTCAAATGATATGGGCATGTTGCATAAACAAATGTTTTTGACTCAGTTAGTAAGCTTATACTGACAAATGTCATCAGCTCATAGAGACCATTACATTTGGTTAAATATTCCCCGGCATTTTTCATATTCATGTATTTATTTTTTGACATCTTTTCTACAGAGCCCCCCAACACACACACACACACAATCTAAACTGCTGTTCTGGAGCTGTTGATGGGAGATTGATCCCCAGTGGAGATGACTTGATGTTATGTTGTAAGTGCATGGGCGTCCCCCCCCCCCAGACTGGGACAGCCCCCAGGGCATCACACTGTACCCCACACATGGAAATAAAACTTCTGTCTTCCCCTACAACTTGTGTATTGTTTATAGTGCACATTACGTTGGGAATATTGAGTTTGAGTTCTTATTTTAAACAAGTACAAACACCCCCTTTATATCGGATCGCGTCAAACACAGTGGTGGAAACTGTCCAAGGTAGAATAACAAACCAAGGAAATGCTGGAAACCACAAAACGTCAAGCTTTCACCAACTGACATCATCAACCTGAGATCAGAACACACACACGCACACACACGCACACACACGCACACCTGAGGAAATAATGAATATACAAGTAATAATGGTCAATGAGACGTATTATTTCATTTCTTTATTTTTTTTCCTGCATAATTGAAATGCTGTTGTAACTTTTGTTTTAATGTGTAATTTATTATCAACCATTGAAAACATAAGTATTCTACCTATAAAGTATAGAGTGTGTGTGTGTGTGTGTGTGTCTGAAGTGGAAACTGTTCTTTTAGCTGTCATTCATGCATCAGACATTTAAAACTCATTTCACTTGATAGGTTATCATGTAGGATATATATCATATAGATCATACATATAAGATCAAGGCTTTATATTAACTATTAACTATTTCTGAGCACCAGCCGCCACGGCTAGCAGACTTTAAAGTTACCAACCAATCATATGTCCCACTCGCCATTTATTTCCCATTTATAAAACAGATGAGTGGCGTTGAATACATTTAAGCATCCGTGCGTCTTTAAAAATGTGTCTTTGGATTTATGGTGGCCAGATATATATATTAAACTATAAACCTTTACATTTAATTTAGCCCTTGAACCATATCTCCACGTTTTGTTTTTTCTGGCCTAACACACACCAAACCGCCATAACGTTTTGCCAGAATCTTTACCTGCATTTGGCGGGTTAGCAGGTGTTAATTTAAAGCCCTGTATATGATATCATACATTTATGTCATATACTGTATAAGATATAATACCAGCTGACAAACCAATGGTTCCTAGGCAACAGACTGATGTAGCTCCAAGGAAACTCATTCTGTTTATAAAAATAACAGAAATTAACAGTGACAATGGAGAAAATCACAATACTTATCTATATTGTAAACGGACTGTTCTTATATATATATATATATATATATATATATATATACTGTATATATAGAGCTTTTCTAGTGTCACCGACTACTCAAAGCTCTTCTACACAGTACAGGCCAAGGCGCCTCATCAGATACACACTCACACACATTCACACTCCGATGGGGCAGCATCGGGGGCAACTCGGGGTTCAGTGTCTTGCCCAAGGACACTTTGACATGTGACTGCAGGGCCAGGCCAACCTTCTGATTGGTAGGCGGCCGCTCTACCACTGAGCCACACCCTCCCCATTGTGACTACTATTGCCACTGTTTACCCCCCTGCTCTATCTGTAAATTATAGAGCGGTCTAGACCTGCTCTATCTGTAAATTATAGAGCGGTCTAGACCTGCTCTATCTGTAAATTATAGAGCGGTCTAGACCTGCTCTATCTGTAAATTATAGAGCGGTCTAGACCTGCTCTATCTGTAAATTATAGAGCGGTCTAGACCTGCTCTATCTGTAAATTATAGAGCGGTCTAGACCTGCTCTATCTGTAAATTATAGAGCGGTCTAGACCTGCTCTATCTGTAAATTATAGAGCGGTCTAGACCTGCTCTATCTGTAAATTATAGAGCGGTCTGGACCAGCTCTATCTGTAAATTATAGAGCGGTCTAGACCCGCTCTATCTGTAAATTATAGAGCGGTCTAGACCCGCTCTATCTGTAAATTATAGAGCGGTCTAGACCCGCTCTATCTGTAAATTATAGAGCGGTGTAGACCCGCTCTATCTGTAAATTATAGAGCGGTCTAGACCCGCTCTATCTGTAAATTATAGAGCGGTCTAGACCCGCTCTATCTGTAAATTATAGAGCGGTCTAGACCCGCTCTATCTGTAAATTATAGAGCGGTCTAGACCCGCTCTATCTGTAGATTATAGAGCGGTCTAGACCTGCTCTATCTGTAGATTATAGAGCGGTCTAGACCTGCTCTATCTGTAAATTATAGAGCGGTCTAGACCTGCTCTATCTGTAAATTATAGAGCGGTCTAGACCTGCTCTATCTGTAAATTATAGAGCGGTCTAGACCCGCTCTATCTGTAAATTATAGAGCGGTCTAGACCCGCTCTATCTGTAAATTATAGAGCGGTCTAGACCTGCTCTATCTGTAAATTATAGAGTGGTCTAGACCTGCTCTATCTGTAAATTATAGAGCGGTCTAGACCTGCTCTATCTGTAGATTATAGAGTGGTCTAGACCTGCTCTATCTGTAAATTATAGAGTGGTCTAGACCTGCTCTATCTGTAAATTATAGAGCGGTCTAGACCTGCTCTATCTGTAAATTATAGAGCGGTCTAGACCTGCTCTATCTGTAGATTATAGAGTGGTCTAGACCTGCTCTATCTGTAGATTATAGAGTGGTCTAGACCTGCTCTATCTGTAAATTATAGAGCGGTCTAGACCTGCTCTATCTGTAAATTATAGAGCGGTCTAGACCTGCTCTATCTGTAGATTATAGAGTGGTCTAGACCTACAAATAAAATTAAATAGAATTTCCAAGGGCGCGGAGCAATCGTGGATATAGAATAATCTTAAATTAACTGAATAAAGGCTGTGTGCATGTACTGTATGTAAGTATATTGGATACACATATGTATATGCATGCATAACTAACAGTTTTCTATCGTTAATAATTGATGTAATTTCTGCATGTTGAGTAATAAGTCACTGCTACAGTATAATCTGTTTGACCTTGATTTATTATTGTGTGTCTGTTCCATTTGAATTTCTTTTGTGTCATTTATTTCAATCTCAAGACTGTTTAATAAGAGAATAATTTAACACTGCGTATAGGATGAACGGCGGCCGTCTCCACATCACAGATGCTGCAGCAAAGCTTCTTTACTCCGTGATGAGGAGTCAAAGCAGGCTCCTGTGGGGTTAAAGTTAGACATGCTAGGTCGCGGTTACCATGAGGATATATACAGTAATATATAAAATAAGTTGAAGGTGTGTGTGTGTGTGTGCGTGTGCGTGCGAGCCTGCTAACAGACTGTTGAGGCCCTGGCCAGCGGTTGCGTGCAGGCGGGCCCTGTGGCTTCAGGCTGCTGCAGCTCAGGACCTGACATCAGGCTGCACATCCCCACTGTGGCTGGCCTCCTTCCGGCAGATGTCCCAGCAAGAAGCCGGGGGGTATCCCACCACAAGGCAAGGTTGCGTAAAGAAGGACCTGTTCCCCAGTACTGGAGGCTTTGCACCCCCAGCCGCTTCTCATGGGAAACGTCGAAGGTGTAACTGTAACGGCATCTTTGACACCATCTTGTCTTTTGTAGTTTTTGTTTTTTTTAGGAAGCGTCTCTGTTACCGCAGGTCAGCCTAGTCTGGGAGATGTGGCTCTTCCTCCCTGGCCATGTTTCTCTTTAACTCTTTCTCAGCACGTTGGTTTGGGCCTTAAATGCCACTAAAGTTTCCTTCTCCTTTCATTCATTTGTTTAACCCTGTGCTTTTCCTCCAATGAAACAACCTATTGTGTTAGCTTGGAGGCTGAAATCTGAAGTAGTAAGTATGTCAAAACCTGGAAAAATGAAGTAAACTGTATTGATTCCACTCGAGGGAAGTACTTTTTTTTATTTTTTATTTATTTGGTAACCAGACCCTGTGAGATAGGCTAAAACGCCACAGGTGTTGACAGGTTGAGGTCACTAATAGTCAAGTAATTCCTTATTGATATTAATATTATTAATGAATTGAGTAATTCTGTATTTACACAGGTTGAAGTCATTAATAATGCCTGGTGAGATTCTCATTTTCTAACAAGCCAACAGCAAGAGTTAATAAGCCATCTACCATTATAAAGGGTACTAGTAGTATGATGAGGGGTTTCCAGTGGTTTGTGTCTCCAGGAGAGGTCAGAGGTCAAACGGTCCATTGTTCTGGTCTATCTGATGAACTACAGAGCTAAAAAGACAAAGCATTTGGTGTTTCACAACCAAAAGTTCTTTCCTCTGTTGTATATATATATATATATATATATATATATATATATAGTGTATTTAAAACAAACTGCTCAGTGGCTCCAAAGGAATTGGAATTATGCAGACTACATGAAATATGAGAATGATGCAAAACTAGTTCATTAGAATTTAACAGGCAAAACCAAAGAGTCATCAGCAATGCAAAACATTCAACTGAATTTCATTTTTACTCTCAAATCATCCCAGACGTTCTCTCAGGACAACCTTTGACATAGAGCCGGTCTGGACGACACTCTATATGGACATCATGTTGAAATATTACAACAGGTATCAAAACAAAGTGTAGTGATTAGATATTGAAATAAGGATTGCAGTATTCTGGAGATTGTCTGTAAAGCTGGTTTAACGCTCCTTAATAAAATCACTTCAAAATATATGTTTTTCTCGCCTAACTTTTTACCCCATAAAAATTGCTGCAGTTACTGAAGAGGTTAGAATAGAGAATTTCTATTTCTGTCTAAGTAAATCATATGTAAAATCATTAAAAAACACTACTGTAAGCATATTACATGATCTACATACAAAAATAGTACCCCAGCCACATGTCTGAACTTAATACAGAAAAAATCCAGAAGAAAATGACTCAGAAAATGGCTATTTTATGAAGTTATTTCTACAGATATGTCTGTGCGTTTTCTTATTTCCTCTCAGAAAAAAAGCCCAAAAAGTGCAAAATAAAAAAAAACACATCCACATCACTCACACACATACTTGAATCAACTACATGCATACATTTATAGAAATAAGTCATTATAATTTGATGAAATGGTGAAATGCAATAACTAAGGCCTTATTTTTGCTTTGACACAGCTGGAGCCATCACAGGGTTAAAAGTTTCTGGTCATGTTTGGTATCAATCGACTCGTCTTCTTATTGGCTACACAGGGAGGCTGGTTTCATAGCTTTTGATTCTAACTGGTTGGAAGAGCTGTCAATCTTTCCCACTTTGCCCTCTGTAAATCGTGCGACTTGATTGGCTTCCATAAGGGATAACTCAGGTTAGAGTAGACGGATTGGCTGAAACGACCTGTCAATCAAAAGCTGTTGATTCACCCTAACTTGCTGAATAGAAGGATACACTGGACCGTTAGCAGAGCCAGCAGCAGGAGCGATTAAAGTCCATAAATGATGGACTTTTCAGCTTTGTTTGCGAGGAAACACGGCCAGAATCTACAAGATTGTGAGGGGACCAGCTCGTTTTGGATTAAAAGGATTGGATGTACTTATTCTTTGAACTGTTGCCAAAGCAGGAAAAAAAAGTTTATGGAGATCTTTCACCGCTGTGAATAGAGACACGAGGAGAAAGGTAAGGACTCATGTTTGGTGCAGAATCCTTCTGTGTTTCTTTACTTTAAAACATGATTATAACCGCTGTAAGTCACCTTATGCTTACATGTGTGTGGGCTCAATGAATCATGAGACTTTAAGCTTTCTAATGATGTGCTGCATGACCGTGTTCATGAAGATTTAATGCTTGCAATGTATGAGTGAAGAAAACGTTTTCTCCTAAAATGGATAAAACGGTCCCGCTGACGGGACAGTGCTTACAACAGACTTAAACAAAGCAAAGCGTTTTTAAAGGGGTTTCTTTAGGAACCGTTGTGTGTAAAGCGACAATGTGAAGGTTCCTTATGGAGTTGTGGAGCGCTATGGAGCTGTTATTCTGTTAATAAAGCACAGTAAGAAACACAGTAGTCCACTGATCTACAGGTGGCGTTACGTGCCATGAAATGCAGCAACATAAACTATGCTGGATTTTAAATAATTAGCTTAGCATCTGCAGACTGTTAAACACGGAATTGCCCTTTTTGAGATGGATAAAGTTGTTTGAACTTCAAAAACAGTATTTAAAAACGGTATTCAAAGTTAAGAGTAAGGGAATGCGTTCATTGTGCTTACAGTATATATAAATCCATCCATCCATCCATCCATCCATCCATCCATCTTCATCCTCTTATCCGGTGTCGGGTCGCGGGGGCAGCAGCTCCAGTAGGCGACCCCAAACTTCCCTTTCCCGAGCCACATCAACCAGCTCCGACTGGGGGATCCCGAGGCGTTCCCAGTCCAGGTTGGAGATATAATCTCTCCACCTAGTCCTGGGTCTTCCCCAAGGCCTCCTCCCAGATGGACGTGCCTGGAATACCTCCCTAGGGAGGCGCCCTGGAGGCATCCTCACCAGATGCCCGAACCACCTCAACTGGCTCCTTTCGACGCGAAGGAGCAGCGGCTCTACTCCGAGCTCCTCTCGGCTGACTGAGCTTCTCACCCTATCTATTTCAATTTAAATTTTATTTATTGTATCAATTCATAACAAGAGTTATCTCGAGACACTTTACAGATAGAGTAGGTCTAGACCACACTCCAGAATTCACAAGGAACTTGTTAAACTCCTTCACTTGGGGTAAGGACTCACTCCCTACCCGAAGAAAGCACTCCATCGATTTCCTGCTGAGAACCATGGCCTCAGATTTAGAGGTGCTGATCCTCATCCCAGCCGCTTCACACTCGGCTGTGAACCGATCCAGTGAGTGCTGAAGGTCACAGACCGATGACGCCATCAGGACCACATCACCTGCAAAAAGCAGCGATGAGATCCCGAGCCCACCAAACTGCAACCCCTCCCCGCCCCGACTACGCCTCGATATCCTGTCCATAAATACTCCAAACGGGATTGGTGACAAAGCGCAGCCCTGGCGGAGGCCAACCCTCACCTGGAACGAGTCCGACTTACTGCCGAGAACCCGGACACAGCTCTCGCTTTGGTCATTCAGAGATTGGAAAAAAGTGATAAAAGTCATAGTATAGTACGTAAAAAAAGTAATAAAAAGATATAGTATGTAAAAAAAGTTATAAAAGTCATAGTATAGTATGCCAAAAAAATAATAAAAAGACATAGTATAGTATGTCAATAAAGTGATAAAAGTCATAGTATAGTATGTCATAAAAGTGATAAAAGTCATAGTATAGGGTGTAAAAAAAGTGATAAAAGTCATAGTATAGTATGTCAAAACATTTATAAAAAGTTATAGTATGTCAAAAAAGTGATAAAAGTCATAGTATATTATGTCAAAAAAGTGATTAAAATCATAGTATATTATGATAAAAAAGTGATTAAAATCATAGTATAATGTCAAAACATTTATAAAAGTTATAGTATAGGATGTCGCTCTGGGTGTGGAGGGGATGTCTTGGTTGACACGCCTCTTCAACATTGCGTGGAAGTCTGGGACGGTGCCTAAGGAGTGGCAGACCGGGGTGGTGGTTCCCCTGTTCAAAAAGGGGGACCAGAGGGTGTGTGCCAATTACAGGGGTATCACACTTCTCAGCCTCCCTGGTAAAGTCTACTCCAAGGTGCTGGAAAGGAGGGTTCGGCCGATAGTCGAACCTTGGATTGAAGAGGAACAATGTGGATTCCGTCCTGGCCGTGGAACAACGGATCAGATCTTCACTCTCGCAAGGATCTTGGAGGGGGCCTGGGAGTATGCCCAACCAGTCTACATGTGTTTTGTGGATCTGGAGAAGGCGTATGACCGGGTCCCCGGGAGAAATTGTGGGAGGTGCTGCGGGAGTATGGGGTGAGGGTCCCTTCTCAGGGCCATCCAATCTCTGTATGACCAAAGTGAGAGCTGTGTCTGGGTTCTCGGCAGTAAGTCGGACTCGTTCCAGGTGAGGGTTGGCCTCCGCCAGGGCTGCGCTTTGTCACCAATCCTGTTTGTAATATTTATGGACAGGATATCGAGGCGTAGTCGGAGCGGGAGGGTTGCAGTTCGGTGGGCTCAGGATCTCATCGCTGCTTTTGCAGATGATGTGGTCTTGATGGCGTCATCGGCCTGTGACCTCCAGCACTCACTGGATCGGTTCGCAGCCGAGTGTGAAGCGGCGGGGATGAGGATCAGCACCTCTAAATCTGAGGCCATGGTTCTCAGCAGGAAACCGATGGAGTGCTTTCTTCGGGTAGGGAGTGAGTCCTTACCCCAAGTGAAGGAGTTTAAGTACCTTGGGGTCTTGTTCGCGAGTGAGGGGACTATGGAGCGTGAGATTGGTCGGAGAATCGGAGCAGCTGGTGAGGTATTACATTCAGTTTATCGCACCGTTGTGACGAAAAGAGAGCTGAGCCAGAAGGCAAAGCTCTCGATCTACCGGGCAAATTTCGTTCCTACCCTCACCTATGGTCATGAAGGCTGGGTCATGACCGAAAGAACGAGGTCCAGGGTACAAGCGGCCAAAATGGGTTTCCTCAGGAGGGTGGCTGGCGTCTCCCTTAGAGATAGGGTGAGAAGCTCAGTCATCAGAGAGGAGCTCGGAGTAGAGCCGCTGCTCCTTCGCGTCGAAAGGAGCCAGTTGAGGTGGTTCGGGCATCTGGTGAGGATGCCTCCAGGGCGCCTCCCTAGGGAGGTGTTCCAGGCACGTCCAGCTGGGAGGAGGCCTCGGGGAAGACCCAGGACTAGGTGGAGAGACTATATCTCCAACCTGGCCTGGGAACGCCTCGGGATCCCCCAGTCGGAGCTGGTTGATATGGCTCGGGAAAGGGAAGTTTGGGGTCCCCTACTGGAGCTGCTGCCCCCGCGACCCGATACGGATAAGCGGATGAAGATGGATGGATGGATAGTATAGGATGTCAAAAAAGTGATAAAAGTCATAGTATAGTACGTCATAAAAGTGATTAAAATCATAGTATAGTATGTCAAAAAAGTGATAAAAGACATCGTATAGTATGTCAAAAAAGTGATAAAAGTCATAGTATAGTATGTCATAAAAGTGATAAAAGTCATAGTATAGTATGTCATAAAAGTGATTAAAATCATAGTATAGTATGTCAAAAAAGTGATAAAAGTCATAGTATAGTATGTCATAAAAGTGATTAAAATCATAGTATAGTATGTCAAAAAAGTGATAAAAGTCATAGTATAGTATGTCATAAAAGTGATTAAAATCATAGTATAGTATGTCAAAAAAGTGATAAAAGTCATAATAGAGTGTCAAAAAAGTGATAAAAGTCATAGTATAGTATGTCAAAAAAGTTATAAAAGTCATAGTATAGTGTGTCAAAAAGTTATAAAAGTCATAGTATAGTATGTCAAAAAGTGATAAAAGTCATAGTATAGGATGTCAAAAAAGTGATTAAACTCATAGTATAGGGTGTAAAAAAAGTGATAAAAGTAATTTAATTTAAAGGTAATTAAAAGTCATAGTATAGTTAGTATGTCAAAAAAGTGATAAAAGACATAGTATAGTATGTAAAACAAGTTATAAAAGTCATAGTATAGTATGTCAAAAAGTGATAAAAGTCATAGTATAGTATGTCAAAAAGTTATAAAAGTCATAGTATAGTATGTCAAAAAGTTATAAAAGTCATAGTATAGTATGTCAAAAAGTGATAAAAGTCATAGTATAGTATGTCAACAAGTGATAATAGACATAGTATAGTATGTCAAAACATTTATAAAAGGTCATAGTCAAGTCAGGACCATCACGTGGTCCAGATCCAGCATGTGTGCAAGAGGACCCAGAACCAGAGAAGCAGCCATGATCCCGTTGACTCTGCTGCCACCTGCAGAACCAACGCTGTCTGCTCCGTAGAGGTGGATCTCAGTGACCTCGCCATGCACATCTGGATTTGTACATTTTTAATCTCAATTTTCTCACAGTGGAATTCATTATTCAGATTAAGTTAGGTCTCAGATGCAGAACTAAACCAAAAAAAACAAGTCCTTAGCCAACTGTTCAAATCATTTGTCATTTTGCAACAAGTGATTTTAGAGTTTCACAGCAAAAAAACATTTTTTACATTTTTTTACATCCCGCTGCAGTTCTGTACAGTGGGGGTTTCACTTTTGGTAAATATATGGCTGCTCTACTAATTTTATCAAATGGGAAGTGAAGAAAGAAAGATGCATATCTCTCATAGAAATGTTGGGTTTTCACTTCTGGATGTGTGTAGAGGTCGCCCCTTCATGAATGGGTTTTAAACATTTTTCATTCTTATATGTATAAAATCATGTTATACATTTTTCCAAGTATACCTGCATGCTGCTATCTACTTATTCATATTTTCTTATTTTCATTTTATTGTATTTTTGTGTGATATTTCACTCAGGCCTCACTTGCTAATGAGATCTTGATGTGATTTCTTGATTAAAAAAGTATATATAGATGTATACAGTTTGTTTATGAAGAAGAACGTAAATGTGTGTTCATAAAATAAGATAGACTTGGATATGTTTATTACAACTTCCACATTGTGTATATTCAGGAGTGAACACGAAAAGTAATAAAATAAATGTAATTTGCATAATTATGGTATATGTTTAAAAGTTAGAATAATTCCTCCAGTTGAAGTCAATTTTCTACAACAGCATTTATATTTCATAACACAAAACAAAGTCATTTGTATGCGATTAAATGGAGTTTTTCTCATCAACCAACAGTTTGGGTTATTTCATAGCATCCATGTGAAGAATCACTGGGAAATGTCGTAGTAATACTCTCGTAGTCTCGGCTCAACAACGGAGAATCCAGGTCTCTCCTCCAACCTGTAGGACATGAAAACAGCACCATGAGAAACTGAATGAAACGGACCCGGCCCCTATTACTCCGCGTGATGACTTAGACCAAAACCAGGCCCCTATTACTCCACGTGATGACTTAGACCAAAACCAGGCCCCTATTACTCCGCGTGATGACTTGGAGCAATATAGCACAATACATTTTGGTCCACCTAGATGGGCGCTAAACCAAATAGAAGAAACTGTTTTCAAACTGCAGCTCCTCAACATTCAAGGCAGTCTATGGCAGATTTGCCCCCCCCCCCTCCAGTGTGGCCCTCAGTGACGTTGAGTTTGACACCCCTGACTTAAAGACTAACTTGTATGTCCAGCAGCTCCTCATGAGGTCATACATCTCAGGAGGACAGTTGAGCGGAGCCTCCATTCGGTCTCCATTTTCAATCATCTGCAGGACCTCACCTCCTTTCATTCCCTGTGAACAGTGGAGCATTCCGATTAGGGGTGACACCATCAGGCACACATGTAAAATTACCACAGGAATGGGCGGGTGCAGAATTCGGCAACATTTTCCGCAAATTTGAAATGAACAAATTAAAAAAATACAACTTCCTGCACACTAACCACATGTAGTTTCTATAATCAGAAGTCTTATTATAAAGTAACCTAGCAACAATATAAGGGCATCTAGGTCCAGCTGAGATGATGAGACCATGAAACACACAGCTTTTACTGCAGTAACATGTTCAATGCAGGACTTCTACTATAACAGAGTATTTTTACAGTGTGGTATTTGTACTTTTACTTAAGTACCGGATCTGAATCCTGAGTGATTTGATGTGTGAACAAAACGTTGCAATGTCTCCGGTGGCGTGACATGCTTCTACCTTGTATGGTTTCTGGCCGTAGGAGAAGGCCTCCCACATGAGCACCCCGAAGCTCCACACATCACTTTTGGAAGAGAATTTGTGGTAGTTCATACACTCAGGAGCGTACCATTTCACTGGCCACTTCCCTTGACCCTTGGCCTGAGGGAGGAGACACACAAAACATCAGTGGCTAGGACTTCATCTCATATTGATCATTTTCAAGCCAAAAACCCGAGAGAGTTGTGAGGAGCTGAGAGTCTTAATTTGCTTCGGAGCAACTCATTAGGCAATGGCTTGAATGTAACACGACGTTCATTAATATCCAAAAAGTTAGGCACTAAAGCTTTAAACTGGGCCTACAATAAAGTTTAGGATGGCCTTTAGTGCATATAATACTAAGCTATTAAAAAACATGGTTTTATTAATCATCTTTTAATGTTACACATATACGTGTGACAGGATGACCTGTATCTGTGCATGGCTACCTTAGTGACTACCTTACAGTACCTTTAGGCCATTAGGCCGATCATCATTGGGGATTTATATTTGCTGATATATATGTTGGATTCATGTTAAGACATTTTCATTTTTGGAGGCCACCCCCTGCCTTGACTCTGAGGACCCTAAGGGCCCCGGACTCCCTGTTGAAAATCTCTTATTTCCAGGATTGTTCTTGCTGCTGGAAATTCCGCAGGATGTCCGTTCCCGTCCTCTGTCTTTGTGTTGGCGTTCTACCTTCTGGTGGATTTCTGAGGACTATGGTTACCTGGTCCTCAGGTCTCTGCAGGGTAAATCCAGACAGCTAGCTAGACTATCTGTCCAATCTGAGGACTATGGTTACCTGGTCCTCAGATCTCTGCAGGGTAAATCCAGACAGCTAGCTAGACTATCTGTCCAATCTGAGGACTATGGTTACCTGGTCCTCAGATCTCTGCAGGGTGAATCCAGACAGCTAGCTAGACTATCTGTCCAATCTGAGGACTATGGTTACCTGGTCCTCAGATCTCTGCAGGGTGAATCCAGACAGCTAGCTAGACTATGCTTCATGCTTGGCCCACAGGCTCCCAGCTGTTACCTTGTAGTAGTTCTGCTCCTCAGCGACAGCTTTGGAGAGGCCAAAGTCGCTGATCTTGGCGTAGTGCTGCGTGACCAGCAACACGTTCCTGGCAGCCAGGTCTCTGTGGACAAAGTTATGCTCCTCCAGGTACTTCATCCCCATAGACACCTGGTGGACCAGCTCTGTGATGTTCTTCAACGTTGTTTGCCTAAAGATGATCAATCGTTTAATTAAGTATCTGTTCATTTAAGTATCTGTTGTTCAAATTATTGCAAATGTAAACCAATTCGCTTGATTGCATGGACTGTGGGAGGAGTCCAACTGAATCGCTGTACTTCCAGCTGCATTGCTCATTTAGAAACTTTGGAGGGCAAAGCGTATGGTGAGGGGGACATCCACAGAGGAATTCACGTCCTTAGCCTCTAGGAACGAACACACACTGCGACAATCTCATTTCAAACCAAACAGGTGTGTATCACCATGCCTCTGAGTACATACTTGTGTTTCTGCAGGAACTTTTGGAGCGGTCCCAGCTCGGCCAGCTCCATGACCAGCATGAGGCTCTCTGCCTCACATATACCGATCATCCGGACGATATAAGGGTTGTCCAGCTGCTGCATGACATTGGCTTCTCGCAGCATTTCATCGGTCAATGATTGGTTGTTGTCATCATTCTTAAGGATTTTGACTGCAACTGGCTTCTCTGTCCTAATACATGGGAAGGGTTAGCATTAGGGTGGATGCGCCACACGCACCACAGAATCACCTTACAGAAATGTAAGCCACATGTTTTAGACAAAACAAAAAAGGATCATACGCATATTATCAGTAATACAAAAAGGTGGAATAAGGGTAGACAAGTACACCAACTGAGTCAAAAGATCAATACTGTAAAGACGGGAAAATTCACAAAGAATGGATTTTACCTGCTGATAGCAACATGAATTGCACATCACTTACAACTGTTATCTGCTTAAGTCATAAGTTCCGGTTCACAAAAGATATTGATATTATGATAATGGCATCACAACGCAAACACACCTGTAAAGTTTTGCGGGTGAGTGCAATCTCCATAGATCCCCATGTTACAAGTACAAGTACTAACTTACATTAGCATACTTCTAACTATTAAGTAGCTACATGCTAACAAGACATAGCTGTAATCTCGGCCAATGCTGGTCATTTCACCCCAAATTCTGGTCACTTCACTGCTGGGACATGTCTGGTTGTAATATTTGGCTTAGAAGCCTTTATTGGTGAGTTTTCACGGTACAAAGACCTGCTTTATACTCCGTTGCAGTAGCTCCAGCTTTAAATAGTGAAACATGGAGCGGGGGCTCGGAAGATTCCAGGAAGCTCGCTGGCCAATCAGAATGGGTTTTTTTCGTGAGGAGAGATTAAAAAGAAAGGCGCTCCTACAGAGTATCTCATTCAGAGGGTGAATGCAGGTGCCAGCAGCCATGGGCAGTATGAAAAAGAAATGTTCTAACACAAAATGCAAGTATAATCCTGAAAAAATGTATATAATAGTTGCCCTTTAATGTGATGCTATGTGAATTAGCATACTTTCTCATCTTGTAGATGCCCTTCATGACTCTACCAAAGTTCCCAGAGCCCAGTTCTCCATCCTCCAAGAAGAGCTGGCTCCGATCCACTGTGGAACTCCTTAGTTCATCTGGGTCTGCGTATGGACTCTCATAGACCTCCGTGTCCATCGGCATGGCCTCTGATGGAGAAATAGCCATGACACATTTGAGTGATTGACACACCAGTCTGTCTTGCACAGTATGCAAACTTGTATGTGAAGTGAAGTTAAGACATAGATATCATTAAACAACCTGTTCTCGTTGAAGTACTTGGTCAGTGGCTCTTAGCAAAACCGATGCACAAGGCACCCTTTAGAGTCTATATGGGACGCACTGGGCATAGCATTAGCTCGAACTAGATACTGTTAGACGACGTATGACGAGCGACAACGGTAGGGCGTAGTAAAAAAGACCAAAAATATGTGTAAGGACACAAGTTGGGGTGATGGATGGGTCAAACAACACAGGACTTCCACCCAGGAGATCAGGGTTCACGTCCTGTTATGTCCTGCGTGTCACTGTGACGTACATTTTTTAGCCCCACCCAGTGGTTTTACCCTGCACGTAGTCTGGTTTGACAACAGCTTATTTACCTGATCACTGTATCTTCTGCGCCTTGCGAAACTTGTTTGTTTCAGGGAGCAACAACCAACTTTGTCTTGAAGTTTTGTGGAAAATTTCAAATCAACAAGGCAGGCCTGCGTGGTTCTTTCAGGAATGATTGTAAAGATTTACAAAGAATATGTTTCCTCTCTAACTGGGACATTTTAGGACAGATTGGTGGGATTGCTGTGGACCAAGTACACACTGGGATACACTGATAAGAGATAATGACGGTTAACCGTGTATCAGCTGATTTAAATAGCTCACGTTACAGTGTTGTGCCAACAGTTAACTTCATTTAATATTGTATATGGAGTTTTATTTTGCTGAATGCAAAAGTTCCAACAAAACAACTTCCTCCCCGATGCCGGAGCCACCGTCGCTGCGTCTGGAGCTTAGCTCCGCCCAAGGCCGTTGTGATTGGTTTAAAGAAATGCAAACAACCCAGAGTGTTTTTCTGTCCTATCCTAGAATGTATGTGTGGTGTAGCCAGACTGAGAGGCGAGACTACCTTGCACGTTGAAAAATGATGCCAAGGGGTCTCGAGCTAAAGTGTCAAAAAATTAAAAAAAATGATGTTAAAGGGGTCCTGACCAAGCGTCAGTATTTGACGAGTTGGGAGTGAGAATTCGTTGCATTAAATGTTTTGGATTTTTTTCCAACCTAAATCATAAAACAAGTCATTTGTCATGAGCACTTTCTGATCCTTGCCCTGCTGGCAGGACAGCATGATGTCACGGCGTCTGTTTCTCCAGGGAGACGAAACCTGATTGGCTATCCAGTCAGAGATGAGACCTTAGATTTAACCAACTCTTGGGCAAAGAAACCAATGTAACATGTCTCTAACTGACATAAGTGATGCGTTCACTGTGGTCTCTGGTGTCTCAGCCTCCTACCTATCGAAGTAACAGCAGTAGCTCATAAAAGTGCTGAGAAGCCACAGTAGGACTAATATACCAGCAAGTTAGCAATCTGTCCAATACAAGTGTGCTTAAACGTCCTTACCTTTTCTGCCTGCTTGATTAATGGGCACTCTGGTTTCATATGGATTGAAATTATTTGTGGTGGTGTGTCGAGATCCCCGGTTCTGTCAGTTGGTCAGAGAAGAAAATGTTAAAGAGGAAAAATAGAGTAAAAAAAACACATAAAACACAAGGTGCTATGCTAAAAAGTCATCTGCATTGAGTGAATCAAGCAGGGTGCCACTGTTAGTTTATAACGCGTGATTCTAGATAGCCTTGCCCTCTGAATGTTAAGGTTCAATAAAACATTAGAATGTGTAGTTCTCCTCACATTCAGAATTCATTCACTTAGACTTAAGATAAAGGAGAAAAAGTACTGAAATGAGTCTACCCGTTGTCAAAGGGGAGTACATTTGGGTTTACGTATGCCTACATACAGGCTACATGATACACAACACTGGCAAGTGCTACTGTTGTCTTATTGTTAAACAATTTCATGCTATGAATGTGAAATATTAACTTTAGCCGGATAATCTTAGCAGATCTTTGTTAGCATAATTTTGCTAGCCTTAGAATGGTTTCTTTTGAGCATGAGATACTTTCGCAGAGGAAGAGCGTAAACGCAGGAGGAGCCTTTGGAAGATAGGACAGAAATGTTGTTTGGTCTTGTCATGCACACATAGAAGGATGGGACACAGCACATGACACTGAGTAACCTCTAGATGGTGGTAGTGTTATCGCAGTAATCGCACGACTATGATTGAAAAAATGAATAGGTTTGTGTGTGTGTGCAGCCAGCTCCAGTTGTGAAACTGTCTGCTGTGATCTGGGATCAGACTGAGGCAAGGGCAGAACTTTGGGTTCAACATTGGGGGATGGGGGGGGGGGTATCTTTTTTGTTTTGAGCAAAATAGAAATTTTGAGCATATCAAACATTTAATTTCCTGCATTCTGGTGAATCTTTCTGCAAAAACGTGTACCTTTTCTGTATTTCTGTATCGATGTACGGTGCAAATGTCTTTAATTACGGGTTACACAGGCCTGTTCGGGGGGGGGGGTGTGTAAGCTCCTAGAACATTAGGCCTAAGGTGTGGAGAAGGGGCATGATGAAGAAAAGAACAAAGATGCAAGGAAAACTGTGCTGTGTTAGTAACAAGCAATCTAGTCCATACTGAAGCAAAATCACACAGGGGGAAGGGTTGGGGGATCAACAGGTTTATGAGGAGTGTTAGTGCACCTTCTTTATGCCGGGTATGGGAACAGTTCTGAGTATGGAGATAATCCCACCTGCTGCATTCTGCTAAAAAAACAAAATGTCAGAGAGGTTATCAGAGGGCGACCTGCTAATGTTATGGTCATGTGATCAGTACAGTAGAGGTTAACTCCAGACAGGATATGTCATATTACTGACTCATTCAACTGCAAACTACAAGAGAGACACTGTTCCTACAGTACACAACGTATGTTGAAAGGTCAACAATTGGTAAATGTTTTAGGAGTGCACACAAATGAGTCTAGGATGTTGGCGTTACAGTAATCTCAGCCACAGATATTCAAAATGTTTTCATAAGAAACCCCAAAAACTGTCTGCATGCATAAATACCACTGAAGGGAAGTGAGAAAAGGTTTTTGTTTTTGTGATTCGGTGAACCAACTCTTCAAATATTAGCCACGCAAGAAGATGGACATACATGTTTCGGTTTGAAATTCTTATTAAAAAACATAGAGTAACAACCAGATGTAGCATTAAAACACATCTCAAAGATGTGATTGAAAGATGAATATTAATGCATGATCAATGTTGGCAGGTACGGGACGAGCTTACTTCCTGTTTTCGGGGGTACGGGACCATGACAATATGCAAATGTATAATTCACACACACACACACACACACACTATTTACCAAGGCAGAACTTAATCCAGGATGGTCCCGTGGGAGTAGTGGCCGTCCAATCAGCACTATAAACACAGCATATGACAATATGGATCAGACTTGAATATGTTCCTAAACGTTGAGTTGTTAGATACTAATCCATATGCAGCACACATGTGTTTGAGGGCGAGTCTATTAGCTGGGAGGGTTTTACCGTCCCCGTCGGGTCGAGGACACGGCTCGGTCAGCACCCGCAGCAGGCCGTCCGGTTTGTAGGAGTAGTGCTCCACGAGCTGGGGTGAAGACAGAAGATCACGTATCACACACTCAGGACTAGAAAGACACAAGTCTGTAACAGCCTGCAGACGCCGGAAGGATATGACAGCATTGCAGCGGTGTAATTTAACGGAGTACATGTACTCCAGTACTGTACTCGACATTAACGATTCTTAGCTTATTGCTCACCTGCCACAGCGTGTCAAACTTCTTGCCGTCTGGGATGGACAGCTTGCCAGTCCTGTCCCTGTCGATGCGATAATGCATGACTTGTCCTTCATGCAGGAGACACAGTGCATAGGATCCATTCAGATCTCTCTGTCGGATCCTGCACTCACAAGAAGAAGAAAAGGGGGTGGGAATGTAGTATCATATATACTCTTTCTTCATAGATGCGAAATAATTTAAATAATATATATATATATATATATATATTATTTTAATTATTTATTTGGTAATGTCTCCAGAAGAGAAGAGTTATATCAATAAATAGCCCGGCATCACAATACAAAAGAAACTCTATTCATAGAATAAAACCCCACTGTTAGTAACATGCATAAAACCAAACGCTACTCTGTCAACACACACTCACATGAACACTCCTGACACTTGGAGTTGTTCTTCAATTTATAGTCTTTTTTTTATAATAAATGACTTATAATTTGGCATTCTGTGTCTGTTAACGTTCAAAAATAAACCGTACAGGAAACACATTGAGGTTGAGAGTACAGCTTCACATGAAATGAGGAGTGTGTAGTGTAGACATGTAACCAGTGTCTCTTTGAAGAACACACATCCTCTTCTTCGGGACTGTACTTCCTCTGCGAGGCCGTGCACAAAGCCAGCCTCAAGTCGCCGATTGGCCCCCCCTGGCAGACAGAGCCATTGTTTCATTCCTGCTGTGGTTGCATTAATACGAATAGCCGCTAATTACCAAAGTTAGACCGCACCAAATCACCACACATACAAACTGTGTCTCCACAGGACACAGGGACGGGGCGACCCAGCAACACGTCCCCCACCTAGACAACGTTATGAGGACTCACATACTCTTGGGACCGTTAGTTAGTAGTAGCAGTTGACATTGGGAAACGCAACTAGTTAACTTTAGGCTACAAAAATACTTAGTGTTAGTGATGAGTCACGTAAAACTACTAAAATGAGGATGTAACTTGGTGTCACAGACGAAGGGCTGTAAAACTCCTTTTTAAAGATAACGGATGATTTCTGCTTCTCTCTCTCTCTCTCTCTCTCTCTCTCTCTCTCTCTCTCAAATTCAATTTCATATTTCTTTATTGGCATGAATGTCTAGAAAACAATAATGCCAAAGCCTCAAGGACAATACAATTCAATGATAATAATATATGAAAAAATACATGTATACAATTAAAAAATAAAATAAAAAAAATAATAGGGATATCAAACAATACGTGTGTGTGTGTGAGATACTGTAATTAATGTATTTAGGGTCAATAGAGAAACAACAACAACAGTATATTAATATACATTGTAAGTGTCAAGAATAAATAAAAAATCTCCCTCCCTCTCCCTCTCTCTCTTTCTCTCTCTCCCTCTCTCTCTCTCGCTCGCATCAAAACAGTTTAGGACCCACAGCTTTAATCGTTGAATTGCCAGCTTTAAAAGTTATTTCTCATATTGATATGAATGTGCTCATTTATCATGTGTTTAACATAAATGCAAGAGCAGATTTTACACTTTAAATATATTTTAATCTTTACACCAAACTAAGTGTGTAAGAATTAAATGCAATAATAATAATAATAATAATATTATACAGTTATTTTATATAGTGCTTTAAAAAGTACTCAGAGTCACTTTACAAGGTCAACAAAAAAACACTAATATATACTAATAACTAATATACATATATTTTTTCCCTTATTTGTTTAAGAGCTGGTTGAAAATGTGGAAATGCTCATTTTGAACAGTTTTACTACGGCAAGGCTGGAGAGCACTGCACAGTAGAAAACTGTAAAGCACACATAGATATATATTTACAGAAAATATGAATCAAAGTAACAATAATTCACATCATTATGCACATTATCTACACATGATTTGAAGATATTGCACATGTGGAATGTAAGACGTGAGATTTAAAAACACATTGGATGAAATCACCCCATACAGGCGCAGGTGAACATCTCACTTACTCTATTTCCTGTGTGATATTTCAATTATGGACATTTGAAACGGGAAACGCTTTTTTTTTATTTTACGTGGCAGACACATGGCATACGAAATATGAATCTAGACTAAATTTGTGTATTTCTGAGTAAATATTTATTCAGTATAGAGTGATGATTTGAAATGTTTCTTTGGGGGCGGGCCTCTGAAAAGAGTCTGGGGGGGGGGGATTTCAACAACCCTCCTGTTCAGTAACACACACACACACACACATACATACATACATACATACATACATACATACATACATACATACATACATACATACATAGAGTACATACATACATATACACACACATACATACTACATACTGCATACATACAGTACATACTACATCCATCCATCCATCCATCTATACATATATACATACATACATACAGTACATACTACATCCATCCATACATACATACATCCATCCATACATACATACATACATACATACATACATATATACATACATACAGTACATACTACATCCATCCATCCATCCATACATACATATATACATACATACAGTACATACTACATCCATACATCCATCCATCCATACATACATATATACATACATACAGTACATACTACATCCATACATCCATCCATCCACTTTTGTCTCATGTTTTTTTACTGTTTTAGTCCTGACATATTTAAATCACATGCTCCTGTGGGGTTTTGAAACAAATAAACATTTTTATTATATTTTACATTTTTAGTTTTGCCACTATCAAAAGTTTTTTCACAAACTGGCACTGGTGTTCCAGTCTCAGACACTAACCAGGAACTTAAATAGATTTAGAACTACGATAGTCCCTTTTGTTATCTAAAGTATACTCTAGAAAATGCTAAAATATTCTGTGGCTGGGCTTCGTTGGAAACAACGTTTCTTTTTATGCTTTGTGAGAAAAGGGACAGAACTGTCTCACATCTCGCCCTGCTGTCATTCTTCTTGTTTGGTTTGGCTACTTCAGGAAGTCCTTTGCAAACTGCCAGAGCGGAAACCACAGTGTGTGTGTGTGTGTGTGTGTGTGTGTGGGTGTGTGAGTTCTTGTTTAACTATATTCGTGAGGTCCAAAAACTGGGAGTACAGTATACATGTGGGGTGCGACAGCTTTGTGGGGCCAAAATGCTGGACCCCACAACTTTAAAGGGCTGTTTGAGGGTTAAGACTTGGTTTTAGGATTAGGGTTAGAATCAAGTTAGGGTTAGGGTCGGGGTTGGGGTTAAGGTTAGTCATTTAGTTGGGATGGCTAAGGTTAGGGTAAGGGGGTAGGGTATGCAAAATGTCACTGATGGGTCCCCACAAAGATAGTGAGACGCACTATGTGCATGTGTATGTATGTGTGTGTGTGTTTCTTCAGCTGAGACCACTGCCTCTCAACTGAAGCTCCAGCTGCTAAATACACTCTACACAGCATTTAGGAAACACTGTAATGATCTAGGTACACACTCTACGTCTTCTCCATTGGAATTTAATTAGTCACATTAGTAAATAATAATTCACTAGCAATAATTACAAGATTTTGGTTTTTGTAGCCACATATCTCTGCCCAGAATGAAACAAAATGACTTTTTAATTTGATGTCTTTGTAAGATATTTCTTATCGAAACACACATTTTTTCTTGTCACACCAGAGGAAACAAAACTTTAGACCATGTTTACACAAACATGGCTGGAGCTTATGTCGCGACACCTCCCCCACCTGGGGCGGTCAGATCACCTTTCTTTGGTCCTCACCCCCAAATATGCACCTCTCATCAATCGCGTGAAGCCATCAGTGAAGACCATCAAGGTGTGGCCTGCAGGAGCAGATGTATCACTTCAGGAAAGGTTTCTACACACAGACTGGAGTATGTTTGCTTCTCAAGCCACCAGTGGCTCTCACACGGACATTGAGTGCTACACCTCCTCTGTACTGGATTATATCAATACCACCATTGACAATGTTACAACCCAGAAGCAGATCACCACATACCCAAATCAGAAGCCATGGATGAACAGGACAGTGCGACTCCTATTGAAGACACGCAATACTGCCTTCAGATCAGGAGAGGCACAAGCCACATCCAGAGCATATCTGAGCTCAGCATTCAACACTGTCATCCCGGCTAAGTTAATAGCCAAACTTGGAGACCTCCACGTGCAACTGGATTTTGGACTTTTTGACCAACAGACCCCAGAATGTTCGATCGGGCTCCAACTGCTCCACGTCCATCACACTCAACACTGGTGTACCACAGGGCTGTGTGCTAAGCCCGTTTCTCTACTCCCTCTTCACCTCCGACTGCAAGCCTGTGTACGAATCTAATTCCATCATCAAGTTTGCGGACGACCCTACGGTGATTGGTCTCATCAGCAACAACGATGAGACTGCCTATAGGGAGGAGATCCAGGGTGGTGAAAACTGCCCAGCGCATCACTGGGACTCCACTACCCCCATCACTGGGACTCCACTACCCGCATCACTGGGACTCCACTACCCGCCATCACTGGGACTCCACTACCTGCCATCACTGGACTCCACTACCCCCATCACTGGGACTCCACTACCCCCATCGCTGGGACTCCACTACCCGCCATCACTGGGACTCCACTACCCCCATCACTGGGACTCCACTACCCCCATCACTAGGACTCCACTACCCGCCATCACTGGGACTCCACTACCCCCATCACTGGGACTCCACTACCCGCCATCACTGGGACTCCACTACCCCCATCACTAGGACTCCACTACCCGCCATCACTGGGACTCCACTACCCGCCATCACTGGAACTCCACTACCCCCATCACTGGGACTCCACTACCCCTATCACTGGGACTCCACTACCCGCCATCACTGGGACTCCACTACCCCCATCACTGGGACTCCACTACCCGCCATCACTGGGACTCCACTACCCGCCATCACTGGGACTCCACTACCCGCCATCACTGGGACTCCACTACCCGCCATCACTGGAACTCCACTACCCCCATCACTGGGACTCCACTACCCCTATCACTGGGACTCCACTACCCGCCATCACTGGGACTCCACTACCCCCATCACTGGGACTCCACTACCCGCCATCACTGGGACTCCACTACCCGCCATCACTGGGACTCCACTACCCGCCATCACTGGGACTCCACTACCCGCCATCACTGGGACTCCACTACCCCCCATCACTGGGACTCCACTACCCCCATCACTGGGACTCCACTACCCGCCATCACTGGGACTCCACTACCCCCATCACTGGGACTCCACTACCTGCCATCACTAGGACTCCACTACCCCTATCACTGGGACTCCACTACCTGCCATCACTAGGACTCCACTACCCGCCATCGAGCACATCCAGAGGAAACGCTGTCTGCATCGAGCTCGCAGCATCCTTAAGGACTCCTCTCACCCAGCCCACACACTGTTTTCTCTCCTGCCCTCCGGCAGGCGGTTCAGGTGCCTCCGGACCAGGACCAGCCGATTAAAGAACAGTTTTTCCCCCAGAGCTGTCTCTTTATTGAGCTCTAACCCTCATTGATCCCACTCCCCTCATATACTGACAGACTCTCCTCTCCCTCCTCACACTGGCCTCCATTTTGTTATCTGCAATACTATAATGTTTACTGCACTGCTGACTGTTACTATAGTAACAACTGTTTATATCTGATCTTGCACTACTTAGCTTGACTGATATTTCAATTTGCACTGCCGACTGTTTATTCACAGTACCAGTTGTTTACATATACATCTGCAATATCGTAGTTTAACTGTAATATGCAATTACTCTCCACTGCACTTTAATTTGGATAGTTTCTGTCCAAACTTTATTTGTACTACCTTAAATCCATTGTTATTATGCTCATTTTAGCCTAACTTATTATTTATATCTATCTGTAAAAATTCTGTTTTATAGTAATAGCCATCTGTATATATATTCATAGTACATATTCACCTGTAAACTCTGTAAACCATCAGTATATTATGATCATTGTACATTTCTGTAAAATTTCTATTTATAGTAGTATCCACCTGTATATTACATTCAGTACATATCCACCTGTATATTATATTCAGTACATATCCAGCTGTAAATCCTGTTCACAATACTTGTTATCTATATATTATATTCATGGGATAATCTAGCCGTAAAATTCTGTTTATAATAGTATTCATCTCTATATTTATTCAGTACATATCCACGTCCTGCACCTATGGAACCAGTGTATATCCTGCACCTGCTGCTACTGCACTTCTGGTTAGACCTAAACTGCATTTCGTTGCCTTGTACCTGTACCTGTGTAATGACAATAAAGTGGAATCTAATCTAAAATATATTACAATTTTAAAAAAAAAACACAATTAGAGCTGGGCCGATAAATGGACGGGATATTGACAAAACATAACATAAGTATATCCATGATTCCACTGTTCTCTGCCTGCTTTGCTGTCGTATGCATGCTCCAGGTCCTTAACCTTTGTGTTGTCTTCCCATCGGCCATGAAAAAAACACTTGTGTTGTCCGTTTTACCGTTTTGTTGCTTTTTATTTTAAAGTTGCTTTTTCTGGTGTTTTTTTTGTTGTTAATTTTTCAAAAAGAATTACGCTTTTCCGACGTTTTTTTTTAATCCCTTTTCCAATGTTTTTGACATTTCTTTTTATCATTGTTTTTGTCACTTTTTCAACCTTTTGTTGTTTTTTTGGACTTTTCACCGCTTATTTCGACGTCCCATATTTGTGAAATCTGACCAGAAATTCAATAGCAACAATATCTGTGCCACGTCTTCCATTGCTGTCTGTCTACAAGCACTAACTAAAATCACCTTCCAACGCAGGAAGTATCTGGTATGAAAACCTCACAAGGTTCCTAAAGGTTTAGGTTTGGAGAAGCCCCGGTTTCCTTGGCTACTAGCAACCGTGTGGAGGACGGGGGACGCGTGTGCAATCACAGAAGGCTTGTATCAGTTTTGTTGTCATTACTTAGAATTCCTCATGGGGGAGGGGAGAGACAGGATCTACGCACTGTAGCTTTATGCTAAAAGGTTTGAATTGGGGGCCCACTCAGCCTGGGAGGAACCCCTGGCTGGGAAGATGGCGGTAAGGGCAAGAACGCTTCCTATAAATGAACATTTGCAATGAAGTAGATTTTTTTGAGCCAGGGGTTTTTGATTTTGTGTGACCTGGGTCATAACAGTGGATTTGAATATGATTAGTTAATGTGGAGAATGGCTAGTGTTTATGAGCATATGCTTTGAGCATGTTATGGCTATTTATGGACATTTGCAAGATTCTCACAAAAGTATAATAATCGGTCAAATAATCTGGATGGATTTGATCAAATTCATCTCCCACCATTTAGTATGAACAGCTCTTTGCAAAGACACTTGTAAAATACTTACAGGAATTTTCCGTTTGTACGCGAGCCGCTTTGGAGCCGGGGCTCAGAGTCTTCCCGTGTTATGGATCCGTGGAACCAGGGCATTTTTTCATGTGCAGTAGTGGAAATGAGCTTCTCCAGCTGAGGCCTCTGGCTGATGATGGCCTGCTCCAGAGCTGCCCCCTGCACACACACACACACACACACACACACACACGAGCTGTCAGCAAACACTCATAATAATGCTCGACAACCCATCGCATCAAAAAGCAACGCATGGTCAGCTGTTGTTTGTTATTGTAGGCTAAAAGTTTCCTTTAGCGTCATATTTAGACGTGCTGGGTCGGGACTCTTTGGTCCGAAAGTCCCAACCATCCAAAAAATGCTTTCACAGTAACAAACTGGACCAGGGTTCAGTTTGACCCGGTTAGAGACGACCTTTTTTGGTCGGACGTAATTTTGGCCCTTTGGTCCGTACCGTGGTTTTGACATCTGTGAAAGCCACCGTAGACACACTTGGTTGGGATTCTTGGCGTCACTTTTTGGTGCTCTGTGTCGGGACATACTGTACGTGTACACATGTCAGGTGGGGGGGGGGGGACCCCAGTCTCCTGGGTGAAAGTTCACGGATTGTTGGTATTTCATACTACTCGCTACAGTTGTTACTCTACAATCAATCATGTTACTCAGATTTCGGCGGCTTCACGCACACTTCTGGGACGCTGCGCCTCCAGAGGTGGGGAATAGTGGGGTTACCGCGCGACGGTCGCGCTGCTGCTCTGCCCGGAGCGTTTCATACAGATGCAGATGGGGGACTTTTGCATCGGTATCTGACGCTGAGAGACATTCCCAAGCATCAGCGTTTGGGAGTAAGAACGGGTTGTTCTCGACAATACTATAAAAATAACCTCCTCATCTGCCATCTTTACATAAATTATTGTGGTAACGAGCAGGGAGGATTGGGCCCGGATCTGTCCCCTAGGGTTAGGGACCTTTGAATCCTCTAGGTTCATACAAAGTATGCAGGCTGGTATGTAAATCCTGTCTATGCGTAGATGTTGGTGAAAACCAAGTATCACATGCCTGAGAGGTGAGTAGTAAATCTTGAGCTTGACGATTCATTGTTAACCTTGGAAATCGCAGTTTAATTATGACCACAATCCAATCGAACAATAAAGTCAAATGTTTTCATCCCCAGCTATTTTGGGAATTTTGTGGACTGTTACAGTTCATTACAACTTTGGTTTTATTGTTTTGTAGCTCTGGCCATTGATCTATGGTGATGAGAACACTGGATTCAGTAAAGTAATAACTGAGATCTCGGAACCAGCGCTATTATAGTAAAATAAAATGAAAATAAGCAGTGGAAAATATTTTTAGTAAACTGAAACTAAATAAAAAACAAAGTATGAACCATTTAGAGTATGTATCATATATCATATGTAGCTACCTGGCCCTGACCAAAACAAACAAAAACTAGACGTATGAAACTAAATCTGTCTGAAATACACACTCTGACAAACTCAAAAGTCAAAACTTAAAAATTAAACTTAAAATTAACTGAAATTCAAAAACAACCTGGGAATATAGAGGCATTACTAAAAAACAAAATAGAAAACAATTCATGAAACAACAATAATAAGGCTATTATTATTACATTATTATACCCAGAATTGTAAACATCCATCTTCACATTCCAGATCAGAGATCTTCAGCAGGGGTCCTCAGAACTGCATGGGGGTAGCCAAATTTTATGACATTTTCTTTCTTTTTTTCAGTTAAAATGTCTGAAAATATACCTTAACATGAAACACTATGCAATTCCCATGTATGTTTAACATTAAAATATGATGTATAAATAATGTGTGAATACCCATCCATCCACCCAGTTTAATATGCAGCTCAGCAATATTTAGCATATTTATCTTTCCCCGTGAAATGAAGCTGCTTTCAAGAGATGTCGAGATCTATAACTGACCTGACAGAAAGTAGTAACAGTTTCTACTTGTGCTGCTTTGGGGGATTAAGGAATTCAACAGGGCCATAAAAAAATATATGATGAATATATTGTGATTTCAAATGTCACGTCTTTTATGAAGAATTGCACGTAGGAGCTTGTAGCTTTAACATAGTCTCCTTCTCTAATAGATTTGTTGTTGAGATGCACAGGGTTCCTTAAAAAAATCCCAAAACATGTGTGACGTCATGAATATGCAGAAAGTTTTGAACAACACACACACTAATTGAAAATAATAATTAACCACATTTGCACCATACAATTTTGCAGAAAAGGCACACATTGTTCCATGGAAATTCACCAGAATGGAGGAAATGAAATGTTTGAAGCTCACAATTTCTGGTGGAGTACCCCCAGACCCCCCACTTTGTGCTAAGGAGTTGAAGACCCCAGTCTCCTTCTACTTACAGGATGGAGTTGAAACATACCTGCAGGTTCCATGTCTGCTTCACATACTCCCGGATCAGTTTTTCCTTCAGGTCCTCAAAGGGCCCCACCTTTGGCTGCATGTTCTTGGGCCTGTTGCAGGGCTTCTTCAGCAGACACACGAGGCCATCCATCTCCTGGACGTGGTAGTCGATCACATCTACAGGGCTCCTGTGGCTCTTACCGCCCACGATAGCGTATGTGTCATTGGGTTCTCTTTCAATGGTGTAGTGGTAGCAGCGGCCAGAGTGCAACACAGACAGGGCAAAGCCTCCCAGATAGTTTCGGCTTTGCCGGAGCAGGTACAAGCCGTTGGTGGTGCCTGCCTGCTTCAGGTAGTCCTCCGCCTCTTCCCTGGTGATGTTGCCATAGAAGAATGGCAATGCATTCACTGCGTCAGCCATGTTGGCTTCTGAGGGGTTGGCTCCCTTGAGGAAGTCCCAGAACAGAGTTCAGCCACCAGGATGTAATCAGACCTAAAACCAACAAAAGGAGAACCATGTAACAATCAAGATTTATACCTCTCATTCCCCCTGCTCTGGCGTTTCACCTTCTCAGATAACTGCATCTAAATATTTTGAAAACCTAGGAGAAACGCTGTATTTAACTTGTACGCTTAACTTAGGTTTCGACAGGAACATGATGTCATAATGATGATCAGCTGATCATCACTTGATCACCCTATAATAAACTACACACACATAAACACATATTAGGCAAGGCAAGGCAAGACAGCTTTATTTGTAGATTTGATTACACAATCAACGGTAATGCAGATTATAGACAGCAGTTCAGTGAAGCCATCAATAAAAGTTGCACAATATTTAGGTGGCCTGTAGATATTTAGAAATATAGCTTGAGGGGAGGATCTTAACTGAAGAGCCACATATTCAAAAGAAGCTAAATTTCCATAACATATTTGCGTACAGTGGAACGAGTCATTAAACAAAATGGCGACTCCACCTCCTTTCTTATTCACTCTATTCTCGCTCATAAAACTGAAGTTAGGGGGAGCTGACTCGATGAGAACAGCAGCGCTGTTATTATGGTCTAACCAGGTCTCAGTTAAAAACATAAAATCTAGATTGTGATTAATAATAAAATCATTGATTAAAAATGATTTTCCTGCCAAAGACCTGACGTTTAGTAAAGCTAGTGTTAGTGTGTTCTCATTTTTTGGGACAAGCTGTAGCTGACAAGGAATGGATGCTAAATTTGCTAAGTTTGCAGTTAAGTGCTTATTTGTCATCCTTTTTCTATTGCCTATCACAACATAAATTGAGTAAGAATTGAAAACACAGGGCCCGCTCTGCAGCATCCCGTCAGCACTCCGCTGCAATGGTCGTGTGTGTGTGTGTGTGTGTGTGTGTGTGTGTGTGTGTGTGTGTGTGTGCGCGTGTGTTTCCGTTCCGGAGCTGCTGGATTCCCTGGCTCACTTCCTATTGGTCTACAACCGTAAACAATCGAGCTCATCCAGCCGACCAATGAGGCTCGCCCCACGTTGTCCGCGTTATAAATCAGGCCCGGATATTGGCTGTTTTCATTATTACATACATTTTTGTTCGCATTGTGCATGAATTTATCGATTTACGGTGGTTAATAAAGGCAGGCCTTAATATCACATTAGACAAGGTCAGATTAAAAAAGGATGTCGCTTTTTTTGGTCACGTGTTAAACATGTCTGACCAGCAGATGGGGGTGCTGCTGCAGAAGCGTTGATTCCTACAAACAGAGAAAGATCTTAGACTGGTTTAATATTAATATCAACGGTCTAGGGCTAAAAATAACTTTGATTTAGTTTTCTTCCCAGAAGTAAATGAAATGCTGAGATATGGGCCAACTGTATATGTCATGTTTGTTTGATTGAAGTTCATTTCAAACATGTTTAAAAAAAAGATAAATAGGAACATATACTTTTAGTACGAGCAAAAAAACCTACAAAAATAAATATTGTACATGATTGTAAATGATACAAACAAGGATTTCATCTTTAAAAGGAGTAGAAAGAAGTTAAAAATCTTTTCTTGCTTACCTACTTTTTTCTGCTTTATTTATATACAAACAATGTAATTCTTCATGTATTTATATATGTATATATACACATAAAAGCACATAGACTTTCTTACAGGCATATTTTTTTCAGCTATCACCTAAAATAAATCAAACCCAATAATAACCCATCCAAAAAACAGTATAAAGTTGTCCTGCACCATACATCTGAGGCGCTCCGGTCCTTTTTGAAACTTTCCAAGAAAATTGCTAACATTAGCAAAGGTCTTAAAGGAACAGGCCACACAACACCGGCAGGAAAAACTACAACCAAAACCACAACCATGACAGATGTATAACTAAAAGATTTGTTTGGTTTTTTTAAAAAGCTTTAAGGAGTAAGCAATATAGCAATATAAGTATTTCATTTTTATTTATTTTATTCATATTTTAAAGCAATGTATCGGCTCCACAAGCAATGCCTGTCAAGCATCTCATCATGATATAAAATACTTTTTTTTTTAGAATTATCTTCTATATTTCCAATAACCATATTTCTAAAAAATGTAAGTGTAAATTTTCCCTAATCTTTTCGACATAAAGTTCCAGACAAACATCCTCACTGACTTTGTTTCATGTAAAATAAAAATAAAAATATTATTACATTATCTTTACAGATGATCCATTAAGTCCATTAAGAGACCATTTTTTAACTTTAATGATGGCTTTCTGCACAATATATTCCTTCCTCTTTTTTTAAAATTGTCCCACCATATGCAAGAAGTGACTTTTCAGACAATGTCAGACTGCAGGCCATTTTTTAGGCCAAAAAAGAGACTTTATTAAACAAAAAGTCTGAATTCTAAGATTAAAGTTGACAATTTTTTTCAGAATTTTGACTTTAAATTCAGAACTTAAATAAATTTCTTCACACGTGGCCTTAATCCTCTTCCGTATAAAAGGTACATGGGTGTATATCTCCTGGAACTTTTCTGTGCCCCGTGGTCTTCACCCAATCTGCTACAGAGAGCATACCAGACTGTTTTTGTCCCATTCTGCGATGCTGGAATACTTCCGAGGCCATCATGAGTCCTAAGACTTTGGTACTAGAGCTGGGCGATATGGAGAAAATCCAATATATTCTAGACCAATCAATGTCGATATTCCCACGATATTGTAAGGGTTGACTATATAAAAATTCAAGAATCTTGACAAAATCCTTGAAAAAAAGCTCAAAAAAATCACAGACAGGGTGGATCTAACACAAGTTATCCGGAACAAGAATAAGGAACTCTACTAAGACACAAATCAATCTCATATTTACTGACAGACCGGGAAGAATTGTTAAATCACTTAATATGTTAACAGGTTTATCGGACCACAATCTAACTCTTGTCAATAGAAAACTTACCAAAGATATAAAAATATTACAATTCCTAAAAGCAAATATCCAGATTTTGTGGCTGCAGCTAACCAAAATCAATGGGATGAAATATTACCTTTAGTTGACTATGAAAAAGACTTCACACACAAAAAAAATCAATCATAAACAACATAAAAACGCTTTACCCTGGATAAACCCAAAGCATGTGGAAACCAGCTATTGTTCCCATCTTCAAAAGTAGTGAGTTGTTATTCTCACTTTATATAAATGACCTCCCGTCCGTCTGTACTGATGGCTCTGTGCAGATGTATGCTGATGACACTGTAGTATATGTTCATGGTAATAATATCTCTCAGGTGGTTAATATTACAGCTTGGCTGAACCAATCCTGCCTGCAGTTGAACGCATCAAAAACAGCAGCAATGTTCCTCACCAAGTCCCACAGAAACGTCAGTGTTGAGCCGGATGTGTTAGTGTCGGGGGAAAGGCCGCCGATGGTGTCAGAATCAACGTTGTCATTTACATCACATGTAAAAAGGGTCTGTAATCAGTCATTTTAGATACATTCGCCATCAAATGTCCACACAGGCAGCAAAAATGTATATGCACTCTATGATCTAGTCCCCTATCACTTACTGCTTACCCATCTGGTCACAAGCTGGTGCTACATCTCGGAATCACTGTACAAATGAACTGTTAAAATTCTGGACCAGAAAGCAAGCACTTCTCATCATTGTCCATTACTACAAAAGCACAGGTCACTTAACTGGGAAAGCACGGTCAAATATTCTAAATCTATGTCTCGTCTACAAAAATATTCACGGTTCACAAATCTTCATCCCCTCCTCTCCACCAGTTTGTCAACATCTGAACATCTGGTCAGAGCAGAACCAGAGGTGCAGCGAGGGGAGATTGGGTCATCCCATCCAGGAAAAGTGTATTTGGCCAAATGGATTTTTCTGTTTGAGCTGCGAAAGAGCGGAACCATCACAAAAATGAACACATACAGTATAGTACATTCAAGATCCAGTAAAAAAATGGCTCATTGACGGTCAGAGCTATCAACATCTCCATTAACCGTTAGACCTATTATTATTATTAATATTATAGTAGACCTGCTCTTGCTGCCCCCTGCTGGCTTCTTGCCTTGTGTGTGTGCGTGTGTGTGTACATGTGTTCTTTGTCTGATTGTTGGTCAGCTATGTTTCTAGTGTATATTTAACTTAACTTTTCTTATATTTAACTTTAATAGTAGTACTTTTACCCGATGTATAGTATATTGTAATTGTTATGTTGTTATCTAAATATGTAATTTTACTTTTTAGGGTGACTTGTTACGATCTTTCTAGGGATTGCAGATGAAAAACCAACTCTGGCATGTTGACAGAAATGTCCATTAATATGCACTGTCCCTGTATTAAATAAACAAAAAAATAAAAATAAAATAAAATGACAGGCTTACTGACCTATACTGTTGGTAGTCATAATGTCTGATGAGAGTGGGGGATGATTTTGATTAAAAGATCTTTACCATTAACTGCTATGTGTAACGTTGTAAGACGCGTTTCACATTTAAATTGTTTCAAAATGATTTGATAAACTATCAAAATATAGACTGATTTGAAATATTCATTCAACTTGTTTTGCTTTTCTACTGAAAAGACTTTGATGAACTGAAGGAGCCGACCTGCATCAGAACATGCACTTTTGAAATGATTCATTTACATTTCACTTTCTGTTACCTTGAAGAAGAAAGATGAGAGGAAAAATGACGCACTGGTAAAAATACTGTGTTATAGCAGTAAATGCATGAAGATTTAACATATTAAGCAATAAAAAGACACTGTTTATTGTATTAATTGAACCTTCCAACAGTATGTATAAATAAATTGTGAAAATTGTTCCTCTTTCTGTTTTTGAAGCTAGAACCGTATAATTCCAATGCCGCTGTTAGTTTTTAGAACTACAACGTCATGTCTACAATTGGCCTGTTTCACAGTCTAACTTACAATTCATGTAGAATGTTGGTATCTTATAATACCTTTATGGTGGATGTAACTCTGGTGCTATAAAGAAATGTGCTCCATTTATCAGTTTTGCTATTTGCAATGCTAAAACTTTAAACCTCAATAGCTCAAAACTGATCTGAACGCAGTCTCCATATCGCGGATTCCAACTAGCCCATATTTCATACATGAACCGTTTTACATCTTGCCCAATGGGAGACCTGCTAACATATAACAACCATTATTGTGCCAACCATTATTAATTTAATAGCTTAGTGTTCTATGTTCTTACTGTGATATGGTTCCCTCTGGGTCTGAAATAAAGTAAAGTATAAAGTAAAGTATGCACTAAAAAGGTATGTATAAAGGCTTTAGGCCCTATTGTATAAAATGCAACTTCATTTTATACAATATATAGTGGTTCCTTGCCCCATCCCTCTGTCACTGATTTAAAAAACATTGAGGAGCCCTGCCCTGGGGTACATCGATAGTCTAGTAATTCCTTTGCCCATAAAGGATGTCGAACATTTTCTGCCTTCTCCATACACCCCTCTTCTGTAACACATGAAGATATATTTCCTGTCTTTTTACCTTGTCCTACCGATACTTGAGCAGAATCCTCTCCAACATCACCCTTCTTACTCTTTTGATTGTTTTCCTTATTAAAGCTTGAGCCGTGTTTTTTTATTTAACAAATACACATTCTGTAGCAAATGTATGCTTTTGTTGCTTTCAAAAAATTCTGGTCTTCAATTTGTATTCACTCTAACTCTCTTTTTGTTACTGCTTTTCCCAATTTTTTGGACATCCCCGCTATTACAGCTGTATTGCAGCTGTATTACAGCTGTATTCATTGATCATTAATTCCTGACATTTTTATCCAACCAAACTCTGAATCACAAAAATTAGTACATTGTTATGTTATAATGTAACACCTAGTCTACAGTGCTAACACCAGCTAATTTGCTGGAAACCAGGGTAGGATGAATAGTTGACTGTTCTCTGTTGCTAACATGAATTAATCCTAGTAGGTGCATCAGGTCCTTACCACTTGGTTGCCCTTCCTCTCCATAATGTAGCCCATTGAGCATTTACATCACCACATCATAGGCTTATAACAATCTGTCTGGCTGTCACTTGTCACTGGAATGGCCTCTACCCCCCATCCTTGCTTCATCCATCCTTCAATCTCCCTTTGGTCCATCCTCTTTGATTTCCTTTCGATTCACTTGCCACACATTCAACAGTTTCGAAATCCACCGGGACTCTTTCTAGCTGTCCTGCTGTAATACGCTCGTCGCACCCACGTTCGTTTCCTTATTGTTGGGGTTCAAGTTAACACATCAGTGTATTATTCTGT
Source organism: Percina caprodes (assembly GCA_013375575.1). NCBI lineage: Eukaryota > Metazoa > Chordata > Actinopteri > Perciformes > Percidae > Percina > Percina caprodes. The sequence goes on along the minus strand of JABXJD010000617.1, from coordinate 197,443 downwards.
TTCGCTGCCAGATGTTCTCTGTTGATGCATCGTAGAGAGGCGCACAGTCGTTACGTCACTGTCCGGGGTTTCCTACTGAAGTGAACCCTACGGCGTCATGGCGGAGGCCGGTTGTTGGAAGACCCTGGATTGAAATGCCAGCTTTCTACAATCGCAGTTGACCAACGAGGGCTATTCTTGATTACATCTCAATCGGGAAAGGGGATTTACTTGATTTTTGGCAGAAGAGGAAAACCAACATCGCCCCAGTTTGTACCGAACTCAATCGTTCGGGGCTGCGCTCCCTATCTGGGAGATAGCTAGCTAGCTAGCGTAAGGCAGCGTTAGCTAGCGCAGCTGCTAGTTAAATAAAAGAAGAAAGGACCTCTGAAGTGAAAAGGCGGATTTAAAACAACAATTTCATTGGAGTTTGCCAGGTAACATAAAATAACACCAGGTAACATACAACGTGGAGTTACTTATCCCCTAGTTGAGTGAGAAAGGAAGCAAAAGTTGCATGTTGATGTGGTAAAAGCCGCGAGAAGTGAGCGGCGAATGAAAACAAGATGGAAGAGGTTGAAGTTAGGGTAGCTAACGTTGTGGGTTTAATAATGAGTACTAAATAACTTAAGCACCCTACTGTGTTCCACTATTTGCACATCCATTTGCATAGCTAGTCAAATACTAGTGACGGCTGAACGCCGAGTATCGGCTTTAACCGGAAAAGGCTCATTGCAGTTGTACCCTGCTATATAAACTAGCTAGCTAGCGTAAAGTTTTGTCATTTTGTTAGCTTCCGTGCTAGCCTCGTGCTTCATATCGCTAGCTACTTTCCTTGGCAACCTCAGTAAACGCTGGGCTATCACCCTTCTCACTTCTTGTTTATTTAGCTACCCACGTAAAACACACCACACCTGGCACGGCATAACATCTTTCACCCACATTGTTGCGGCACATGTTTGATTATAACTGTTGCTTTTAACGTTATATTGCTATGATGTTGAAACGCGGATAATCATAATACTAGCACAACGCTAAAGAGCTAGCCAACAGTAATTGGTAATGGTTCTAGGGGACAGTCATCATAATCATGTAGCAATAAAGTGGCCAGCATTAATCATTTCAATCAAACCGCTAGCGTTAACACGATAGTGCACTCGGGTGCTCGAAGATAGAATACTGACTGGCGCCTTGGCAGTGTCTGCATACATTAACGTTACTGCCAACCTACCCCGCCAATAGCTCGTCATTAGCCCGTATTGGCTAGGTAGCTACAAGCTAAAAACTGCAGCAGCACTAAGACTAGACGACACCGAGGTTGCCATGAGCCTGTTTACTATAAGACGTTTTTTTGGGGCTTGGCTATGGCTAATGTGTTAGTTTAGTGTTTTTGAGTGGTTACGGGGCTTTGTGTGGATGTGAAAACCCGCTGCTGCTCCGCGGGCCTGATAGGCCTCTGCGGTGAGGGTACAGCTAAGTTCACAGTCCGTTAACGTTACATGTAGCTGCAGCCATTCGCACATCTCGTCTGTTCTGCTTTCAACTTGACATATCAATAAAAAGAAGTGCTTTGGTGAGATACGCAGGCAGTTAACTTCTCCCAGAACTAAAACGCAGAGCATAAATTACTTTTCCCAAATGTTCACATTTAAAAAAAATAAATAAATAGCTTGTACGCAAGTGAACTGACAGCTCTACAAGGACAGTTCATTGGTTGAACTTTGGTGGCGTACTGGGCAGCAAATGCATCTTACTTTGTAAGCATGAGGCTTTGTACCTGCAATGTGATATTTTTCATGTAGTGCCGAATTTTAACCACGACACTTATCAGATCCTTTTAATATATATTGCTGGAAAAGCATAATGTTACTGAAATAAGTTAACGTTGAAGGTACAGTTCCGGCATTTTCACAGACAGTATGTTCTAATGTTAATGTGTATCATCTCATACAGGTTAACCACGTGGAACCTTATACTACAGGTTGTCAGGGGGAAGTCTATCTGTTGGACTTCAACATGGCTGGAAGCGAGGATGAAAGTGTAAGCAACAGCAGTGGAGAATCAAGGTAAATCAATTGTTCATCTTTCCCAAAAAGACAGCACAGTTTTGATGAGATAGTGGTTCAAATTGTTTGTTTTTATTGAAGTGTCATCTCAGCTGATAATATATCAGAATGTAACTTTGTAAATATTTGTGGCCCCTTACACATTAGACTGGAGCAAAATACTTCCTATTAGGGGTGGAACGGTACACAGATGTCACGGTTCGGTTCATACCTGGGTTCAGACATCACGGTTCGGTACAATGGAGGAAAAGCAAAACAAAAATGCACAGGGCAATTTTTTTATTGCGCATGTCTCAGGCTGTGCCACCTAGTGTCATGCTGTCTCTCCCCTGAGCCAAAGTGTGTAAAGTCAGATGTAAACAGTGAGTACCCCACATCATCTCCAGACGCCATCTAAAACTTGTAAACAAAATAAGACAATCAGCTATAACTCTGAAAATACAGCATTTCTTATTTATGAAAGTGCAAATTACATAGAATATATTTTTTTAATTCTACTTAGGCAAGACCTTCCACCACAAAAGATAAGATAAAGTATTCTTGCTATTAACTGCGACAGCCATACCTTTCTAGTTTCCACTCTGCCACGACCTCCTGTAGCTCCTCAGTTAGGTGAGTGTGTGTGTGCGCTGCTCATACAGGGGCCGTGTCAGTACAACTGACACTTTAATTCCCCTCTTAGTCAATAAAATGAGCAGTCACCGTGAGATAGCTTTCCGTAGCACAAGAAGTCCAACCATCAGTCGTTAAGGAGGGTGCAGCTGTCAACTCATGCTCCATCAACATCCGTGTTTGGTTGTATATGGAAGGACTACAGTTTGCCTCATGTGTGGATGGGATGGCATGTTCCAATGAGGTTCGAGTACATGCAGCAAATACTTAAAGCTAAGTTCCTTTTACACGTAAATATGGGCGCATTGGAGACAACGTGTAAATTCTGATTGCTAGCTCTGACTCACTCACTGGACTGTCGGCATGTTGGCAGAGCTCGGGAGCTTCAGAGCTGAGGGAGGGCTACAGATTGGCTATCCCTAAAGAAACACATATCAAACAGTAGTTCCGTATTACATTAATCAATTTTCACGCATGTTTTATTTATTTTTATACTGTGTATTCTAATGTGCCAAACCGATACCCCCGCACCGTTTTGGTTTAATACAAAAACATGTACCGTTCCACCCCTACTTCCTACCTCTTGTCTCTCATGCGCGATATATATATATATAAGTTTGGGGTCACATTGAAATGTCCTTATTTTTGAAGGAAAAGCACTGTACTTTTCAATGAAGATAACTTTAAACTAGTCTTAACTTTGAAGAAATACACTCTATACATTGCTAATGTGGTAAATGACTATTCTAGCTGCAAATGTCTGGTTTTTGGTGCAATATGTACATAGGTGTATAGAGGCCCATTTCCAGCAACTATCACTCCAGTGTTCTAATGGTACAATGTGTTTGCTCATTGGCTCAGAAGGCTAATTGATGATTAGAAAACCCTTGTGCAATCATGTTCACACATCTGAAAACAGTTTAGGTCGTTACAGAAGCTACAAAACTGACCTTCCTTTGAGCAGATTGAGTTTCTGGAGCATCACATTTGTGGGGTCAATTAAACGCTCAAAATGGCCAGAAAAAGAGATCTTTCATCTGAAACTCGACAGTCTATTCTTGTCCTTAGAAATGAAGGCTATTCCATGCGAGACATTGCTAAGAAATTGAAGATTTCCTACAACGGTGTGTACTACTCCCTTCAGAGGACAGCACAAACAGGCTCTAACCAGAGTAGAAAAAGAAGTGGGAGGCCGCGTTGCACAACTGAGCAAGAAGATAAGTACATTAGAGTCTCTAGTTTGAGAAACAGACGCCTCACAGGTCCCCAACTGGCATCTTCATTAAATAGTACCCGCAAAACACCAGTGTCAACATGTACAGTGAAGAGGCGGCTGCGGGATTCTGGGCTTCAGGGCAGAGTGGCAAAGAAAAAGCCATATCTGAGACTGTCCAATAAAAGAAAAAGATTAAGATGGGCAAAAGAACACAGACATTGGACAGAGGAAGACTGGAAAAAGTGTTGTGGACGGATGAATCCAAGTTTGAGGTGTTTGGATCACAAAGAAGAACGTTTGTGAGACGCAGAACAAATGAAAAGATGCTGGAAGAATGCCTGACGCCATCTGTTAAGCATGGTGGAGGTAATATGATGGTCTGGGGTTGCTTTGGTGCTGGTAAGGTGGGAGATTTGTACAGGGTAAAAGGGATTCTGAATAAGGAAGGCTATCACTCCATTTTGCAATGCCATGCCATACCCAGTGGACAGCGCTTGATTGGAGCCAATTTCATCCTACAACAGGACAATGACCCTAAACACACCTCCAAATTGTGCAAGAACTATTTAGAGCAGAAGCAGGCAGCTGGTATTCTATCGGTAATGGAGTGGCCAGCGCAGTCACCAGATCTGAACCCCATTGAGCTGTTGTGGGAGCAGCTTGACCGTATGGTACCAAGAAGTGCCCATCCAACCAATCCAACTTGTGGGAGCTGCTTCTGGAAGCGTGGGGGGCAATTTTTCCAGATTACCTCAACAAATCAACAGCTAGAATGCCAAAGGTCTGCAATGCTGTAATTGCTGCAAATGGAGGATTCTTTGACGAAAGCAAAGTTTGATGTAAAAAAAAAATCTTATTTCAAATACAAATCATTATTTCTAACCTTGTCAATGTCTTGACTCTATTTTCTATTCATTTCACAACGTATGGTGGTGAATAAGTGTGACCTTTCAGGAAAACACAAAATTGTTTGGGTGACCCCAAACTTTTGAACGGTAGTGTATATATATATATATATATATATATACATACATACATACATACATACATACATACATACACACAAGTTTATACTTGCCTAACACAGTGCATTGCCAGATGACATTGGTTTGCATTGTGGTAGAAGTTGTGCAAGGCTAAACTTTCATGCTGGACATCCCTTCCCCTATGGTGGTAATCCAGCTGCATTAACACGGTTGTCTTATATAATAAATAAATGGTAGGGCCTCCTGTCATTGTCTAAATGAATAAGCTTCATACATGCAACACTTTAAGTGTCTATGTGCCATTGTGTTTATCTGTGCACAAGGCCATAGAATATTACAAATAATTAATGTTGATGCATAATGAAAAATTTAGGATTACTATTCCTTATTGCATGGGTGATTTTTGGGGTAATGCATGTTTAATAACTTTTAAAAACCAAGAACAAAGCTTTTAAATACTGATTTGGACCTGGTTTACCATGGCTACTGTCGAAGCTTGGAATCATTTGGGTCGGCCCTAGAGTCCAGTGTGCAAAACTGATTTCATTTGTGGATGATTCACTAATTATTATTAACTCTTCTCTTTACATGTGACAGTAATTCTGATGATGAATCCGGTTCTGGATCCGGCTCTGCATCAGGGTCCGCCTCAGGCTCCAGTTCCAGCTCCTCGAGCAGCAGCAGCCAATCAGGAGCAGCGACTCAGGTAGTGGCTCAGACTCTGGCAGCGCATCAGACTCTGACACAGAGAAGTCCAAGCAGAAGATGGAACCGCCAAACAAGTCAAACATAGACGGAGCTGAGGTAAAGACATGTGATTTCAGTGAAAGAAACAAAGATAATTGTTATTAGGGCTTCACAATATGAGGAAAACCACGCAATAACGTTGTTGAATATCGCGACAACGACATTACTTGTGATAAATAAACGTATTAAAGTGTGCTCAGTTCCGCTGCTTGTTGATTTTAAAACTAATGAAAGGAAATAATTTCCAACATTCTTTTATTGAATTAATTGGACGTTGAATTCAATATAAAAGGCACCACTAAAAAAAAAGCATGACAGTTGCAGTTGCGATGTTTTTATTGCGCCAGTTGATATCTCAGTGATTTAAAATCGAATTATTAAATCTTGTGCAGCCCTTAATGTAATTAAACTGGACATGGAGAAATTATTGTGACATGTAGATTTTTGATAATTATGTGTTAACTGTAAGGCTGCTGTTATATACAGTATACTCAGTATCAGAGTGCTTAACGCTGGGGAACTGCTTTAAACACGCAGGGTTGCAGTACTTAGAGTTCAGATGGTTTTGACCTTTGGCATAGTTTGACACATTGTTTTGGAGCAGTTGGTGGCACAGAGTTCTTTTTGGGTGTTTAACACAGTGGTCGACTCTTGTCATGTGAAAGACTTTTCAACCTGTTGACATATTTTTGGCTAACCATCTGCTACACTCATTGATTGCAGTTCTGGAAGTCCAACCCAAGTATCCTTGCAGTGCAAAGATCTGCTATGCTCAGGAAACAGCAGCAGCAGCAGCAGCAGCAGCAGCAAAAGAGACAAAGCTCCTCGAATAGTGGATCGGATGAGGTTTGTTTAAAATGATCCCCAATACACTTTTTTTCTGTGCTGTTTGACTGGGAACTAATAAACACCCTGAGCAAAACTCTGAGGAGTGGCTTGTCACTAAAATGAGAATAGCTAGTCCTACTTAAAGGTCAGTCCACGTTAAGTAAGCCTGGGCCTAAATTGTCACAAACACGGGTCAACCCCCTTCACTGTGATCAACAGGTGACAAGCAAGACACACAAGCAAACTTAGCTTGGCCATAGGAGTTGAAGCATTTACTACCGACTAACAGCATCGACTATACACACACAAATCTATATTTATGGCAAATATGAAACTCAAAAGTTGCAATATGAAGGAAAAACATTTATTTATTTTAATTTAATTTTATACTTTATTAATCCCACAAGGGGAAACTACACTTTACACTCTGTTGTTATTACACACATTACACACAGGCCTGAATTACACACACATGCTCAGGTCCTATACATGCACTAATGGAGAGATGTCAGAGTGGGGGGGCTGCCCATGGAAAGGCGCCCGAGGAGTTGGGGGTTCGGTGCCTTGCTCAAGAGCACCTTGGCAGTGTCCGGGAGGTGAACCGGCACCTCTCCAGCTACCAGTCCACCACCATACTTTGGTCCGTACGGGGACTTGAACCAACAACCCTCTGGTTCCCAGCCCAACTCCCTACGGACTGAGCTACTGCCACCCTAATTATAATAATATAATAGATTCTAAGACATCTTAGTAAGACATCTTTACTATATATACAAACTATGAAAATGGACACAATATTAGGATTGATTTATTATATAAACAAATATCTAATAAAATAATCTCTCTCTCTTGAAAATGTATGCCTGCTATATATCCAAGCTTAGGCCCAGCGGCAGTCAACCAGTTACATTACACTGGCGTAAATCCTGAGTTTACATAAATAACATCTGTAACTGGAGTTGCACAATGAATTGGTGCTATCTGATTATACATGAACTGTACGTCTTTGATAATAATCTACTCTAGGACTCGTCAAGTAGCGATGGATCCGACTCATCAAGTGGATCCAAAAAGAGAAGAAATTCAGGCTCTTCTGACTCTGGGTCAGGTTCTGGATCTGGGAGTGGTTCTGGATCAGACTCATCGGCGGAGGACAACAGTGATGAAACGGCATCAGACTACGAGCCTAGTCACAAAATCAAAAGCAGAAAGCCTCCAACCAAGTAAGTGGACAGTAGCTGTTTAATGGCTGCCTGGATACACAGGGTTACATTATTCTCTAAAGTTATTTCCCTTTGGTAGTTGTCACTCACCTCAGCGTAAAGGTATTGACCATATGACCAATGCTCTTTTAAAGGAACACAAAGGGTGGCACGAGTTTAACACGGCACGTGTAACATGATTTTTCATCTCATCTCAGAATGAATTTTCGGAATGGGAAGAAAAGCAGCAACCAGAAGAAGAAATCCCAGAAGTGTTCCTCTTCCGATGATGAGGATGAGAACTACAAGAAAGTGGTGTCTGCGGGGCCACGGCGGCAGGCCACCGTCAACGTCAGCTATAAGGAGGACGAGGAGCTGAAGACGGATTCAGACGACCTGGTGGAGGTCCTGGGCGAAGATGTCCCGCAGCCTGAGGAAGATGAGTTTGAAACACTGGAGAGAGTGATGGACTGCAGGATAGGAAGGAAAAGAGGTAAGGAACACGGGACGGAGATGGATGATTTACCCATCGCTATAGACACATATTTAGCCAGCTAATCAATTTCAAGATTGTGATTACATTTTAAGAGTTGTAGGGAAAAGGAGGGAATAGTCGGCTTATGAAACTTCACTAACCTCACGATTCAATTATATTACGATTATCCTTTCAACAAATCATTCGATATCAAGATGCATCACCTCTTGAATAATATTATTAGTAAACATGTTTTTTTCTTCGACAAATTCAAGCAGTCAGATATATATATATATATATATATATATATATATATATATATTGGTTATGTATGCCCTTTTAATTGAATCTGCATCCATGCAGAAGTCCCAAGTAAGTCTAAAGTAATTTGGTTTGAGTCGCAAGCAAGTCTTGAGTTCTTTTTTTGGGGACAAAGTTTAAGGTTTTACTCTGTCTCTCCGAAATCATCATGTCTCGCATTCAGCTGTACGCGTGAAATGTTTAAATCCCAAAGTGATTACTCGTGGCACACACACCACACATAGTGCTGGTCTGGTCCAACTAATGAGGCTTCATCAGGAGTCTTTGATGGTAAGTATTGCCATAGCCAAGGTTTTGACTGACAGCCAGTCATCCAATCAAGACAGTTACAAATCACAGAGCTTTTTGAGTCATCCAATTATGGTTCACAGTTTGCTCTGCTGTAGCTGCTTGATAGTTAGACATAAAGAGACAACATTAAATTATATAGTTTTATTTTTAACAGCTAATATCCAAACTTATGAATACATGCAAGTTATCAGAGTCATCATGCGTCAAGTCTCGAGCCAATAACTTACAAGTCCAAGTCAAGTCTCGAGGGCTTTTTTTGTCTTTGTCAAGTCATCAAAACAGGGACTCGAGTCTACTGGAGTCCAAGTCTGAAGTCCACATCTCTGCTTTGTTGTGACAAAAACAGAACGTCCTGTTCCTCTGTTCACCTTCTTTTAGCACAGTTCTAAGGATGAAAAAATAAATGTTACACGGTACTTTTTTTCTTCCTAACAGCAACAGGAAGTATAACCACTGTATACGCTGTAGAAGCAGACGGGGACCCCAATCTCAACTTCAATCCCAACAAAGAGGCTGGTGATATCCAGTACCTGATAAAGTGGAAGAACTGGGCCCATATCCATAACACTTGGGAGACAGAGGAAACACTTAAGTTACAGAACGTCAGGGGAATGAAGAAACTGGACAATTTCAAGAAGAAGGAATCGGATAAAAAGAGATGGTGAGATCTTCCTGCTTTTATTAAATTTGATCACAGTTTTACAAATAGGCCTGGGCAATATATCAATATTAAATTGATAGTGTGACATAAGACTAGATATCGTTGTGGATTTAAGATATCGTAAATGTGTCTTAAGAGTTGTCTTTTCCTGGTTTTAAAGGCTGCATTACAGTAAGTGGTTATTTTCTTTTAGCTGTTTTATTATTTGCCTTTAGCCACTTGGTTATTATATCCACATTATTGATGATTATATCTAAAATCTAATTTTGAAGATATTTTCATAAAGAAGCACATCGTGACAGAAGAATATGTCGCCCAGCCCTACTTACAGAAGGTAAACAAACAGTTTTACATATCGACCGTGAAAGCTGCCCAGTCATCTACTGAACACTGAGTATGTCTGCACGGTTATGGCCAAAATGATAACGGTGATTCTTGCGATCAATATTGAGATCATTCAGTATTTCAAAAATAAAATAAAAATGGACTGTCAGCCATATTACGTTACCGCTGAAAAATATTCTAGTCTCTTCAGGGAACTAAACCGGTCATCTAATTGTCACAAGGTTGCTTTTGTTTTTTTGTTAAGTGTAAAATTTGATTTAGTTCCCTCTAAAAATAGTTGGTTGGACTCAGATTACAAATGGAATACAGGCCATAACTTATTTTTAAATGTGTTTTGTCCTCTGCCCAGGTTAAAGGCGGCCTCACCAGAGGATATAGAGTATTTCAACTGTCAACAAGAAATGATGGATGACCTGCACTCTCAGTACCAGCTTGTTGAGCGAATCATAGGTACCTTTTCTGCCGGATGCATCACTTGTGTGTATGAAGTAGGGCTGAACGATTAATTGCATTTGCAGTAATATCGGGATATGTTACGTGATTTCCTTATCGCAAAAGCTGTGATTTGGTCATGTGACTCACGAGAGCGGATCAGTCTGCACTCCGCAACAGCCAGACTGAGAGGGGTGACAGCCAGACTCTGAGAGGGGTGACAGCCAGACTCTGAGAGGGGTGACAGCCAGACTCTGAGAGGGGTGACAGCCAGACTCTGAGAGGGGTGACAGCCAGACTCTGAGAGGGGTGACAGCCAGACTCTGAGAGGGGTGACAGCCAGACTCTGAGAGGGGTGACAGCCAGACTCTGTGAGGGGGAACAGCCAGACTCTGAGAGGGGTAACAACCAGACCGCAATTAGAAAATTGCAAAATTAGATTATTTTCAAAAATCGTTCAGCCCTAGTATGAAGCATTTTACTGAATACATTTGATGCTACATTTGTATGTCTAAATACGTGTGAATGTCTGAATTCATTTGAGCAGGACATTCGAATCAGAAGTCAGCGGCTGGTTACCCAGACTACCTGTGCAAGTGGCAGGGTTTGCCATACTCGGAGTGTAGCTGGGAAGATGGTGCTCTGATCGGCAAAAAGTTCCAGAAATGCATCGACGACTACATGTGCAGAAACCAGTCCAAGACCATTCCATCCCGAGACTGCAAGGTAATACAATGCTGAGTCTCCATTGGCAGTGGCAGTATATTGGTAATGCGTTATACCCTGGGAGAGTAATAGTTTTTAATTTAGTCTAGCGTGGTGTAGTCTTTATCGACTACGGTTCATTTACGGGATAGTTCTGGTGCCGCTGGAAGTTCTGCTGTGCGTATCTCAGTTTCCGCTTTCTTTGTGTTTATTTTAAAGTTCGGTCACATCGAGCAGTCTGGCTAGACTAGTCTAGACTACTACATTTTACTTGAACAGTTCAGTGTTAAACAAGTTTAATAAATAGAGATTTCAACCTTTTATTGAAATTTGTTTTGTGTAAATTGTTACTAATTGAGCAATGGGAAAATAAGCTCTAATTGAAAAATGAATTGTTAGATTAATCAAAAAATTGTTAGATTAGTGGCCTATATGTTTACAGCATTTTCTCTCTGGGTCCTTTTGGGACTGATTGGTGGGATATGCTATGGACAAAAATCTGTCTCCTCTCCCAGCTGGTGGCACCCTTGAGCTTTGACTTTTCAACATTAAATCTCACGTCTGGTCCGCTGTGTTTTCATCTTTGGTGCTTTGGATGTTTTTGAACTAAACAGTGTTAATGAATACAATTTTTATTTTTATTTTTTCAGCATATGTCTTAGTTACAACACGATTGAACTAGCAAAGCGTGTTGTGCGTATGTGTTCAAATGTGATTTATTCAGTTTGGGAAACCCCTTGCTCTCTCAATTTGTCTGCCTGATTAAACAGGGAGGGACTAGAAATCCTGTCTGGTTTGTTGTTTTTGTATTTCAAGAGCAAATTGCTCCACAATATGAATACACATTGATTATTAATTATTTTGTTGGTAACCGTTGTGTGGCCAGACCCTCCTCCGCACCGCTGTGGAGTTTCCAGTCTTAAATAAACTGAATCATTACTTTTAACTTTAACACTGCTCTCACTAAATGCTGTTCTTTCCTGTAGGTGCTCAAACAGAGACCCAGGTTTGTGCCTATGAAGAAGCAGCCAACGTACATAGGAGGTGATGGACTGGAGCTCCGAGACTACCAGTTGGACAGTTTGAACTGGATGGCCCACTCCTGGTGCAAGTATGACTTGGCTTCTTTAATTCTCAGCGTTTTAGTAATCAGTGTTTTTCTGGATCCCAGCAACAGAATAGTGCATTGTTCCTAGGGGTCCTTCAAATCCTTAAAAGTTTTTGTCTTTGAGGGGCCTTGAAAGTGCTTGAATTTATAGATTTTGTGCAAAAATAGAAATTGGGAGTTCTTTTTGATTTTTGTTTTATTTATTTATTTATTTATTTTAACTTAAAGCAGCTACAAAGATTCTTTTGTACCTTTTTAAAATAATGTTTCCTACATTGTTGTTGTGGTTCTTAACGGGATGAACGGCACTTCTGCCTGCACAATTTGGGGAAAAATATGAATCCTGATTTTTTTTTTTTTTTTTTTTTAAGCTTAGAATTGATATCATGATTCTCTGCCACGATTTTTTTCACACAAAGTGTAATGTTTATTGCACACATTAACCATGACAAAACAAAACAAATTGGCAGTACCAAACCAATATTTTTGGCGCCTATAGCACATTGCTCATCACCACAAACCTGGAAACATAGAGGCTTCAATGAGGAGACAGGAGAGCATCGCAGCTCTTGGGAGCACTTTAAAACCTATTTCATACAGTCTGTGTTTAACACTCACAGAAGAAAGTAGTAGAGTTTGTGATGCAGTCGGCTCGTAAAATTAAATGAGAATCAAAGTCATAAAAAAAAATTGAAGTTATTAAAATTAAATCGTGAACTAGGGTGAATCCAGATTGCGATTCTATAACGATTTATCGTATAGCTATAACTGCACTATGCAAGTTTGCCAGATCGGGTAGGGGATCTGTAATTTAGCCCAACCTGTAGGGGGGCCGAAGAGGAAAAGTGCTTTGGTGTTGCTTTAACGTTCATAAATAATAATAATAATAATGTGTTGTTCTGCACTGCTGTGTTAGAGAAGACAATAGGCCAGATCAGTGTTTCCTCTATGTTGATGGCGGCCCGCCACGGTAAAATTTCTGCCGCCATTGGTATAGGGCAGACCCGCAACCGGGTTTCCTCCATGTACACCGCGCACCGCCGCTCCTTCAGCTGTTTATGAAAAGTCATAAAGTCGTAATTACACGACTCTACAGAGCCATCTGCTCTATTGAACTCAAGCCAACTGTCATCCGCTCTCTGTTACTGAGATTTATGCGATGGTCATATGCTGCATGAGCCATCATTTAGCTGTGTAGCAGGCCCACAAGCTGAAACTTCTGCGTTTTTCTCTTCCGCTCTGTTTTCATTCATAGAGGCAACAGTTGCATCCTCGCTGACGAGATGGGTTTAGGGAAGACCATCCAGACAATTAGCTTCCTCAACTACCTGTTTCATGAGCACCAACTGTATGGACCCTTCTTGCTGGTTGTGCCCCTCTCTACACTAACCTCCTGGCAGAGAGAAATCCAGCTCTGGGCCCCTCTGATGAATGTTGTGGTCTACCTGGGAGACATCAGCAGCAGGAACATGGTATGGTGCTTTCAACACCTGTTACACAAAAATACAGATAGGCCTGGAACAATTATTACATACATGTCTAATTGTCAATTTTTAAAAATTCTTCTTTGTTTAACCGCAAGGTTTACTTCATAGGCTGTGTACCTGTGTTATTACATAACCTGGGACACATAACAATGATATAACCAAAAGATGTATCCTGGAATTTACTCACATTTAATTTGTTTTAAAAAGTAATATTTTTAAATTTGACTGAAAGAGATAATTATATTGTTGATTGCAATTATTTCTGAGCAACACTTGGAATTGTTACAGCACTACGTACAGCAGCAAAGGCATCAGTTTGTTAATTGAATTAACATTCTTTCCTTTTTACCTGTTTTCTTTTAATAGATCAGGACACACGAGTGGATGCATGTCCACAGCAAGAGACTGAAACTTAACATCATCCTCACAACATATGAGATTCTCCTCAAAGACAAGGTCAGCAGCTACTTCACTTTATTGTGGGCTTGCTGCTGTTTATCACTAGGATTGGGGTATCGTTCGGGTTTCTTCTTGGACTGCAAATGTATCGTCTTTTGAAAAAAAAAATGTTTATTGTCTTTGCAATAAACACTTTGCAGGACTTTAAAATTTAACTTTCGTTCTTTTTTAGTATTGGCTTTTATATTAGCATTTTAACCACGTCTAAGCCAACTAATAGCTAAAGGTAGGCTAACCTTACTGGCTGCCAAATGTAGTGATTACTAGTGTCACATGCAGCGATGCTTCTGTAACGTTCATTTCATAGCACCCGAGAACAGCACCGGCATTTAAGTGGTGCCGAAATCTGCGTCGTCATTCGGTCCGGTAGTTACCGGGAAGTTAGGAACCGGTTACAGTTTTGGTACCCAACCCTTCCTATTTATAATTAATCACATTTTATTTATGGCACCTATGAAATGGTAAAGGTCTGTTCTAAAATTGTGTAGTATAATATTAGTACATGTGAAACTTATAACATGTGTGTCTACAGTCATTTTTAGGCAGTGTTAACTGGGCCTTCATTGGTGTGGATGAGGCGCACCGACTGAAGAATGATGACTCCCTCCTCTACAAGACCATGATGGACTTCAAGTCCAATCACAGGCTTCTGATCACAGGAACGCCACTGCAGAACTCCCTGAAAGAGCTCTGGTCCTTGCTGCACTTCATTATGCCCGAGAAGTAGGCCATATCAATTGTTATACATAAATACTAACTCACTGCATGATACTGTGTGGCTCGGTGCAACTAGGACTCGCGTTTCTCAATTTCGTTTCCACTGCAGATAGTACCCTCTCAGTTAGATGATTGTCATAGCGATGCCACTTGAAACTACGGTTTTGAGAGTTACAGTGCAATTCTGTAGTTTCAGTGAAGTCTATCTACACAGCAGAATGGATTCTCTACTAACAGCAACAGAGTGACGGCTGCATTTGGTCAACATTTGGAAACAATGAAATTAGTTAATCCCCATCAAGTTATCCGAGCCCTAAACAAGAAGTAGCCGGCGGATGTCTCTAGTGTGCCTGCTCTATGCATCAACACAGTGCGGAAGCAGCGCTGATCATCTGGGTCATTTTATTTTAAAGTTGAACTGGGCCGATGCCAAACAGTCAGCCTACATGGGCCTCATCCTTGATTGAGTGAGCTAGAGGTCGCCCCATTCCCTTTTGTATTTTTTGTTGTTGCTGTGACGGAAAAATATCAACAGTGTACACGGGGGGGTTTTACAACTTCAGCCATATCTGCTGCCTTCCGTTCAACACACTACTCAGCTTGCCCACTGGAGCAGCTTTGACTGTATGTGGCGCAGTAGTTTTCTATAGTGTTGATAGGCTATTACATGTGGCGTGCGGGACAGTGAGTGAGACTACAGAGCTGTGACAACAGACAGACCAGCCTGTAGATAAGATATCACAATGTTCTTGACCAAATACCTTGATATCAATATTGCAGCGATATTGTAGTGTTGACAACTGATGCTTTGATAAAATATCTTCACACTTACAGTAATGTGAATATAATGGCTAAGTAGGTGAAGGCAAATATTAGAACAGTTAGAATAGTCTGGTAAGTTCAGAAAATTACATCACTTTACTTTAATGCAGCCTTTATAACCAGGAAAAGACATTTATGCCATATTACGATATCCAAAATCGAAGACTATATCTAGTCTCATATCACAATATTGATATAATATTGATATATTGCCCAGCCCTACCAGCCTATTTTATTGCCAATTGGATAATTAAAAAAACCTGAGTTCCAATAATGGTAAAAATGCTGAATATTACAGCCAATCATCAGGCTGGCCGATGTATCAGTAATCCTGAATACCACTGTCAGGTGTGATTACAGGTGCAAAGTATCCCAGTTCACCACAGCAAACATTGATATGCACCAGAAGAAGTGGTCAGGGAAATAATGTTTTTTAGCTTGGTGTTATTGACATTTTATGATTTTACAGGTCTATGTAGCCATTTGTTTCTCCAAAGGGAGCTGTGTGATAACAATGCCTCAACTTGAGTCTCTGCCCAAACTGTTGCATTTGGGGCAGGCATCTTTTTTTTTTGGTAAGGAAGAATTATTCGTGGCATAAAAGAGACTATATGTCTGGTTTTGCTGCTTCAATTTTAATAGCTCTACACAGAATTGTGTTCTTTTTGTTTTGACTCTTTTTTTAGTCTTTAAGCCTCATTTTTTTCAAGTGAGACTCCGACAAAAGAGATGGAGAAACTCATAGACACATGCGACGTGAGACCAGGGTTGCAAGGAAACAAAATTTTAAAGGGATCACTGGCTAAACTACTTTAACATCTTTTTTCCAAAATGTATATCATGAAATAATTTATGATACAAACAAACCTATGAAGCACTTTGTATTATGATGAAACCTAATTAGTTTTTGCACATTTTGCTTCTTGGGGGAAATTAATAAGGAAGTTTGTCCATTATAGTGTGCCATGAGTTGACTGTATTGTTGCACCCCCATTAATGTGTGTCGTTTGTCTTGCTTGTTAAGGTTTCACTCTTGGGAGCTGTTTGAGGAGGCGCATGGTAAAGGCCGGGACTCAGGCTACACCAGTCTGCACAAAGAGCTGGAACCTTTTTTACTGCGCCGAGTCAAGAAGGATGTGGAGAAATCTCTTCCTGCTAAAGTGGAGCAGATCCTCAGAGTGGAGATGAGTGCTATCCAGAAACAGTATTACAAGTAAGAGCTGCACACTATCCTTTTAAATCAAGAACAAAAAACTAAACAATGATTTCTTGTCTTTAGGGCCTGATATGTGCTTTTGAAGACCAATGCAGGTTTGAGAGGGGAAAGAGTCACAGATTACTGATATTGCGCCCGATTTAGTGAATTTTGGAGCTGGAATAAAAATAGATGTTATTTATGTGAATAAGACTAACTGTATTGAAGAAAATATAACAATAATCTACATTATAAATACGTGTATTGTTAACCAATTTTAGAAATGAACACAAGGAAAAGAAAAAATGAAGTGCCCGTTGTAAATGTGCCTCTTTGGAAAAGGCCGATTTCTTGGCCTGTGATATTGCTGCTTGTAGAATTCTTCCGAACCAAATTGTGCCAAAATGACTTACCGAAGGGCCACAAACCACTTAATATGCAACTCCACTGTATAACTTGCTACTGACTTAAAGTGTAGGCTACTTCTACATCAGAAGAATACATTGTAATTATGTATTTAATCAGACATGGACATCACGGACTCATAGCAGTGTGCTTGCAGATAATCAGCACATGTAATCACAAGAAGCCTATTGTAATCGTCCATGATATATGATATATTATATATGTAGTATTTTGTAATATAGGCGTAAAGTTACAGGTGCCCTGGTAATAGGTATATGATAAATTTTTTTTAAACGGCGGTATTAACGTAATAAGTTATAAGTGGTGAAACTTAGAGGCAAACTTACACAACAGTTGTGATGTTTCATGTATGCTATCTGCTTATGCTTCGGGAAAGGGAAGTTATGTAAGGGACGTTTTGTATCTCCAGCAATCATGTAACATTGGAAGCATTCTACAGGTGGCGTCTGCCTGTGACGTGCAGGTTACCTTCCTCTCAAAGACACACACACACACACACACACACACACACACACACACACACACAGACATCTTGCTTTATTAGATGGATGGCTAGATAAACAACATATTCATTATCAGTCCAATAGGGGTGGGGGGAAAAAGTCGATACAGCATAGTATCGCAATATTTTCAGTGGCACACATTTTCAATACACAGGCGCCTGTGTGTGTGTGTGTGTGTGTGTGTGTGTGTGTGTGTGTGTGTGTGTGTGTGTGTGTGTGTGTGTGTGTGTGTGTGTGTGTTGGTCAGTTTGTCCCTTTTTGCAGCAATAAAATTGAAGTGATGTGAACAGAGAAATTTATCTTTATAGATAAAACAGATTTTGACAAAGTTTCCTTTTGGGGACATCATTTGAAATTGGGAAAAATTAGAAGTTGGAAATAAGGTAATGAATTGCAATATATCGCAGATTATTGCAATTTGTTTAAATTGCAATAATATCATATCGTGGCATAAGTATCGTGATGATCGTGTCAGGTGGCGTCTGCTGATTCCCGCCCCTACAGTCCAGTGCTGAAAAAGGGAGCCAATGGGGAAGTGCCAAAAACTGCAGTTTGAGTGGCCACTTGATGCTGTCTCTGATCCCCATAGATCCCCATGTTAAAATGCCCAACTTTACAGCAGAATTAAACATGTTTACAGCCTGGTACAAAAAAAGGTTTTGGTCTCCATAGCCAAGTTAATCCTTCATGTTCCAACTGTGGGTGGTGGTGAATTTATTTTTAAAACTCACCCTTTTAAATTGTATTCAGGCTTTGGGTGACAGGTGGCTGCCGTCACAGGGAGCCAACATAGACTGTAGGCTTCATTCAGCCCGCCCCAGCTCCATCCACGCGCCACCTCTCTGCTCATTTATGGATTAGCTGAAGTCAGGCAGAGCCACCCACGCTGAGCTTAATTTTTGCTCTTCAGAAACCTAAAGGTGACATCACTGACGCTACATCTATATGTTATGGTCTATAGTCTGAACACAGCCTTACTTCCCACATCATATTCAAAAATCCTTCAAAGTGCCATGCAACATCTTCAGTCAGCCCGTTTAATTCTTGTTCAACACCTGCTTGAGTGATGCAGAGAAGAGTTTGTCATTATGGAAGAGGACATTTCTAGTTCACCTACTTCTGCTGCTAGACATTTGCGCATAATCTTTAGAATAGTACAGTAAAGTGTGTGTGTGTCTTGTGTTTGTGACCAGATGGATCCTGACCAGGAACTACAAGGCTCTGAGCAAAGGTACCAAAGGCAGCACGTCGGGCTTCCTGAACATCATGATGGAACTAAAGAAGTGTTGTAACCACTGTTACCTGATCAAGCCCCCAGAGGACAACGAGTTCTTCAGCAGAGCTGAAGCGTTGCAGGTGTGTTTACTTTATCTTACTGTGTTCAGGAATTCAAGTTCTGCATCGCTACTACGGATTTCTGTCTGCTGGGTTCAAGAGAGGCCATGTATGAGAGGAGGTTAGGCTCAGGCTGGGTACCGAATTCAATACTTTTTAGCCACCAAGCGAATTGCCTCTAAAGTATCGAGAAATGCCTTGTCATTCAATACCCAATTTCAATACCCAAGGAGTAAATCTCATCAGCGCTGGCGAGCCAGTCAGCATGCATCTACCAAGATCTAATAATGTCTTTGATTGGTTGTCTAACATTACAAGTCAAAGAGACACGTGGGAAAAAACTCTACACAAAGACCGGGCTTACGTTGTAGGACCTGCAAAATATATAAAAAGATCTGATTATGTGCAGGACGTCACAGCAAAGGTTGTTTGTGTGGTGTATGTTGGGATGTGGCGGAGGGCTTAAAATCTTTACTTGCAGAAGATGAGCCTGATTCCTGCATTCCAAATATCATCATCACCATCATATCACTTTTAGACGACAGACCAGTACCTGTTAACACAGTGACCCTTTTTTCCTCCCACAGCATCTGGTCCGCTGCAGTGGGAAGCTGGTTCTTTTGGACAAACTACTGGTGCGTTTAAAGGAGCGAGGACACAGAGTTCTCATCTTCTCCCAGATGGTACGGATGCTGGATATCCTGGCTGATTATCTGAAGGGCCGCCAGTTCCTCTTTCAGGTAGCTCCACACTGTTCTCACATAACCATCGGACATACATTGTTCACACATACACAACTGTGCTCCATAAAAGCTCTCTGGAATTTAGCTCCAGCTAACTAGAGAAAGATGAAATGCCATCTACATATTTCTGTTATATATTTCTGAATTTGATATGCTGTACATTTGTGCAGAGATTAGATGGCTCCATCAAAGGGGAGATGAGGAAGCAGGCATTGGATCATTTCAATGCCGAGGGCTCAGAGGTAAGTTCTACCTATATGTATCCAGTAAATGCTCTTTGTCTTCGTTTGAATAAGTAGGTACTGTAACATAGTGAACCCCCATTTGCGCCCAGGATTTCTGCTTCTTATTATCGACGCGTGCGGGCGGTCTTGGTATCAATCTGGCATCAGCTGACACAGTAGTCATCTTTGACTCTGACTGGAACCCCCAGAATGATCTCCAGGCCCAGGCCAGAGCCCACAGGATTGGTCAGAAAAGACAGGTAGGCAACAACTGTTATAAACCTCTGTCCATCTTTGCTTCGCTGTATTTTGCGGCTGTATGCCTGCTGTCACCTACATCCATACACCATGGAGCTGGCAATTAATAACACAATGTTGACTGTGGCTACAGAAAGCTGTAGCTGCTTCACAATAAAAGCCTTATAATAGTTAGCCAGTGGAACACGGAAATAGTGAAGCAGTGGCAGGAAATGTTATTTGGCATTGCTAAAAACTGCAGCTCTACTTGCAGAGAAAACTGACATTGTTACCATAAGTATTGCCTGTTACTGATGAAATTATTTGGTCAACATTGCGGAAAAAGGCGTTAATGACTGTGGCAAAACTAATCCCACGGTTGGCACTATTTAAGAGGAAGAAACAGTCCTTAGATACTTTAGGCTGTAGGACGCAGTTTTCTTCTACAAAAAATTCTTTCACCATATAATTCAAGTGGTCTGAGAGAAAACTAGACTTTACCTCCACCTTGCCTCTATTTTTCAGGCTTTAATAAATCTAGTTGTCTCCAGAGACTTTGGCCAATCACAGGTCATTTTAGAGAGGGAGAGAGCATTTCTATTGGCTGTTCTACCAATGCAGATGCGTGTGTATGTTATTTTGGTGAAAATACATAATTTCTAGTAGACCTAAATTATCTACCTTATCTAAATGCACTGCCAGAATGTGTTAAAATGTTATTCCTGATATATACAAAGTATACTGTATACGGCACAATTTCCTTGTGGTTGGCAGGTGAATATCTACCGGCTGGTGACAAAGAGCTCAGTGGAGGAAGAAATCATTGAGAGGGCCAAAAAGAAAATGGTGCTGGACCACCTTGTCATTCAGAGGATGGACACTACAGGGAAAACTGTCCTCCATACGGGTTCTGCTCCCTCCAGGCAAGCAATGCATGCCGCATTCTGCTGCTTTCCTCCGTTTGGCTCAGTCCCTCTTGAACTAAACTGTCTGTGCTTGTTGACCACTAGGATTGGGCATCGAGAACCGGTTCCAACTAGGGATAGTTTTATTTTTAAAATTTTTTATTGTAATCGATTGGAAATAGTATTGGAAAATATTGGTATTGAATCCAATCAACGGTTCCAAATTTAAGATTAAGAAATTTTTCTTTTGGTAGCGACCGCTGTACTTCCAGGCGCTTATTGTGTTGCAGCCATGGAGCACAGTAAGCGGTGCTCTAGTGTGGCTTTAGTTTGCCTTGAAAAAGCCCTGTAAAACTGTGTACCACCATTGAATCCAAATCATATGTTTGTATTATTTGTAAAATAAGCATGTGACTTGTTTCAACTCCAAACCCTCAAAGAATTGAGAATTTCTAAGAACTGGAATGGAAAGGAATAAAATCAGGATTGGAATCCGAAATGTTCAAATGAAAGTGATGCCCAACCCTATTGACCACCTGGTTATTGACAGACAAGTTTGTTTTTTTCACCCAAAAAAAAAATCAATTCAAGAGATATGTGCATGGACCCCCTTTAAAGGTTGCTTCTACACTTTGCTGTCATCTCACTTCAGTGTGTTTTTATTTCATACAGTTCAGCACCATTCAACAAGGAGGAGCTATCTTCCATCCTCAAGTTTGGTGCCGAGGAGCTTTTTAAAGAGCCAGAGGGTGAGGAGCAGGAGCCTCAGGTATGTAGTTAAATACTGAACTAGGGCTGGGCAATATATCGATTTTATATAGACATTGATATACTGTATGACGCTAGATATTGACTTAAATGTAAAAAATTTGAATTTGGATATCGTGATTTGACTCAAGTGTTAGGGCTGTAACGAAATGCGATATGAAACCGAAATTGCGAAATTCCAATTCCCAGAGTTATCCTTCTCGTCCAGATCTATTGCTACCACATCTTTAAATTACCATTAGATTAGTCTTCTATCTATATAGTTAACGTTACTGATGAATTTGTGGGTTAGCCCAGAGTTATGATACGTGGTCAAAACAATCATACTAAAAATAACTGATGTCGTAATCTTATGTTACCCACCAAGAATTAGCTAGCCAACGTAGTAGACAAGGGGCTAGGCCTCTCCACTCTTAGCAATAATTAGCCTGTGCCTATGTTAATGTTAACTAGCATGTTAGTTAGCAGTAATTAGCCTGTGTCTATGTTAATGTTAACTAGCATGTTAGTTAGCAGTAATTAGCCTGTGCCTATGTTATCTCCTAACATATACAGTACCTACGCTCTCCGTCTGTGCTGATTGGGAATGATTGAGATTTCTCTTGCACAGCTACCAGAAGACTTACAGCTTTCAGACAGGTTGCTCACGTCACATCTACGTCTTCAAGCTCAGTTGGAGGCTGCGCAGTAACGCTCAGCATCACCGGGAAAGAGCTTCTAATAGACTTCACTGGTCTCCGTACAGAGCAAAGGGATCTGTTGGTCCATTTCTTTAACTGTCTATGGTTATAGACCAAGCATTAGCATTAGCTACTTTACAACCAGCACCTTTAAAGTAGGCACCAAAGCACTTTTCCTCGTCGGTCCCCCTACAGGTTGGAAGCGGAAGTGACCGTTACTGTTACCATTACCATTACCATTATTCTTGTCTTATTCAAAGTAGTTGATGAACCACTGAAGCGATTTTGGAAACATTATTTTAAGGTACAAAAGAATCTTTGCTGCTGGATCGATCAATATTGAAATCAATCAATAAATAAGGTATCTGTTGTGTGTTGCGAAGTGGCATGTAATCAATGACAAAACAATGTCTCTGGCAGAAAAAAGTTGTATTACGTTTACTGAGTATAACTCTCCTCCAACTCTCTGTAGGAAATGGACATTGATGAGATCCTCAAAAGAGCTGAGACCAGGGAGAATGACCCTGGACCCTCCACAGTAGGAGAAGAACTGCTGTCTCAGTTCAAGGTATACAAACAAGAAATATTTCTTTCTTTTGGGATCAATGTCCAAATGTGTGATGCTGTTGTTTTTTAGAAATGTAACATGTACAGTGTATGACCTGAATTGTGCAGGTAGCCAACTTTTCTATGATGGATGAGGAGGAAATAGACATCGACTCAGAGCGTAGTCTGCGGAGTTGGGACGACATCATTCCCGAGGAGCAGAGGAGGAGGATGGAGGAGGAGGAGAGGCAGAAGGAGCTAGAGGAAATCTACTTGCTGCCACGCATGAGGAATTGTGCCAAACAGGTACACAACAGTAATGTGACTATAGTCTGTATAAAACACGTTTAATTTACTGGACAGTTCTGGTGCGGCTGGAGGTTCCACTATGGTTACCTGGTCCTCAGATCTCTGCAGGGTAAATCCAGACAGCTAGCTAGACTATCTGTCCAATCTGAGGACTATGGTTACCTGGTCCTCAGATCTCTGCAGGGTAAATCCAGACAGCTAGCTAGACTATCTGTCCAATCAGTTTTCTGTTGACGACTAAAACTACTTCTGAACGTACAAACGTTCCACCAAAGCAAGTTCCTTCCTGAGACTATTTAGCAGCGGCACTGTGGCTCCATCTGGAGCTTAGCACCACCCAAGATGATTGTGATTGGTTTAAAGAAATGCCAATAAACCAGAGCATGTTTTTCTCCCATCCCATAATGCTTTGTGGACTAGCCAGACTCGCTTCCACAGTGCTGTGAAGGAGGGTCTGGCAGTGGGAGACTAGATATATATAGAGCCAGGTATAATAAGGACTTATGATTTAGTTTTTTTTGGGGAAAAGAATAACATTTGTGTGCTATTTGCACTTTGGGTTTTTGAACTTTCTGTAAATTTTCTTGCTTTTTGTTACCAGATCAGCTTTAATGCCAGTCAGGGCAGGCAGAGCAGGAACAGGAGGTACTCTGGATCTGAGAGCGACTCCCCATCAGACCGGAAAAGGCCAAAGAAACGAGGACGGCCTCGGACCATTCCACGAGAAAATATCAAGGGCTTCAGCGATGCTGAGATCCGGAGGTTAATACAATTTTATTTTATAGAGATGATGCAATTTTACACAGGTCCACACAGAGCAGGAAAATGACGTGCTGCACAGAGAGTTTGTAGCTATTGCTAATTTTCAACTCTTGTCCCTAGTTGTGCATTTCATGTACAGTGTAATTAAAATATACAGCTTCCAGTATCACAAAACCCCAATAAACTACAAATATGGAAAAACATATCACACTTTGCTGCATGTCGTCCTTTCATGTCTTCAAGCTATTCTGTCAATTAAAGTCATAAAAGCCCTAAAAAAATCTTTAAAAAAATCAAAAAATACACATCAGACAATACACATTATAATGTGGCTATTTCTCCTCCTCACATATTCCTGTTAACCTCTCTGTGAACTACTTGCAGGTTTGTCAAGAGTTACAAAAAATTTGGAGGACCACTGGAAAGGTAAGCTGCATCAAGTTTTCATAGTTTAACAAAACCATATGCCACACACGTCTGCTCAACGTCTATTCGTCACTCAGGTTGGATGCTATTGCGCGTGATGCCGAACTTGTGGATAAGTCTGAACATGACCTGAAACGCCTGGCAGAGACGGTGCACAACGGCTGTGTGAGAACACTACGAGAAAACCCCTGCGGACCAGAGAAAACTTCAGGTAACCAAACCCATCTTTTTATTGCTTAAGGATATAAAGCCTATGATGAGAACGTTTTGTGCATGTACATTTTGTATTAGAAATACAGGGGCAGTGATTAGAATTGGGGGTTTCTCCACTGATGATTTGGGGTTGGAATAAAGGTGGGAGAGAGACAATAATTAAATATAATTTCTATGGAATCCTATCATGATAAAATCATATATTGTGATATATAATTACATCATCTGAATTGGTAATAACAAGCACATACTTAATCAGTTTCCTCAGAAAAACTGTTAAATGTTAACTTTGGGGAATTGAAGAGAAATCTACTAAGTGTAGTAAAATAAACATCTAAATGTGTATTTTGGACTTTTTTTTTTTTCCCCCCACTAGTCTCAATATTGACCAGTACATGAAAAAAACATTTAAGAATTTTAAAACACAGATGATCTGTTGATCCTTACCAATGTAAGCCTCCTTAGTCTAACAATGGATTGTTCAGTGCTGAATATAAAATTGAATTGAAAATGACACCCTTAATCGGCTTAGCACAGTGACATCATATCCCTCCCAGTATCCTTAAACTGCCTTTCTTTCGCAGGAATAAATGGCTAATAAAGCGTGATACTTGATGAAACTGCTGTTTTTCCACTTGTTTGATGATCAGGAGGCAGAAGAGGGAAGGTGAAGGGCCCTACGTTCAGGATCTCTGGAGTTCAGGTGAACGCCAAGCTGGTTATCTCCCATGAGGAAGAGCTGGCTCCACTCCACAAGGCCATTCCTGCTGACCCCGAGGAAAGAAAGAAGTAAGCTTCCCAATAAGACATCATTTCTGTTGGACGGGATTGGCCAATACATTTATTTATTATTGGTTTGTGTTAGGGTCTGTCGCTATAACAGCAATATTAAAATACTGCACTATTGACACGCCGACCGCAGGCTGGCCATGAGGCATGTCCTTTGACCTCGATACGTCTAGCGGTTCCAATCTAGCATATACCCTGAAAGAGGTGGTTTCGGTACCCATCTTTAAAAAAAGGATTATGTATTTCCATCGGGTATCGGGCTGCTTTTTGTGATCACACATATCACAATGACAATAAAAATACTGGCATCACTAATACACATGAACATGTAATATCTATAAAGGCTGATTAGGGGAATAACTTGCCAGACGTGCTTAATGATCACGGATTCCAGATTTATTTGCACACAAATTTTTTATTTAACACAATTGACTGGTGCTGAGAGAGTGCAAAAGGCATATTTTATTTCATTGTTGTGGTACTCTGCAGCAAGGTGCATATGGCAATAAACTTGAACTTGAAGGTTCTGCTTCCAATACATCCCATAATTGTGTTACTAGCATAACAAAGTTATGTCCAAAAGTCATAAACAGTATTTAGAAAAGTGTGAAAACAGCGATCAGCAAAAAATGAGACTTCCCCCTTTTACACCCTCTCTTAGGAACAAAACCAGATTAGGTGAACCGATAATATTACTTAGCTTCCTCTATGTGCCTTGATTACCGTAAATGTCCTTTCAAAATAATAGAACTACACCTTGCTCTTACTGGCTAATACTTAATAATAGCCTAACTATAAAGCTTATTTATTTAGCACTAACCGGAAAAAGTCACTTGCAAGAATATGGCGCTGTGGAGCCACCCTAAATTACCGCGGGGGAGATCCCTGTCCAGCGGCAGCCCTCGTCTCTTTATATCAGATATTTTTTAAGTTTGGACACGCCTTCCCATTCAAGTGAATGAGAAAGCGTGTCCAAACCTTTGACTGGTACTGTGTATAAAGCAGCCTTGTTGCAAAACATGACATGACCAAATATTTGAATAGATTTGAATTGTGTGTATTTGAATAGGTATATGATTCCATGCCACTCGAAGGCAGCACACTTTGACATTGAGTGGGGGAAGGAGGACGACTCCAGCCTCCTTATAGGAATCTATGAGTATGGTTACGGCAGCTGGGAGATGATCAAGATGGATCCGGACCTCAACCTCACACACAAGGTCAGTTCAGGCATAGTACTTATAATCTTTTTGGGTGATCATAGAGGATCATGTGTATGATCCTATTGTAGGGCTGGACGATATGACCTAAAATCAAAATTAATTAAACATTTTACTTTGATTACAATTAATAAACTTTTTTTTCATGCTTAGTACTATAAATATAATATGTAAATTAGAAAAAGGCAAACAGAGACAGCAGTGACAAGAGGCTTTATCTAAATAAAGTGTGTGTGTGTGTGTGTGTGTGTGTGTGTGTGTGTGTGTGTGTGTGTGTGTGTGTGTGTGTGTGTGTGTGTGTCAGGCCTATGCTATGTGTAGTGATTTCTAACAAAACAGACGGTAAATTGTAATTTCCCCACTGGGGACCAATTATCCTAATTGCAGTTTTGTTTTAGTTTACAGAGTTGTACTATACATAAATACATGTTTCTCATATTTACCTGTGAATTTGGGCAGGTCTGCCAAATATATTTGCCCCTGCCCAAAAATATTTATTTCATATTTTGTTTTCCTCGGAAATGTCAGTACAGACGCAAGTGCAAACTAACGTAAGAGCGTGATGTGTTCAGGGTTCAAATTAGCACCATCTATTAGCCAAACGCTAGTAAAAATTTGCAAGTGGCTGGTAGATCTGCTTCACTCACCAGATCAAACAACGATAATCTGTTGAGTGGCTGGTAAGACTTAAAGCTTCATTAGCCACATGGCTGGTGAAGGAAAAAGTGAATTTTGAACCCTGGATGTGTTTGAATGCAGCCATTTCTGAACTGTTGACTGTGTCCACTGTTGATCAGCTCCTACCGGACGACCCAGACAAGAAGCCGCAAGCCAAACAGCTCCAGACCCGAGCAGACTACCTCATCAAGTTGCTAAGCAAGGACCTGGCCAAAAAAGAAGCCCAGAAACTAGCAGGGACAGTAAGTCTACATCTCAATCTCCCTCTGCATCTCTACCCACAATGTTATGTAATCCATAAATTGGGGATTCTGCGTAGTCTTAAAAAGTCTAACATTTTAGGCCTTAAAGTTGTAGTGCTTGCTCGTCCAAATATAATAATAATAATTATAATTATATAACAATAATATAACTTTTATTCAATTTGAATACATTTATTAACCTTGCAGGTACTTTTGTGACTCTGCATGTTGTCGTACTTTAATGTTGTGATATACACAAGGTCTTAATTTTCATTCTTAAAGGTCAAAAAGTCTTAAATTTGACTTGGTGCAGGAACCCTGATGTAATCTATAATATAGATATATAGTAGAATGTATGTCGACCAGAATCTACCATGCCCCCTCTGTATGTATGTAGGCCAACTCACGAAAGAGGAAACCAAGAAGTAAAAAGAGCAAAACTCTGAAGCCATCGAAGCCCGAAGAGGTGCTGAAGAGTACATCCTCTGATCCCCCATCGGACAAGAGAACAGACGATGAAGACGACATTGAGGAGGAAAAGGTACGTTTAGATGTTGATTTTGTTGCCTAGCATGAAATGAATGCTTCCTTTGGTCAGTTCAGAGTAGAAGAGTAGTGTGTTATTTCTTTTTTCTCTCAAATATTTTTTTCAGTATGGTATTTCATTCCACAAATAACAGTGAAGATGCTATGAAAAATGACAGCTAATGTCCATATATCTAACAGCCGGTACTGTAACACACACCCAGTCTGGAGTTTCAAAAAGAGACGAGAGCTGGAAGGCAGCTTAACTAGCTAGAAGTAAAGTGATGCGGAAACAGAATGTGAATGCATAGATGAATTAATAACTGATGATAATCCCAGGCCAATAAGAGAAAAGGTACATAAAAAGGACAACAATTGAAACAATGTGACTGAAAATGATATTACAGCAAACTAATGTAGAAACAGGGAGAGAAGGAGAGGGCTTCTTTAAATTGGCTGGAGCAGGGGTCCTTATTGGTTCTTTAGCAAGGACCCCTTAACTGAAAGAGAGACAGGTCATCATTAATAATGTGGTAAACAGTTTCAAGTGAAACTAATAAAATAAATATTTTTTTTATGTTCACATGCATGCACAAAAATAGTGTAAAGAATCTGCAAATCTGCAATTCTTAGAATGATATTCCCTCAAAACTGATTTTCTGAGAACATTGAGTTAGGATGTGCTTGTTATCAATTGAAACAACATATTTGTAAGTCACTCTCTATATATATATATATATATATATATATATATATATATATATATATATATATATATATATATATATATATATATATATATATATATATATATATATATATATATATATATATATATATATATATATATCACCATATATGATTTCATTACGAAATGATTCCATTGAAGGATGATAAATTATCATATTGAATTATCGTCCAGCCCTACATGTGGCACAGTGAGTGCGTATTAATTGTCTTTGGATGGCTACCTTACCTATAGGCCAGTAATAATAATTTATATATATAAAAACACACAATATGCTGATTTACATTTGCTAATGACATAATGGTGTAAATGTTAAGTTCATTCATGTTCATGTTAACTTTGTTAACATGTTAAAAATTTGTCGGCCCTCCTGCAGTAACTCTGAGGACCCTCTAGGGGTCCCAGACCCCCTGTTGAAGATCTCTGAACTAGAGATTGGGTGTAACGTGTTTGGACCCTTTCAGGAGGCGGCGCCGGTGAAGACAGCGAGCAGACGGGGCCGAGCGGACAGGGTGGCGCTGAAGGAGGAGGACGAAGACGAGGAGCCTGAGCAGGAGGACGTTTCTTCATCAGGGGAGGGGGAGATTAAAGAAAAAGAGATCAAAAAAGAGAAGGAGGAAAGTTGGGACATCAAAGAGACAAAAGAGGCAAAAGAGAAAAAAGAAACCAAGCCTCTGGAGGCAGTACATAAACAGGACGAGAGCACGGAAAAGGTGAAATAATAAATGTCTAAATGTGATATATTGCTTTAATGCTATGGACCATAGTTGTGATTCATTAAAATGAATAGCTAATTATGCTAAAGGCTGACAGTGTGACGCCAAAAACACAGTGCACATTGAATAGCCAAGAAGTGGAGCCGTTTTCCTTTCGGCACCCATGTTATTCAATCGCTTTGTAGAGTGTGGTCTAGACCTACTCTATCTGTAAAGTGTCTCAATATAACTCTTGTTATGAATTGAGATTATAAATAAAATTTAATTTGTGATCGGCTTGAAGAACTGCACGTATGGTATGAACAGCCAGGCACGCGATCAGGCACGAATCTACACTCCACGGCTATTCAGCGTGTTCCTGATGTAAGCAAGTTAGGGGGGAAAAAAAGACAATGGTTTGGTTAGGACTTATCTTTCAAATCCTTCTCATCAGAATGACGTAAAGCCTGAGGTGCGAACCAAGAAAGCCTCTGATGTGCCAGTACATATTACAGCAAGTGGAGAGAATGTGCCATTATCGGAGGAGTCTGAGGAACTGGACCAGAGGACCTTCAGTGTGGTATGTTTCACTGATGACCAAATCTTCACATAGATTATTTAATTACATATTCATTATGGCTAAACCGCAAACTGTTAGAAGTATGTATTGGATGTTGTATAGCATATTAATACAGTGATAACAAAATTGTCTTAAAGGGTAATTTCATTTTTTTTCCAACCTGGAGCCTATTTCCCCATGCATTGGTTTCTAAGGGACTGATGAATTTTTGAAATTGGTCCAGTACTGAGCGAGAACGCTGTAACCAGCAGCCGTGAAACAAGCTGTAATGTAACCCTACAGGACAGATGTTCAGCATCAGGTAGAAACAAGCTGTAATGTTACCCTACAGGACAGATGTTCATCATCAGGTAGAAACAAGCTGTAATGTAACCCTACAGGACAGATGTTCAGCATCAGGGAGAAACAAGCTGTAATGTTACCCTACAGGACAGATGTTCAGCATCAGGTAGAAACAAGCTGTAATGTTACCCTACAGGACAGATGTTCAGCATCAGGGAGAAACAAGCTGTAATGTAACCCTACAGGACAGCATCAGGTAGAAACAAGCTGTAATGTTACCCTACAGGACAGCATCAGGTAGAAACAAGCTGTAATGTAACCCTACAGGACAGCATCAGGTAGAAACAAGCTGTAATGTAACCCTACAGGACAGCATCAGGTAGAAACAAGCTGTAATGTTACCCTACAGGACAGCATCAGGTAGAAACAAGCTGTAATGTAACCCTACAGGACAGCATCAGGTAGAAACGAGCTGTAATGTTACCCTACAGGACAGATGTTCAGCATCAGGTAGAAACAAGCTGTAATGTTACCCTACAGGACAGATGTTCATCATCAGGTAGAAACAAGCTGTAATGTAACTCTACAGGACAGATGTTCAGCATCAGGTAGAAACAAGCTGTAATGTTACCCTACAGGACAGATGTTCAGCATCAGGGAGAAACAAGCTGTAATGTAACCCTACAGGACAGCATCAGGTAGAAACAAGCTGTAATGTTACCCTACAGGACAGCATCAGGTAGAAACAAGCTGTAATGTAACCCTACAGGACAGCATCAGGTAGAAACAAGCTGTAATGTAACCCTACAGGACAGCATCAGGTAGAAACAAGCTGTAATGTTACCCTACAGGACAGCATCAGGTAGAAACAAGCTGTAATGTAACCCTACAGGACAGCATCAGGTAGAAACAAGCTGTAATGTTACCCTACAGGACAGATGTTCAGCATCAGGTAGAAACAAGCTGTAATGTTACCCTACAGGACAGATGTTCATCATCAGGTAGAAACAAGCTGTAATGTTACCCTACAGGACAGATGTTCATCATCAGGTAGAAACAAGCTGTAATGTAACTCTACAGGACAGATGTTCAGCATCAGGTAGAAACAAGCTGTAATGTTACCCTACAGGACAGATGTTCACCATCAGGTAGAAACAAGCTGTAATGTTACCCTACAGGACAGATGTTCAGCATCAGGTAGAAACAAGCTGTAATGTTACCCTACAGGACAGATGTTCAGCATCAGGTAGAAACAAGCTGTAATGTAACCCTACAGGACAGATGTTCATCATCAGGTAGAAACAAGCTGTAATGTTACCCTACAGGACAGATGTTCATCATCAGGTAGAAACAAGCTGTAATGTTACCCTACAGGACAGATGTTCAGCATCAGGTAGAAACAAGCTGTAATGTTACCCTACAGGACAGATGTTCAGCATCAGGTAGAAACAAGCTGTAATGTAACCCTACAGGACAGATGTTCAGCATCAGGTAGAAACAAGCTGTCATGTAACCCTACAGGACAGATGTTCAGCATCAGGTAGAAACAAGCTGTAATGTTACCCTACAGGACAGATGTTCAGCATCAGGTAGAAACAAGCTGTAATGTTACCCTACAGGACAGATGTTCATCATCAGGTAGAAACAAGCTGTAATGTTACCCTACAGGACAGATGTTCAGCATCAGGTAGAAACAAGCTGTAATGTTACCCTACAGGACAGATGTTCAGCATCAGGTAGAAACAAGCTGTAATGTAACCCTACAGGACAAATGTTCAGCATCAGGTAGAAACAAGCTGTAATGTTACCCTACAGGACAGATGTTCATCATCAGGGAGAAACAAGCTGTAATGTTACCCTACAGGACAGATGTTCAACATCAGGTAGAAACAAGCTGTAATGTTACCCTACAGGACAGATGTTCAGCATCAGGTAGAAACAAGCTGTAATGTTACCCTACAGGACAGATGTTCGGCATCAGGTAGAAACAAGCTGTAATGTTACCCTACAGGACAGATGTTCGGCATCAGGTAGAAACAAGCGTTAATGTTACCCTACAGGACAGATGTTCGGCATCAGGTAGAAACAAGCTGTCATGTAACCCTACAGGACAGATGTTCAGCATCAGGTAGAAACAAGCTGTAATGTTACCCTACAGGACAGATGTTCATCATCAGGTAGAAACAAGCTGTAATGTTACCCTACAGGACAGATGTTCATCATCAGGTAGAAACAAGCTGTAATGTTACCCTACAGGACAGATGTTCAGCATCAGGTAGAAACAAGCTGTAATGTTACCCTACAGGACAGATGTTCAGCATCAGGTAGAAACAAGCTGTAATGTAACCCTACAGGACAGATGTTCAGCATCAGGTAGAAACAAGCTGTCATGTAACCCTACAGGACAGATGTTCAGCATCAGGTAGAAACAAGCTGTAATGTTACCCTACAGGACAGATGTTCAGCATCAGGTAGAAACAAGCTGTAATGTTACCCTACAGGACAGATGTTCATCATCAGGTAGAAACAAGCTGTAATGTTACCCTACAGGACAGATGTTCAGCATCAGGTAGAAACAAGCTGTAATGTTACCCTACAGGACAGATGTTCAGCATCAGGTAGAAACAAGCTGTAATGTAACCCTACAGGACAGATGTTCAGCATCAGGTAGAAACAAGCTGTCATGTAACCCTACAGGACAGATGTTCAGCATCAGGTAGAAACAAGCTGTAATGTTACCCTACAGGACAGATGTTCAGCATCAGGTAGAAACAAGCTGTAATGTTACCCTACAGGACAGATGTTCGGCATCAGGTAGAAACAAGCTGTAATGTTACCCTACAGGACAGATGTTCGGCATCAGGTAGAAACAAGCTGTAATGTTACCCTACAGGACAGATGTTCGGCATCAGGTAGAAACAAGCTGTCATGTAACCCTACAGGACAGATGTTCAGCATCAGGTAGAAACAGTTCAGCGTCAGTTTCTGTCCACTAAAAGTTCAGTTTTTGCAGCTGACACGCTCAGATTATTATTCTAAGTTTCTGTCTCATATGATATGAAACTGGACAATATCCAGAGAATCGGGTGCAGACATGGTCCAGAGTTGCTCTTTCTCACATGTAGCACACAACAAGAGATTGTCCATGTCAGGCTCACCGTGCTTCCAAATGGTTTAATAAAGTTGTGTTATAATAAAGTCTTTGTTTGACCGTTGCAGTGTAAAGAGAGGATGCGGCCGGTGAAAGCAGCCCTGAAGCAGCTGGACAGGCCGGAGAAAGGGCTGTCAGAGCGCGAGCAGCTTGAACACACCAGACAGTGTCTCATAAAGATCGGAGACCACATCACCGAGTGTCTCAAGGAGTATTCAAACCCTGAACAGATCAAACAGTGGAGAAAGTTAGTACACATACACACACACAAAGTTAAGCTGACCATCAAGGCAGATTTCATGTGGGTCAATGTCAGGTTGAATGATTTATGAGAGCCTAACCCTCGCATCTTTGTTCATATGTTGCATTTGAATAGGGCTGGGTACTGAATTCAGTACTTTGTAGGCACAGACCAAATTGCCTCTAAAAGATTGAGTATTAAATCCATAAGAAGTAAATCTCATCAGTCAGTGAGCCACAAAGCATGCAGCATGCTTCTACCAAGATTAGATTGTGTTAATCTGTGATTGGCTGTCTGACGTCATAGAGACAAGCAGGAAAAACTCAATGTTTCACAGAGGCGGCTCACATAGAAGGAGCTGGAACATGAATAAGATATGTGCTGTAATGTCTTTATAATTCCATTTACCGTGTTTGAGACCATGTTTGTCTTTTACAGAAACTTATGGATATTTGTTTCCAAGTTCACTGAGTTTGACGCCAGGAAACTACATAAACTCTATAAGCATGCAATCAAGAAAAGACAAGAGAACGCCCAGGTATGTGAAGGCCCTATAGTCCTCCTTCATTTGGATTACAGTATGAAATCCTATACTGACATTAGAAATCCATCATGCCAACGATTCTTTCTTCAGGCAATGGAGCAGAACACGAGAAGTACAACCACCCACAGCTATAAGCACGCAGGTACATTCAGCTTCCCTCTGTACATGGAGAACAAGATGAGCACGTTTTCACTGCGGACTGATTCATATTGCTGGCTCTGTCCCCAGATATCGAAAGGCTGAAAGACAACTCTCACCAGGACGACAGCAGCAGGGACAGCTACAGCTCGGACCGGCGGTACCATGAGAGCAGCAGCAGCAGGGAGAGACACAGCTCGGAGTCCCACAGGAAGACCACAGGGGGCGAGTCCCGGAAACGGCCGTACTCCTCCTTCAGCAACGGCAAAGATCACAGAGACAGAGACCACTACAGACCAGACAGCAGGGACAGGGACAGAGACCGAGACAGACAGGACAGGTGAGGGACACGTGCAGCTCTCAGGAACAGAATCTTCATTTCATGCTTTCTGATACATTTAACATTTTTGAAACGTCTTAATTCATGTCAAGGAAAACCCCAAATTCTGGTGCAGGTAACGGTTCAAAATATAAAGATAGTTTGGAATATAATGCAGTAAGGGGGCATTTGCATCCGACTTCACTTGACCACGAGTGTTGTCTTTGTTACTGGAGCACAAGATATGAAGACTGCGTCTTTATATTATACAGCAGCGAGCCTGCAGCACAGTTTGGTGGGGACAACTCAGGGGACGCTCGCGCACCGCTCAGATCAGCCACTGC
The DNA here is from genome assembly GCA_013375575.1 of Percina caprodes. Lineage (NCBI taxonomy): Eukaryota > Metazoa > Chordata > Actinopteri > Perciformes > Percidae > Percina > Percina caprodes. Next base: position 162,216 of record JABXJD010000617.1, on the reverse strand, counting down.
TTTTCACACTATGACAGAACATGGCAAAATAATCCATTTTTTTCTCTCGATTGTACCATTTTGGTGATCGTTGGGAGCCCAAATCAAAATTCAATTAATTGCCCTACTACAGAATATTTATACACTAGCACGAAACATGTTTATGATTCAGGTTTGCCTGTGTGTGTGTGTGTGTAGATACTACAATGACGGTAAACACAGGAAGCTGGAAGAGTTCCGCTCCAGCAGAGACCATCGGCTGGACATGAAGGACCACTCCCACTCGGACCACCGCTCGTCCTACCGCTACCACTCGGACTGGCAGGCGGAGCAGCGGGCCTCGGCCAGCGGGCCCCGCTCGCCCCGGGACCAGCGCTCGCCCTACGACTCGCGCTCGCCCATGGGACACCGCTCGCCTTTCGACTACTCGTCGGACCACAAGAGCACACCGGAGCAGATCTGGAGCAGCCGCAAGACATAACAGCTGCTGCCGGGCCTGCTCGTAGCAGCCATAGACTCCAGCACACAGCAGATGCCTTACAGGGACGGTGGACTCCAACCGGAAGCTGTTAGAAGCACTGCGCCTCAGTCAGTTCAGCATGGCTGGCATCTCCTCGCTTTCAGCTTCGACTTCCTCTCGGGAACCTGGGAGATGGACGCCGGGCAGCAGATTCAAAACAAATCAAAGCATATTTTTGTATCAAAGAGTTTAAAGCTGCATCGTTGTGTTCCACAGCACGTGGCGCTGTCATTTGTTATTTTTATAAAAGAAACTTCTTCCTTTTTTTTTTTTTTTAATTCTGGGAAACTGACACGGTTTGACCCTGAGTGCTGCCTCATATCCCCCACCAACCAATGACACTGGATCGTGTATATGACTGTTCTCTATGTTTGTCCGTGCGTCTCTGTCTCTCTATCTTGCTTACTGTGATTATCTACCTTATTTAAGTGTTAACCCGATGAGAAGTCGGTTGTCACACGGATCACATGACACGTCGATGAAAAGGTGTCTGGGCTCAGGCTCACCTCCTGAAGTACCTCATTCCTAGCGTTTCTCATTTTTCTCAGCAGGTTTTCTTTTTCTTCCACCAGGCGTGAATTATTTAATAACATATCTTAGCTGTAAAAACAATAACCTGAATTGGGGTTTTTTTGGAGAGCGAGGTGTTTCATGTTTTTTTTTTCCCTTTAATAATACTGTTGTAAATTTTGTAAAATAGTAAATCAGTGGTCTTTCTCCTCAGGCTTTTTTGGATTTGTTATGACTCTACTTCTCCCCCCTCCCCCCATCAACTCAGGCTTTTTTGTCGTTCTACAAGTAAGTTTCTGTATAATAGTTCTTTCATGATAATGCTTCAGAATGTAACTTTTGGTAAAGGGAAAGTTCTCTAATGATACTCAGTTTTATTCACTAGTGCTTAGTTCTTTTGCCTCAGTGTGTTGAAAATCAGCAATTTGGAAGGAACGGACTGTTGAAATCAGTCTATCTTTCAATAGAAGCACCTGTTAGATCTTAAATAAACTCAACTTTTTACATCTTTTTTTTTTTTTTTCTCTTGACCTTTCAGTTTTCTTTTCTACGTAGGCAATAATGTCAATGTCTCTATGCAGCCAAGTATATTTGTGGTGAACCACCCAACTGAATGAAGTCACTGTTACGGTTCACACTGTTGTACATAGATTTCCTCTATATTTCAAAATGAATTTACACTGAAAGTGCATGAATTTTTATGAACTGTTTTATATAGTTGTTTATGAAGCCATTAAAAATCAATCACTGTACTCACTCGTACCAACTCTCTTCAACAGTGTCACGTTTTTGATTCCTCCAGCAGTCAAGTGTGTGTGTGTGTGTGTGTGGACGATGCTCCTCACGCTATCCCAAGCAACACCTGTAAGCCGGAGCCCACGTGTTCACAAGCTTCCACCCGGGAAAGTGCCCTGGAACGCCAGTCAGACCCGTAACTCCACCCGTGTACCATCAAGATGTATTGAAGAATGTGGACATACAGTAGGAAACATCTTAACAGTCTGAAAGAGCCAGGGGGGTTACTGAAGGAAGAAAAACAAGAACTTCATACAAATATTTTGCAAAGCTTACCAAAGTTCATATGATCTAACAGCTTTTTTGTTTCTACAGGTAGATATGGAAAAGATGTATTGTTTAATATTGGCAGCCAGCTCCAAAACTTTGACTTATGTAAATATAATTTGCTTAAAATAATGTTTAAATTGCTCATGTAATACTCTGAATAAAGTTTTCTATCATATTGAGTGAATCCAAACAATAGATTTTCCCAAAGTAATGTAAATTGGGGGTAAATATGAGCAAACATAGTTGTTGGTAGAACTCGTGCCAGCCCGGCGTCTCCCGTTGATGCTGTGCAGACGCCGGGATTATTAAAAATAGACATAAATAGGCAATGTAAAGTAATTCCGCACATTGTAATCAAAAAAACAATACACATACGAGTGTGTACTACTACAGGTTATGTTTATTAAACAAGGCCCAAAATATGACGCCGACTAAAATCGCTAGAAGCCAAACGGTTCAAATACATGGGACTTCACACATGTTAACGTGTAGACAACGCGTTGTTTACATGTTAACGTCACATGATTTTGAGCCATTTGGTCACTTCTCCAGGTCGAATGGGTGAGTGTGCTACGTTCCCATTGGCTGAGCAGTAGGGTTAAACCATTTCTGTAAGCCCGGGGAGGGGGTCGCCTGCCAATATTCAACATGCAAAGCATCCTCTCAGTTCTTTTCGTTCTCATTTCTTCTTTTTTGTTTAGCTTATAAAAATATATATTTCCAATCCCAGCAGATTGTTGTAGGGGGGGGTGGTTGCGTTATGCCAAAAGATTTTTCAGTTGCATCGCAAGGGAGGCACAAGTGATGGGAGCATTTTTTCTTTTCTTTCTTGCACATATTGTACAGTGGTTCCTGGTTATTATCTATTATTATTGTTATTGTAGCTGTTGGATGTTTTTTTTTCTGTACAAGCTTTTATTGTACTATTTATAGTCATTGCCATTAATTATCTTTATTGTGACACCATCAAACACCGCCTAAGAGCCGGGGTCTGGCCCGGGTTTTTCCCTAAAAGGAGTTTTTCCTCGCCACTGTTGCACTAAATGCTTGCTCTTTGGGTAATTACTGGAATTGTTAGGTCTTTGTAAATTATAGAGCGGTCTAGACCTGCTCTATCTGTAAATTATAGAGCGGTCTAGACCTGCTCTATCTGTAAATTATAGAGCGGTCTAGACCTGCTCTATCTGTAAATTATAGAGCGGTCTAGACCTGCTCTATCTGTAAATTATAGAGCGGTCTAGACCTGCTCTATCTGTAAATTATAGAGCGGTCTAGACCTGCTCTATCTGTAAATTATAGAGCGGTCTAGACCTGCTCTATCTGTAAATTATAGAGCGGTCTAGACCTGCTCTATCTGTAGATTATAGAGCGGTCTAGACCTGCTCTATCTGTAAATTATAGAGCGGTCTAGACCTGCTCTATCTGTAAATTATAGAGTGGTCTAGACCTGCTCTATCTGTAAATTATAGAGCGGTCTAGACCTGCTCTATCTGTAAGTTATAGAGCGGTCTAGACCTGCTCTATCTGTAAATTATAGAGCGGTCTAGACCTGCTCTATCTGTAAATTATAGAGCGGTCTAGACCTGCTCTATCTGTAGATTATAGTGTTGAATTGTGGGTATACTCTGGGGGGTTTTCGGGACGGTGAACACACTGTCATCAGATGTTGAAAATTTATTCGCTAAATAAGTGAAAATGGCTAATGAGGTACTGTCACATATGTGCAATATACATGTTTAATATTCATTTTCATTAAACTCATTGAATTTTTTAAACTACAGTTCCCTACAGACTCGCCATGTGCCTTGGGAAAAATCATCACCACAGTTGTAGTTTTTTCCGGTTTGGAAATATCTAGCAACTGATTATACACAATATCTAGTACAGCCAAAATATGAATTACTATGAATCAAAATGATCTACTGTATGTTAACAAAAAGTAAAAATGTGGGTGTATTTCTGTTAAATGATCCAGTATTGTTGAAATGGGGTCTTGGGTTTGTAGTTCTTCTGGTTTGCAAAGTGTGTTACCTAGCCTACAGCCGACAGGATCTGGATTATCAGCCATAATGTCCACACCATCCGAGATAGTGGAACGAAGGTTTCTGTTTCCATATGAAATCAAACTTGTATTAAGAAAAACATGTTTTAGTCGGGATCTCATGGAGAAAAACTACACTACCCACAATCTTAAGCGCTTGGAGCCTTAATATCTGATGACGCAGTGGGGTCATTTTTGGATTTATTACATATTCAACCTTCAAGTAATGTAGAGTCTTATATGCTGCTCTTTATGTATTTAAAAGTGAATGGCTGAAAATTGGCAAACTGACATTTAAGTCATTTGTCATGATGGTATATGTCTGTGGGTGTTGATGTCAACATGAAAGTGTGATATTTCTCCTCTGTATTGTCCATTTTCTAATATTGTATATTTAGGGAGCTTAATAGTATTTATGTCAGCCACGCTATATTTTCAACAAAACATTCATTTTATCATAGTATGTAAACAGCTGCCAATTGCAAATATATAACAAAAGCTTGTAAAGAAGAAAAAAAATGCTACACTCACATAATTGTTTATAAGCAAAAAAGAAGAAATGACAAAAGAAAATGGAAGAAATGAAGAGGATCCTTTGCAAGTTAAATATTGGCAGGCGAAGCCCTCCCCATGCTTACAGAAATGGTTTAACCCTACTGCTCGGCAGCCAATGGGAACGTAGCACACTCACCCACTCAAACTGGAGAAGTGACCAATGGCTCAAAATCACGGGACATTAACATGTTGTTTACGTGTTGTCGACGCAACGTTCTCGTGTGGAAAAACCATATTAACGCGTTATTTACGTGTTGTTTACGTGTGAGACATTACGTATATTTGAACTGTTTGGCTTTCCGCAACGCTAGCGCTGGCCAACGTCAACGTTAGGTAGCCGCTAGCAGCTAGCTAACGTCAACGTTAGGTAGCCGCTAGCAGCTAGCTAACGTCAACGTTAGGTAGCCGCTAGCAGCTAGCCGCTAGCAGCTAGCTAACGTGTCCTGTTCTATTGCTATGGCCATAGACTGTATATTTATGGTGAGTGGATTGTGCCACGGATAATTTACCGGAGGAGACTAGCTAGGTAGCTAGGCTCCCCCCCCCTTAAAAAAAATGTAATTACTGAAATCAAGTAAATCCTATACAGTAGCTAGGCCTAAATTATAGCTAGGTTAAAATGTCTTTTACATGTTCCAGACCCTTTGTCCATTATTGAAGTACTGACAGTACTTAGCAGTACTTTTTATGACCGTATACAAATAATTTGATACATTAAGTTGTAGTAGATCATCAGTTCATGTGACCTGTACTGCTGGAAGAATGCATTGTAACTCTTAACATTAAATGAGAACTGGCTCCATCTACCGGATCATTTGCACTAACTGCTTTACTTTTTATAAGCTTCATAGATCTGTTTACATGTACATTTATGTAGGTTATAATGTGTATACGCATCTGCATGTATACACTTTATTAAATACAACTTATATACCTTTGTTTTTAGCCGTAACATTATGTCTGTTTCTGTGTTGAAAGCAACACAAAGCTGGACTCCACTTCCCTTCTGGTTCCACTTTCTTGGCCAATAAAGCAACTAAGTTCTTTATTTATTAAGTATCCTTGCATATACCCCCTAATAAAAAAAGTCAGATTGGAGTCAAGGGCACTATGATCTCAGCGTGTGGGCTGACACTCTTTAGCTGTATACTTTATACTTTATTAAAGTATACATTATAGTTGGCAATAAGCCCACAGAGCTATGAAGACCAGCCTGAGGTATTTCTCCTGTTGTGAGTAGATGTCACTCAAGAAGCTTCATATTTGTTGTAACGTTATTAGAATACCCTTAATAGTTGATTTGTTTCTATTTTTGAGTGAATTGAGGTTCATTTTTGGGTAAAAGTGGAAGCACCCCGGCTATATAAGCTGTTATTGTTATGATTTTATATATCATGTGCCTATGCCTTCGGTCCTATGGCGTAAGACAGTTGATTGTTTGCTATTTTCAGGACTTTTTCAGTTTAATCACACACAAGAGAGGGAAAGTTCAGTTGGTGTTTATTTGGTTCCTAAAGCGCATCAGGGAACGCCATCCAACAAGGCAAAGTTAAATATGTAAATGGGGCTGGGACATGGCTTCACTTGATACATGTGACACAGATAACATCTAATGCAGGCTGGCTGAAGATTAAGATTGCATACTGATCAAGATCTCTAAAAAAAACACCAGACATTTTCAAGGCAACATTTCTCTCTGCAACAGAGTCGCTCCAGAGACCGCCGGGGACAGGAAGCCTCCGCCTTAGGAGCTCTTCTTCTCTTCAAAAATGATGTTCGCCGTGGCTTTCTTGGCTGTGGAGACACACACACACACACACACACACACACACACACGTCAGATGGCTGGTCTGATAGCTACCAACAACCTGATCTTCTACTGCTTAGAGAAACTCGACACTTCCTGCTAATGAGTCACAGTAGCAGCCCAGCAGAAAAAGCTTTTAATGTGAAGATGTGGTCTAGACCAGTGTTTCTCCGATGGGGGTACGAGTCCACCTAGGGGTACTCTGGAGGACTGCAGGGAGTACGAGTCCCCCTAGGAGTACTCCGGATGACTGCAGGGCTACATAAGATTTTGTTTTTCAGGCTTTTTTTGAAGGTGTGGTCGTCGTTCATTTCGCCATTCTTTTCTTTCTTCCTCCCTTTTTTCTACTGACTCTTTTCTTCAAAGTCTGTCGCTTTTTGGAATTTTGTTTTGTCACTTTTGTCGTCCTAGCGTTGCCTTCCTTCTTTCTGCCGTTTTTTATTTTTATTGCTTTTTTAAAGTTTGGGTCTGTTTTTTGACGTTTTTGTTACTATTTTCGACCTACTCTTGCTTTTCTTCATCAGTTTTTAAATGTTTTTTTCCAGGTCCAAGGCTGCTGTTTAGTGTATTCTTCCTCTTTATAGAGACTTTTTTCCCTCTCTCTACCAAAAATGATTTGCGCTGGCTGGTACATGGCTCAAAAAACCTGTTCAAAGGGGGGTACATTATTGAAAAAGCGGACATGGGGAGATGGCTGGACAGATCGTCTCCGGGGGTGTCAACGCCGCGGCTCCGAGTCATCTGCAACTCAACCAGTGCTGAAGTAGCCGGTCGCTTCTCCTGCTGTAGCGAGGTTCACTGTGTAGTAAGGTGTGTGAAGGCATCGGCCTGTATTGTATTATGTCGTTATATGAGATATATGGATTCAAATAATGGATTCATAACTCGCTACAGAGCTGCAGGAGCATTTCTATTTCTACTGCAGCTTGTTACTGTACATTATAGTAACAGTTAGTCTCCGTAGGAAATAACTCGAGTCTTGTTTTACATGACAGGTGTTCCGTGCCCAAGTTTTGATTCTAAACTAAATGATGTTTTGGGGGAATATTAGATACTGACCACTGTTACAGTCTATATGCCTTAGGTCTATAGAGCTTCGTGCTATAGCACAGCCAGGTACGGTGCGTAATGGAGATTCCACAGCGCTCCTCTTTGGTTAGAACCAAGGAGAGCCATCGCCGATAGGCCCGTCCTTTACACCATCAACCACATCTTTAAAGAGCATCACGCTATTGAAATCTCTTTATATTAATTCTAAAACTGGAATCCTGGAGCCGTGCCTCCCTACTTGGTGGGATCGAGCCTTTCATTCCCCATAAAAGAACTCATCTTAACACCAGGAAGTTGACAGGAGAGACCTGCGCTCCCTCTGGGAGTCCTGGCATCTGGTTGTCCTCGAACTCGTCCATGCTTCCTGTTTGCCGCTGAAAAAACTAGTGGTGCACACCCTCTGGTTGCACACTTTAAATCTCGCCGTTATTGTGACGTCACATTGTTGCGGCCTGAACGTTGGTCAGGTAACGCTAGCAACGTTAGCTCGCTAATTCCCCTCTCCACTCATTCTGGTAATGTTATATTTTCACATGCAGTTGTTTTGTTCCCCTTTTACTTCAAACCTCCAGTATTTGCAGTAAACACCACACACCCTCATCTTTGAACTTGTCGGCAGCTTCTGACGCCTTGTCCTTCAGGTTCTTCACCACGTCGTCAATCTTGGCTTCGTTCTTGAGGAAGTACGGTCTAATGACGCGGTTATAAATCAGGACGGAGCCGTTGGCAGAAGTCGGAGCCATGCACCACACCAAGAAGGCGCCCTGGGAAAGAAGACAGGCACATTACAGGTCAAATATTCCATATGTTGTTGGGTGGCTGATTAGTGAAATGCTGAGTGAATGTAAGTTGGGCTCTTATTGTGAAAGGTAACAACAGAATACATATCAGCACATCATCCAGCTATGGATGGCTATCGAGTCATTTACACACGCAAAATGAAACCATGACGCAGATAGGTTTGCCAAATATAGCAAATGGCACGCTTTTATATTTAACATTATTGTTCTTGAACACAGCCTGAATCACTGGTCTCTCGCTCATACATATATATATATATACATATATATATATATATATATATATATATATATATATATATATATATATATATATATATATATATATATATATATATATATATATATATATATATATATATATATATATATATATATACACAGACACACACACTGTATGCACGCCCATCCCTGTAAGCAAACACAGGCTCTCTGCATCACTGGCAGCTGGTGAACTTGCTGACTCAGCCCTCAGATACTCTATCATCAGTGCAGGGTGCCCCACCCTCCCCTTGTTGATTAGTTTACTCTGCTAAGAACTGAGAGAAAACACACACACACCTCCCCCGCACATATACACACACACACACTAGTGTGAAGCGGTACCATTAGACTCCAGCCACACTTAGCTGCCATACACATTTTTATCTATTCTTGGTCCGGGGCTGAGGTCGATGTCAAACGTAACACACCTAAACAAAAGCATACATTCAAAATTTGTGTCTAAGTGAATAACGGGAACAACAATCTTTGATGGTGGTCCAGTATTAAGAGAGATCGCTACAGATAATGGGCGATTGTGCACCTTCAATTTCCATTCCATGCTCGTCTGACAACATTATGGGAAGGATCCCTACAGAGACGCCACAGGCCTGAAACACTGCAGCAGTGTATCACTAGTTTTATGAGTCACACATTGACGACTGAAACACAGGAAATACCTTTCCCACGTAGTAGAACGGGAACCAGGAGAGGAAGATATCAGCAAAAAACTCAGCCACACTAAAGAGTCCATACACCACCCAGTAGGTCAGCCATTTGGTATCGTCGTCTTTGGTGGCACTCTCAATGGCCTTAATCCTAGAGAGAGAGAGAGAGAGAGACAACATGTAAGAGATGGCTAGACATATACAAGTCAACAGTACAGTCAACTGTTTGGTATCCATGGTAATTAAGGGTTAGGACCTGATTTAGGAAAGAAGCCATAGCAGATGAATAGTTCCGGTTGACCATGCACTTAAAGTCCTTCTGGGTCAAAATTAACACGTTATTTTTTCCTTCTTTTTACTGCCTTTTTTTGACACGTTTGATTTTTTTGTCCCTATTTTAATGCACTTTCAATGTTTCATCACTTTTTCAATGCTATTTTTTCACTAACAACTTATTACCACTAGTTTTACATATTATTTTTTGGAATCCATGGTCACATTTCATTTATAAGAAATGACACCAAATTTTTAGTAATGATGAATTACTGTGACTAATATTAGAGGAACCTACAGTATGTTGATGGATAATCACAGACATGTATCTCAAAGTTTAGTCCGGTTTTAAATCCATTTAAGTTTTTTCAAATGATATAAAATTGAATACCCAAAATTCAATGAAAGTAGCGATATTTGTGATTGTACTTAACGTTCTGGGTAATTTGGTTCAAATGAAACCCATATTTCTCTTACAAGTTTTGAGAACGGGTCAAATTTAACACAAGGGTTAAACACGAAACTTCGTCTTCGGGGACTAGTTATCAAACCTCGGGTCTCAAAACAGTCGAACCTGTCTGCAAACTCAAACGCTGCTCTCAAATCATACACAAAGGGATCAAAATGATATCATGCAGTCAGGAAACAATCCACCATTAAATAGAGAAGCTATTATTCAAGCATAGTTCTCAGGGAGAAGTACATTTTTAATCTCAAAGCTAATTACATAATTCTCCAAAAACCTCATAGTAGCTCAGAAAGTACTGCTCTGCTTTGCTCTTTTTTTGTTCTTCCTCCTCGTTGTACCCCTATTTTTACAGTACTGTACACACAGTAGTGTACCCCGCATCTCACAGACCGGTCCTCTGTCTCGGTGACACTGTACTTCTTGTTCTTTGTTGATTTGAAGCTGCGACCGGAACACATCTGTTGAGCGCTCGGCGCTGTTAACAAATGTTCAGGGCCATACAATGTGGTCATTGTACAGGAGACAGCCTCCACTGCTCTGTGCTGCAGTATACAACGCTAAAAGGGACAGAAATCAAAGGAGGAAACGTGATCAATGTGCTTCTTCTTGTCTTTGGGCTGGGTCCGGCCAGATATACAGTATAATATTCTTCCTCCTGTCTGCTCTCTGAACTGGCTTATATTTCTTGTGTCACATCATTTGAAACTGTCGGGATGTGTTTTGCTGAGGGGGATCTCCATCTTGTGTTTCACCGTGTGAAATGCTTTAAGGTATTGACAACAGACTGCACGATTAGCTAAATGAGTTCAGGCAACGGAGAACTTTGTTCAGCCAACGGGTTTTAGGGCCCAACCGGGCCCCCGGCGCAGCGCGCCGCACAGCCCGACGCAAGTGTCTTTGCTAGTTTAAGCCCGACGCAGTTGTTCATTTCCCGTCCTGCGCCCACGTCGTTTAAATAGCAAACGCACCTGCGCCCATCTGTGGTCTCACAGGGAGGTGTGTTCAGGTGCATTCTGGGAGTATTGCTATCTTGAGGCAGCGGGAAGTGATCGCACCATTGACCAACAAAAACCTCCGAAGTCAATAACGCATAATTTCGTTATTTTAACCGAGAATTAGTGAAATGCGCCTAGGCTCGTACACAGCCTGGGCACACTATGCTTGTTACACACACAGGGACACACACTATGCTTGTTACACACACAGGGACACACACTATGCTTGTTACACACACAGGGACACACACTATGCTTGTTACACACACAGGGACACACACTATGCTTGTTACATACACAGGGACACACACTATGCTTGTTACACACACAGGGACACACACTATGCTTGTTACACACACAGGGACACACACTATGCTTGTTACACACACAGGGACACACACTATGCTTGTTACACACACAGGGACACACACTATGCTTGTTACACACACAGGGACACACACTATGCTTGTTACACACACAGGGACACACACTATGCTTGTTACACACACAGGGACACACACACACACTATGCTTGTTACACACACAGGGACACACACACACACTATGCTTGTTACACACACAGGGACACACACTATGCTTGTTACACACACAGGGACACACACTATGCTTGTTACACACACAGGGACACACACACACTATGCTTGTTACACACACAGGGACACACACTATGCACACACACACACACACACACACACACGCACACGCAGAAGATTAAAAGATCGTCCATCATAACAGCAATGCTCCAAGGTTCAAACACACCTGGCTGTTAGAGGGAATGGGAGAGGACCTCTGATTGGCTGTTAAAGGGAATGGGAGAGGACCTCTGATTGGTTGATTGCATGTTACGCCCAGAACACGCCTCTGATTAATGAAGACACTAAGTGAAACATGCACCTGGCTTTTTCCCGCCGTCAAACTAGCAGAGGTGGATCTGGACCCGCCCTACACGCTCCTGCGCCTCACGCCGGGCGCTCAGATGTTGGATCGAGTATTTAGGACTTTCTGACCTGAGATAAGATAGGATTCCTAAAGTGAGCTAGGATTTGTTGCTGTAATACCAAATTGGGAACAAAAATCTTAATTTACACTCTTCTTGTCTTAAGTCAAGACTCGAGACGTTTCTGTAAGACATTATGTCCCCAGCAAACCAGTAACACACTAACAGCGTTACACTGCAGGCAATAAAATCAATTTTCCTTATCGGGGGATTAATAAAGTGCTTCTTTCTTAAAATAAGGCAGTGCAAAGACAAGCTGGCTTGTTCCTGGCAGTAACGTCCCTTATCTGATCACAATGAGACGAGTGAATGAGGGAATCATGTGATGAATCCCCTGATCAGGATTTGGTTATGCGATTATGGTATCATGCTGTATAACGCCATATTAATAAATGTCCAAAGTACATTTACCAGTAATGATGATTAAAAGAGCTCTGGAACCAGATGACACATTTAGGGCAGCACATCACACTTCATTCAGAACCAAACTTCACATTCCTGGGATGTTTCTGAAAGGTAAATAAAGGTGTACTCCACTGCACTACCGCACAGTTTGCAGGCTCACAAGGGGCCGCTGGTGACTCAGCGTTAGCTATGACCTTGATAGTTACTGAATAAAAGCTCCTTTTGAGACGCGGGTGAAGTAAGAGCTGGAGGACAGCTTCTTCTGTGTGACGTGCGCCACTTTTACTTTAATGTCCATTACGGACGCTGACCATATTACCCAGCATCTCTCAGCCTCCACGTTGTGTCTCCACGCTTAACATCACTATGACATCATCAGGGCTATTTTTCTCAGAATTTACCAAGCTTCCCCGGAAACAGAAACCCATGAAACAGAGCATCGAGTGTGTAACTGGAGTTGCCCTGCAGCCATCTGAAGGCACGACCATCGCTCGTTGACGAGCAAACGTCCTTAACGTTGCAAAAGGCTCCTAGTTTGGTTATGTTTAGCCACTAATAAGAGGTCGTATTCCCAACGAGCCGCCATTATGGTCGGTTTGGAAATTCATGAGCGGCCGGCCCCACGTTCGTCCAATCAGGTGCAGCCACCACGGTTGTAAGAGGGCGGAGTCTGAGTCTTTCTGAGCGAATCCCAGGATACATCTTTTGGTTATATGTCACTGTCATGTGACCCAGACCACAGGCTCGCTTTGAGATGAGCCAGGTCTGCGCAGAATGGATCGCCGCCCACTGCATGCTGGGTAGCTTTGTGTCCGACTTGGCTGATAGTTACAGTGGTGTGAAAAAGTGTTTGCCCCCTTCCTCATTTCCTGTTCCTTTGCATGTTTGTCACACTTAAGTGTTTCGGAACATCAAACCAATTTAAACAATAGTCAAGGACAACACAAGTAAACACAAAATGCAATTTGTAAATGAAGGTGTTTATTATTAAAGGTGAAAAAAAATCCAAACCATCATGGCCCTGTGTGAAAAAGTGATTGCCCCCTAAACCTAATAACTGGTTGGGCCACCCTTAGCAGCAACAACTGCAACCAAGCGTTTGCGATAATGTGCAATGAGGCTTTTACAGCGTCCTGGAGGAATTTTGGCCCACTCATCTTTGCAGAATTGTCCTAATTCAGTTACATTAGAGGGTTTTCGAGCATGAACGGCCTTTTTAAGGTCATACCACAACATCTCAATAGGATTCAGGTCAGGACTTTGGCTAGGCCACTCCAAAGTCTTCATTTTGTTTTTCTTCAGCCATTTGGTGGTGGACTTGCTGGTGTGTTTAGGATCATTGTCCTGCTGCAGAATCCAAGTTCGTTTCAGCTTGAGTACAAGAACAGATGGTCGGACATTCTCCTTCAGGATCTCTTGGTAGACAGCAGAATTCATAGTTCCTTTTATCACGGCAAGTCTTCCAGGTCCTGAAGCAGCAAAACAGCCCCAGACCATCACACTACCACCACCATATTTTACTGTTGGTATAATGTTCTTTTTATGAAATGCAGTGTTCCTTCTACGCCAGATATACTTGGACACACACCTTCCAAAGAGTTCCACTTTTGTCTCATCGGTCCACAGAATGTTGTCCCAAAAGTCTTGGGGATCATCAAGATGTGTTGTGGAGAAATTGAGACGAGCTTTGATGTTCTTTTTGCTCAGCAGTGGTTTTCTCCTTGGAACTCTGCCATGCAGGCCATTTTTGCCCAGTCTTTTCCTGATGGTGGAGGCATGAACGCTGACCTTAACTGAGGCAAGTGAGGCTTGCAGTTCTTTGGACGTTGTTGTGGGGTCTTTGTGACCTCTTGGATGAGTCGTCGCTGCGCTCTTGGGGTAATTTTGGGCGGCCGGCCACTCCTGGGAAGGTTCACCACTGTTCCATGTCTTCGCCATTTGTGGATAATGGCTCTCACTGTGGTTCGCTGGATTCCCAAAGCTTTGGAAATGGCTTTATAACCCTTTCCAGACTGATAGATCTCAATTACTTTCTTTCTCAATTGTTCCTGAATTTCTTTGGGTCTCGGCATGATGTGTAGCTTTTAAGGATCTTCTGGTGGACCTTACTGTGTCAAGCAGCTCCTATTTAAGTGATGCCTTGATTGTGAACAGGTGTGGCAATAATCAGGCCTGGGTGTGGCTAGAGAAATTGAACTCAGGTGTGGACAACCACAGTTATAGTATGTTTTAACAAGGGGGGCAATCACTTTTTCACACAGGGCCATGATGGTTTGGATTTTTTTTCACCTTTAATAATAAACACCTTCATTTACAAATTGCATTTTGTGTTTACTTGTGTTGTCCTTGACTATTGTTTAAATTGGTTTGATGTTCCGAAACACTTAAGTGTGACAAACATGCAAAGGAACAGGAAATGAGGAAGGGGGCAAACACTTTTTCACACCACTGTACGTTTAGAAGTCAGAGAGACTAAATCTGTTCAGATTACAGATCATCTCCGGTCTGTTATTACTAACATCAGCAACAGATGCATGTAGAGCATTTTGACAGCTACGGTCATAATAAAAACAACTGGAGACTAATCAGCTGATTTTTGTCCCCGCCCACTGCCGCCGCCGCCGCCTCTCGTCCACTTTACAGGCGAGGCGAACGAGCCTCTTGCAGAATGAGGCATTAATAATAAAAATAGTCATCCCGATTGGCAAAACTACGTGGCCAAATGGTCATCACTGGCTCTTTACTCATGATTTTTTTCAGCACCTGACAATTTTGATAATTATAAAATGATACAGTCTTCGGGAAAAAAGGTGGTGGGTGGTAATGGTGAGCTCATATAGTTACAATCTGGCATATTTACCATCAACAGTCAAACCTTGGGTAACGTTCGTTGCGACACAACAAAGAAACCGCGATTACGTAAAAATATTGCGATTGGACAGTTATGTAATAATTGTTCCAGGCCTAGGCACCAGCACTATCAACAAAAATATAGGTTGGAATTGGTGCTTGAACAACTTATGTTATGTTTTCCTTGGGGGTGGGGCAGTCTGAATATCTCTGGTGCGGGATTAATAAAGAATATTGAATATTGAATGTGAAGGCAGCAGGGCTCGGATGTGGAACAGTGGAACATGTCTGGCTGCTTCAGACACATTAGGCTCTTGTTGCATCACTATGAATATTATATTTAGACTCAATGGTATGATGGTAATAACTAGTATGCCAACTGTACACAAGTACAAATATCCTCTGTCAATTAGCTCCAATCACTGTAAATTCTAAATACGATGACCATCATTTCTATCTACACATCTTTTCCTCTCAATGTAACACTGTTTCCTTATTTATAATCATTTGTTCATTATGATAGAAAAACTAATGCCAACAGGTACCTTGTTTTTTGTTGTTAATTTCATATTTAAATCTACTTTGAGTAAGTGTGGTAAGATAATAATAAAAAAGGGTTGAATACTTTTTACAGGCCAATGTTTTGTCCCTAAATTCCACACAAAGGTTGTTCTACTCAACTCGGCTATTTAAAACACAGAGTGTGCCGTTTCAACAGAGCTCATGTTAATAGTTACAAGTATACACCAGCCGGAGTTACAGCGGCCCACACTTGGTTATGGTTAGCTTGAAGCGTGCTTCTAATGGCAGTCTTTATCAAGCATGTCTATTCTCCGAATAAAAGCTCCTCTCGGTTTCAGTCCCAGGCTCCCAGGCTTCCATGGTGCTTAGGTACAGCACACTGCCAGCTTCAACAGTCCGACTTCCAGAACTGACACACGGCTCAGCTGCCCGCCAGATCCTCTCAACACTTCAAAAGTCAGTGTACCGGCACCTGGTGGGGGGATGGGGGTGGGGGCGTTAAGCGGTCTGGGTGCCTGCAGTTATATCTCAGTCGGAAAAAGATGTTGGAGCATGTGAACAGAGAAGAAATACTAAGGGCTCTAGTTTCACAGCAGTGTGGTTACTATGGTCTCCGTGCACTGAGTGTTCTTAGCTCCAGTAGAAGAACTAATCTCTGTTCAAACTGTCACGCCCAGACCTCATATATTATATATTAGTCTGTTATTATTAACATCTGTAACAGATCGCATGTATAGCACTTTAACAGCTACTGTCATAATAAAAACAGCTGGAGACTGTAACTAGCTGATATATTATATTTGGGTCTGATAACATTTAATACATCAGAATCAGACCTAACAGGACGTGAGTGTTTGTGTGACTTCCTGTTCACACTGAAGGCTGCTGGAAACAGCTGGAAACTGTCAGCCCGTACCGCGGCTTTTTGTTCCCGCCCAGTAACCCCCCCTAACCGCCTGCTCTCGTCCCCTTTACAGGGGAGGCGAGGCGACGCTCATCGCCAACGGGCCTAATGTCTGGGAACCCTGCACACAACTCTGGCGTCGTTGTTGGTGTAACACCAAAGGGCAGGGCTGTACTCAATACACCTGCTCAGGTTCAAACTTGTTCAAAAGGGGGGCCGGCGCTTGGATGGAAATGTATTAGGTCACAAATCATCGACCAAGAAGAATGGCAAAGGTGTCATTTGTCCCGCCCTAACAGGTGCAACAAAGCAAACAAGAGACTCGGGAATATGTCAATCAATCAGTCTAGCCCCGCCCCCACAGTCCTGATGGATCCAATCAGCCATATTACAACCTGTGGGTTGTAATAATGTCATGTGGACTGTATTTTAGAGCATTCTTATGTAGGCCTGCCAAATATAGGGCAAGGGAAGGTCCAAGAGCCTAGCCTAGCTTAGCACAGATGCTGCAGGTAACTGGTTCCAACTAGCCTTCTGCTCCCAATAAGTGACAAAATAACACCGACACGTTCCTATTTCCATGTTGTGATGTGCTAGCAGCTCACGAGAAACCTGTGGTGAGGAGCAGAGAGTGACAACAACGTGCTAATCACTCCGCCCAAGTAGCAGTGCTTCGGGTTTTTACGATATTTTTGTCACTTTTCTTCTGCATTTCTGAAGGTTTTTTTAGCCTTGTATGAGAGAATTTTATAAAGGCCTAACTGTAAATGTTCCATATTTTAACTGTAGGTACACATACTTTTCATTTTTACTTCAGTAGCATGAACTTTGGCTGGCCACAGAGCTTATTTTCTGCAGTAATCCAAAATCCCATTGGCTTTTTGTCAAGGGAACCAGGATGATGCTATCTTCCAGGTTGGCCAATATATATATATATATATATATATGTGTGTGTGTGTGTGTGTGTATCAAAACAGTTGTCAGTTCATTTCAATCAACAGTTAATTGACTCATCTTAGCAGCTCTACTTCTAACTCTACCACTACTAAAATGGATTCAAGTGTGTGTGTGTGTGTGTGTGTGTGTGTGTGTGCGTCCCCTCCTTGACTAAGTGCTAAGAATAAGACACTTACGAGATGTATGCCGGGTACAGGAAGCCGATGAGGTTACACAGCAGGGAGGCTCCGTAGCCGACGACCAGGTACACCGCGAGGATGACGACCGCAGCTGGAATGAAGCCACCAGATGTTAGTCCCGCTCATTTCCGGCCTACTGCACGGTTAAAACGAATAACTTTACTACTGCTCCCAGACTGTGTATGAGGAGCGACTAACAACGGCTCATGTCTCTAGTTGGGTTATGACGAAAGGGAAGCCGACAGTAGGTCTTCCTCTCGCGGTTGTCTCTACTCCCCATCCCGGTCCCCAGTCCCCACTCACCCAGAGCGATGTACGTCCTGCTTACTCCGGTTCTCGCCTCGACTTTTGCCAGCCCGTCTGTCACGATATTCTTTTCATGGAGAAACTTATTGAATCTGTCTTTGAGCCCCTGCGCCATGGCTGCACTTCCTTCTTTAGCTAGGCTGCTTCCGAAATGTGTTCCGAGTCTAACTGCGACAGCCTGCCTGCAACCCAATATGCCCGAATACACCCGACTGTACCCGAATATACCGCTAGGCTCTCGGAGTCAGACCGGATGTACAACACAGCGTCCAACGGCACACTTTCAAAGTAAAAGCACGAGGTCCATTAAATGCTGTGGGTTTGACTGATGATGACGCCATTCATCCAGGGACTGCAACCTGCCACAAGACATCTAGTAATGGGTTTGTTTGTGCACTGGCCCTGTTCAAATACATGGATTACAATATCTTAAAATTGCTTTCTTGTTTCCACTTTCAGGAAATACTCGGCTCCTACAGAGAGACACTTTTAGTTTTTTCCAATTGAAAGCCATGTTGAATCCAGGACTAAATGAAGACATTGAATAATCTCCTTTCTTGTAATGTAGTTTGTCCTTTTTGCTTTGTGTCAAAGGTCCCATGGCATGAAAAAATGAGTGCCCCTCCAGCCTGCGTATGGCCCCCCCAGTGGCTAGAAATGGTGATAGTGTAAACCGAGCCCTGGGTATCCTGAATACAGAAGTATCCCCATGAATATCCGTGCATATTTCCTGTGAAGGTAAGTGGAAGTAAATGTGGTCTCGTGCTCTCTGGTAACTGTCTCTAGCTTGATGCAGCTGGTGCGCAACAATTATAGAGAAATGGATTTTATTTTTCCCTGATGTGGGTCTTACAGGCATCTGATTCTCCCTCACTGTGTACGCTCACAAACTCTGCCCATCAAATCCTTCAGGTTGTGGGTTATTGAGGTAAGGCGACGTTGTGGTCAGGTTAGGGATGGAACTGACTGTCTACCTTAGAGGAAGATGTCCTGACAGGCCGAAATCAGGGCACATGTGGGGTCCTATGAACACTGAGCCCTCTGCAGCCACACCCTAAGTTGCATTGATGACATTGCAAAATAAAACTGCTGGCATGGATGCAATCATTTAACCTTAACATGCTGCAGGTTGAAAGGAGTGTTCTGGTTTCATTTTCTGGTGTGAAGAATTCTGATGATGGCACATTATTTTACATTTTCAGGTTCATGTCTGGGTTTACATGCTTTATTAATTGAACCATCTCCAGAATGCTTTATATGTTCACAGTTCCTTCAACAGACTCCTTCCTCCTTTTCATGACATGTTTGCCTACATGTTTTTTATATATTTCACATACTTTCCAATCTGAGTTTAGTAAACGCTACCAGCGTCCAAAATCTGGAAATGGAAACCTTTTTAAAATTTTTATTTCATTTATTTATTTAAATTTCTGTAAATGTGCCAGTGTTAGCCAGCCGGCTAATTTTCAACTGTAGTCCTTTGGCAAGATAATAGACCATTAATATTAATAACGATACAGTATATGGGCAGATGTTATGAGAGCCATCAATGGACTTGGTCAGTTGTTCCCAGATGTCAAGTCAGCCGTAAAATACATTTTACAAAAGCAAATTAAAGACACTCAAAAGCCCAAAACAAAGAAACAACAACAAGACACATTAAGAAGAAAGCAGCAGCATCACATGACAGCCCATCACTCATGGAGATTAAAACAGGAGAAAAGGAAAAAAATAAAACCATACACAAACAGGAATGTTTACACTACTTCACATCAAATATCAGCAGAATACATGGTGTCATGGAGATATTAAAGGTCTCATGACATGGTGCTCTTTGGTTGCTTTTATATAGACCTTAGTGGTCCCTAATACTGTATCTGAAGTCTCTTTTATATAGACCTTAGTGGTCCCTAATACTGTATCTGAAGTCTCTTTATATAGACCTTAGTGGTCCCTAATACTGTATCTGAAGTCTCTTTTATATAGACCTTAGTGGTCCCTAATACTGTATCTGAAGTCTCTTTATATAGACCTTAGTGGTCCCCTAATACTGTATCTGAAGTCTCTTTATATAGACCTTAGTGGTCCCTAATACTGTATCTGAAGTCTCTTTTATATAGACCTTAGTGGTCCCTAATACTGTATCTGAAGTCTCTTTATATAGACCTTAGTGGTCCCTAATACTGTATCTGAAGTCTCTTTATATAGACCTTAGTGGTCCCTAATACTGTATCTGAAGTCTCTTTTATATAGACCTTAGTGGTCCCTAATACTGTATCTGAAGTCTCTTTAT
This sequence comes from Percina caprodes, assembly GCA_013375575.1. Taxonomy (NCBI): domain Eukaryota; kingdom Metazoa; phylum Chordata; class Actinopteri; order Perciformes; family Percidae; genus Percina; species Percina caprodes. The sequence goes on along the minus strand of JABXJD010000617.1, from coordinate 141,789 downwards.
ATAGACCTTAGTGGTCCCTAATACTGTATCTGAAGTCTCTTTATATAGACCTTAGTGGTCCCTAATACTGTATCTGAAGTCTCTTTATATAGACCTTAGTGGTCCCTAATACTGTATCTGAAGTCTCTTTATATAGACCTTAGTGATCATATAAGTGGTCACTGGCATATATATATATATATATATATATATATATATATATATATATATATATATATATATATATATATATATATATATATATATATATATATATATATATATATATATATATATATATATATACACACAGTAACATTAAACATATTCTTTGTAAATGAAACAACCAAGCAGGCTTGTGTTATTGCACCATCCAAATTTTCTTCAAGACTATGAACCAAAGTCCTTTTGATATACCTTAGTACCTGTCTGGAAGGGACCGTTCAGTACTTTTCTTATTTGGTATGAATTCAACTTTCACACACCAGTACACCGAGCTTCAGTTCTGCAAAGAAGAGCCAGTGTTTAGTGATTTATTGGCCTCTAGGTGGAGCCATTCACACATCTCAACAGGTGCTCAAACCAGTGATCCCCGCTCTGACACCACTGAACCTCATGTACATTGTACATAATGTACATACAATGTATTGTGTTTGGGCCTGTGTGTTGGTATCAACAGTTTGACAGCCATGCCGGGTTGCCAGATCTATACCTGTAAAAACATAAACCCAGAGTGCTACAGCTGTCACGTTAGTACAGCCAAGAAAGCAGAAAACACACACAAACAGGATCCAACGGAGATAGATTCCACCCCACCCAAAAAAACCGCATGTTGTGTGACCAGAGGCATAACAAAACCTGGGTAAATATTGGAGATGGATTTGAAAGATGGAGACATCGTAGAGCCCAAAAGGACGCCGAGTTGGCTAATTTCCTCCTTCAGGCTAATTTATCAAAGCTACTGGACTGGACTGGACTTTTATGTCATGTCCACATTTATGTACTCATATTGAATTATAGAGCTATATTACTTATGTTGGTTAAATTCAAAAACAATAGATGTAAAGAAGGACTTGCTATTTATGTTCGGGGTATTGGGAATCAGCCAATCAGCGCCTTTTGTTTTGGGGTCAAAGAGAGGACACCTGTACGCGTTGGCTGATTCATTGTACAAAGACATAGCAACAAGGGATATATATATATATATATATATATATATATATATATATATATATATATATATATATATATATATATATATATATATATATATATATTTAACATGCTTCACCTCCACGTTACTTTCCATTAGAAGCTGCTGCTCAGCAGGTGAAACAAATGCTGCATGCGTATGGCTGGACATAGCTTCACCTTCTCATCCTGGTTATCTCCACCTGGCTGGACGTAGCTTCACCTTCTCATCCTGGTTATCTCCACCTGGCTGGACGTAGCTTCGCCTTCTCATCCTGGCTATCTCCACCTGGCTGGACGTAGCTTCGCCTTCTCATCCCGGTTATCTACACCTGGCTGGACGTAGCTTCGCCTTCTCATCCTGGTTATCTACACCTGGCTGGACGTAGCTTCGCCTTCTCATCCTGGCTATCTCCACCTGGCTGGACGTAGCTTCGCCTTCTCATCCCGGTTATCTACACCTGGCTGGACGTAGCTTCACCTGTTCATCCTGGTTATCTACACCTGGCTGGACGTAGCTTCGCCTTCTCATCCTGGTCATCTCCACCTGGCTGGACGTAGCTTCACCTTCTCATCCTGGTTATCTCCACCTGGCTGGACGTAGCTTCACCTTCTCATCCTGGTTATCTCCACCTGGCTGGATGTAGCTTCACCTTCTCATCTTGGTTATCTACACCTGGCTGGACGTAGCATCACCTTCTCATCCCGGCTATCTCCACCTGGCTGAACGTAGCTTCACCTTCTCATCCTGGTTATCTCCACCTGGCTGGACGTAGCTTCACCTTCTCATCCTGGTTATCTCCACCTGGCTGGACGTAGCTTCACCTTCTCATCCTGGTTATCTACACCTGGCTGGACGTAGCTTCACCTTCTCATCTTGGTTATCTACACCTGGCTGGATGTAGCTTCACCTTCTCATCCCGGCTATCTCCACCTGGCTGGACGTAGCTTCGCCTTCTCATCCCGGTTATCTCCACCTGGCTGGACTTAGCTTCGCCTTCTCATCCCGGTTATCTCCACCTGGCTGGACGTAGCTTCGCCTTCTCATCCCGGTTATCTCCACCTGACTGGACGTAGCTTCGCCTTCTCATCCCGGTTATCTACACCTGGCTGGACGTAGCTTCGCCTTCTCATCCTGGTTATCTACACCTGGCTGGATGTAGCTTCGCCTTCTCATCCTGGTTATCTACACCTGGCTGGACGTAGCTTCACCTTCTCATCCTGGCTATCTCCACCTGGCTGGACGTAGCTTCACCTGTTCATCCTGGTTATCTACACCTGGCTGGACGTAGCTTCACCTGTTCATCATGGTTATCTACACCTGGCTGGACGTAGCTTCACCTTCTCATCCCGGTTATCTACACCTGGCTGGACGTAGCTTCACCTGTTCATCCTGGTTATCTACACCTGGCTGGATGTAGCTTTGCCTTCTCATCCTGGTCATCTCCACCTGGCTGGACGTAGCTTCGCCTTCTCATCCGGGTATCTCCACCTGGCTGGACGTAGCTTCACCTTCTCATCCCGGTTATCTACACCTGGCTGGACGTAGCTTCACCTTCTCATCCCGGTTATCTACACCTGGCTGGACGTAGCTTCGCCTTCTCATCCCGGCTATCTCCACCTGGCTGGACGTAGCTTCGCCTTCTCATCCCGGTTATCTCCACCTGGCTGGACGTAGCTTCGCCTTCTCATCCCGGCTATCTCCACCTGGCTGGACGTAGCTTCGCCTTCTCATCCCGGTTATCTCCACCTGGCTGGACGTAGCTTCGCCTTCTCATCCCGGTTATCTCCACCTGGCTGGACGTAGCTTCGCCTTCTCATCCCGGTTATCTCCACCTGGCTGGACGTAGCTTCGCCTTCTCATCCCGGTTATCTACACCTGGCTGGACGTAGCTTCGCCTTCTCATCCTGGTTATCTACACCTGGCTGGACGTAGCTTCACCTTCTCATCCTGGCTATCTCCACCTGGCTGGATGTAGCTTCACCTGTTCATCCTGGTTATCTACACCTGGCTGGACGTAGCTTCACCTGTTCATCATGGTTATCTACACCTGGCTGGACGTAGCTTCGCCTTCTCATCCCGGTTATCTACACCTGGCTGGACGTAGCTTCACCTGTTCATCCTGGTTATCTACACCTGGCTGGACGTAGCTTCGCCTTCTCATCCTGGTCATCTCCACCTGGCTGGACGTAGCTTCACCTTCTCATCCTGGTTATCTCCACCTGGCTGGACGTAGCTTCACCTTCTCATCCTGGTTATCTCCACCTGGCTGGATGTAGCTTCACCTTCTCATCTTGGTTATCTACACCTGGCTGGACGTAGCATCACCTTCTCATCCTGGTTATCTCCACCTGGCTGGACATAGCTTCACCTTCTCATCCTGGTTATCTCCACCTGGCTGGGCGTAGCTCCACCTGTTCATCCTGGCTTGGCAAACCGATTAATCCGCGATGAGCAGATCACACCAAGTCAAGCTGTAGAGAGAGGTGTTAACCTGAGGGTTAGAGGAGGGGAGTAGGGATCTCCCAGGAGGAGGAGTGGGGTTGGAGGTGAGACAGCAGTTGTGTTAATGGGGGGATGGGCAGGGGCAGGAGCATCAAATCTGTTAAAGAACAGATTAAGTTTGTTGGCCCTGTCCAAGCTGCCATCAACTCCTCTGCTGCCAGTCGCTCTGGAGCCAGTGATGGTCCTCATGCCGCTCCAGACCTCCCTCATGTTGTTCTGCTGGAGTTTACGCTCCAGCTTCCTCCTGTACTTCTCCTTAGCCTCCCTGATCTTCACCTTCAGGTCCCCCTGAATGGCCCTCACCTCCTCCCTATTCCCAGCTCTGAAAGCCCTCCTCTTTGTAATCAGGATGTTCTTGATGTCCTTTGTTACCCACGGTTTGTTGTTTGGGTAACACTGAACAGTCTTTGCTGGGACAGTGCAGTCCACACAGAAGTTTATTTGGTCTGAGATACGCTCAGTCATCCCATCTTTGTCCTCTCCATGTGGCTCACAGAGTGCATCCCAGTCTGTCACCTCAAAACATCCATCAAGTGTCTCATAGACCTCCCCCCACCATCTCCTCACTGTCCTTGAGGTCACAGGTTGCCTTTTCACCAGAGGCACATAGCAGGGGTTGATGTGAACCATGGCAGCTCACATACTGGGTGAAGTTGGTTAATGTGGTGGTCATGGTGACATGGTTGAAGTCACCCAAGATCACTATGAGGGCACTCGGGTGTTGAGTCTGGAGTTGAGCAATGGCGGTGTGGGTGACTTTACACGCCGACGTCGGGTTGGCAGAGGGCGGAATGTAAACAGCAACGGCGATGGCATGTGAGATTTCCCGTGGCAGATAATATGGCCGGAGTCCCACAGCAAGCAGTTCAATGTCCGGGCTACAGATACGCTGTTTAACCGTAATGGGACCGGGATTACACCATCTGTTGTTAACTAGAACGGCAAGCCCCCCACCTTTACGCTTACCGCTCTCGGTGCAGCCCCTGTCGGTATAATTGGTGTTTCACTATTGTGCTGATGTGTGTACTCACATGACACTGTATAATTATTTTTGGAGTGGTTGTGTATTAGAGAACTATGTTTGGGTTGCTGTACTGAGCTCCCAGCAGTAAGAAGGCTGTTTAATTTAATAAGAAGCTGATATGTGTTATTTGGTTATTTTAAATAAGCAACTATAGCTACTTAAAGTGAAAGTTATACTAATTACCATTTATTAGCCTTACTAATTGCATCCTGTCAGTGTATTTCCCCTTTTTATTTGTGTATTCTAGAACCACACACACAGACACACACACACACACACACACTCACAAAGACAGTCATCTGCAGGCTGCCTATTGAAGAGCATCAGCATTCGACTGCATTCTTACTTATGCACCACAGTGGTCACCTATCCCAACCTGTGCTTCTACTTTTGCCGGATCCCGAAGAGCTCTGCAGAAATTCAGCACACGACAGGAAGTGGAGCACAGAAACAAAATAAAATACAGTGTGCTCCCAGCGGATCGTATTTCCCTACATTACACTTTGAAAATGTCACAACGGGCGGAGACAGGCCTGAAGTCAACAGGTCAGAGGTTTTGTGGTTCTGCTCCTAGAAACTACATCCTGTTATGTCACACAATCATACGTGAATTTGTGGGTTCTTGTGACTTCAGCTGTCAGTCATGGCCACAGCCGTTCTGCAACAAATCCGGACCTGGTGGGTGCTGAACGCCGGCGGAGCACGGAGCCGACACGCAGCCGTTTGGCAGTTGGTGGATTTTGGATTTGAATGCACACATTATATTGTGAGTAGGATAGATTCATAATTGGTTTCAGCCTTTTTTGTGTGACTTGTCAACTAGATAAATATATAATATCACCACTGAAATTATTAAAGAGCTCATAATATGATTTTTGGCTTCTTCACTTTCCTTTAGTGTGTTATATACAGAGGCACAATGAAGTCTTTTAAAAGGAGCTGGGCAAGCTGAAAGGTATTACAGTTGCCATAGCTCTGAAACCACATCATCAACCACGGTTTTGCCAGGCAAGAGTCATTCCCTATGCTCTCAGGCCAAAAGTTGAAACTGAGATTGACTGAACGAGTGAACATGGCATCATATTCTCTGTCAAGTTCAGCAACTGGGCAACACCCATTGTCCCAGTTGTGAAGATGAATGGAGATGTTGGGATTTAGGGTGAGTTTAAAGTGACAGGTTTGTGCGTCCCTATGAACCTGAGGGCTGTGTTGCCTGGAGCTTTGTGCTCCTGGTAGGGTCTCCCATGGCAAAGTGGTCTCAGGTGAGGGGCCAGACAAAGAATGGTTCTAAAACCCTATGAGTAAACGAGGTAGAGATGGAGTGACCCTGTCCGGAGAAGCCGGGGCCCCGTCTGGAGCCAGGCCCAGATGGAGGGCTATCTAAACCAGAGTGGTTGTCTGTTGTTGGACTTCTGTGCTAGTCATGGATTGTACATAACAAACACCATGTTCGAACATAGGGATGCTCATAAGTGGACGTGGTACCAGAGCACCCTAGGCCAAAGGTCAATGATCGAGTTACTAATAGTTTTATCTGATCTGAGGCCGTATGTTTTGAACATTCGGGTGAAGAGAGGGGCGGAGCTGTCTACCAATCACCATCTCGTGGTGAGTTGTGTTTTTGCGAATAACCAACTTGGGTACTCTAGCTATTTAATTCAATGTGAGTACACAGATGTTGAAATTACATTAAATGTTATGAAAATAGTTCAACAAAACGTGTATCTGAAAACATTTTACACAGGTCTCAGCTGTGAAGGAGACCTGTATCTCAGTGTGATCTTTCCCTGTATAAAGAAAGGTGAAATAAAAATATTGAGCAAGTAAACACACGTCACTTAGATTTTTATTTTGAAGGTCTCAACCAGAAGTGGCAGTGGTCATCTTGATAGACTTCCACTATTGGCCAAAATCCAGGACAGCCCAACCTCTTTCTAAACCTCTCTCAGTGTGCAGTGTAACCTGGGAGGCTCCACCACTGAATCACCACTCTTACAATGAAGCTTGACTTGAATATACTTTTTTTTATCATCAGCACTGTCGAGGTCACTCTCCTTCTGGAATATTGTCCAACTCATTGCCAGTGTGACTGGGACATCTACAGTGTGTCATGTTTTGGAGCTGAGGTCATGCCAGTTTTCCATTCCAGCACACATGAGGTGTAAGTAACCACATTGTTTCAACCCTGATTTTAGGTTGTGAGTTTATATTGTATTTAGATTAAAAGGTCCCAATACTGTTTATTTTTGTTTCAGGTGGCTTGTGGGGACCAAACTTTCTTCTATCCCTCAGAATGCATTCGCCAGTTCGGCCAACATTTCTCACATGTAAGAGTTTCTTTTTTCACCATCACTAACCCTTTTCTTTCAAACCAGGCTAATTGGCAAGAACAGAGAATGCCACTTACCAAAGAAAGCACTCATACCTCCACCAAGGCTGCACAACATGTTGAACAGCACACTGGAAGTCCTGACAAATTGTAGACAAAAATCACAATTACTGTACAAAGACATAAAGACTTCTATAATACTTTTTTATGTATGCTTCAAAAGCAAAACAAAACATTGGATCATAATAATCTAGGATGGCAAAACCCTCCAAAGTTCTAACAAAAAAAGCCCAGTTACCGTAATACGAACATCAATGTTTACCCTAGACCGTAAAAAATAATGGATGAAACTTCCGGCTCTTAAAAGTAAAGCCAATGCTTTAAGTGCCTTAAAGCTGCATTCTATCTCATTTACAGCAGGGGGCGACTTCACTGGTTTCAAAATGAAGTTTTTGCATACAAGTCTATGAGAGAATGACACCTTGAATTACTACCTCAGTAAAAATTTTCATAACGTGTTTACGATCTCAATCGCTACCTTCTTCAACACAGCATGATGTTCTTTTAGTAAATTACGGCCCCTTTTATTTTAAAATAGATGATGAGGCAGGGGATGATTTTAGGCGTAACTACACAGCGACCTGTCCACAAAGCAAAGGGTGACAGGTTAGGGATACATTGTGGTTTTTAATAGAAGAGACTACGTCGCTAATGTTAGTAGAACTTTGTACTCAAGGTTACAATAACTATCATTGTCTAGCTTATAAAAGACTGTTGGTTGGTAACGTGAAACAAACAGCAGGTTTTGTTGAGCCATCCATCCACCCCAACCTCCTTCCTACATGGATGTTCCTTGTCTTCCCGCACTATAACGCAAACATATGGCGTGAAAGCTGTCAATCAAACTCTGTTCTAAAGGACCGAGACCCTGGCCTTAGTGACAGTACAATAATTTTTGGGGGATCGGCGCTGAACCATATATTTGAATCTTATAGACCCTCCACAGTGTTTATATAGATTTTTATTTGGACCCTGCCCTTGTCGTTGCAAAACCTGCAACAATAGTAACGCTGTAAATTCATCACTACCTGGTCATTTGTGTGACTGAGGCTCAGAACGTAAAGCGGTTGTCTACCAATCCTAGGTCGGTGGTTCAATGTGTGAATATTTGTCTGATGAGCAGGTTGCTGGCCTTCAGTGAATGAATGACCGTTCTGTGTGCGTGTGTGAATGGGGTGAATGGTGCCTGTACTGTTGAGGGCTTTGAGTGGTTGCTAAGACTAGAAAAAGGGCTATATTAATACAGTCCATTTACCATTTGTCCACTACTCAACAAAATTGCAACCAATTAGGGTAAAAAAGTAAGAAATTGTTCTGTAAAATACATTAATTAGCCTATCTAGTACTATGTCCCTAATTCAAACAAAATATCTAATAAACAAACTAAAAGAAGTTGGATATTTCCTTGAAAAACAACATGCCAATGCATGCATGTTTAGCTAGCCTTACCTGTAATTACTCAGTATTTATTTAAAGTATACATTTAAGGGTTAACGTCCGTTGTGGGACCACAACCTGAAAGTTAGGGTTTACATTTTAGAAATACAGGAGGTGACAATATTTAATGTTGAATATCCACATTATTGTGTGGCATAATTGTCGCTTGTGGGTGATTTTTTATGTCTGGCATATTTATTTGGTCACAATTAGGCTATTTGACATCAAAAGAAACGTAACGATGATCAACTTCTAACTCTAGGCGTGTCTTAAGTACAGGAACCAGGCAGGATGTCTTCCACAGCAAAGGGACCCTCTCCCAACTCGGGCTCAGGTTAAAGATGTGCTGTACTCCATACAGATGGGCTGCATGAACTTATCTTCCACTCTTTTCCAATGCGTGGTGTGGTTTGACTCAACCCAACTCTCTTTTGGTACTAGATAATTTTCTCTATTTTGTTTTCCACCGCAGATAGTACCACCTTCTTAAAGGAAGGTCGCCTTATAGGTTGATCCATTCACTTCAATGACGTGAGAGTAGATAGATAAGAAAGGCACCAAAGGGAAAGAGGATTGGTTTAAGGTAAGAAGGAAAACAGTTTATTGTGCAGATTTATTATAACAAATGACATCCACAGAAAGGAATTTAACATATTCACAACAAGTGAGTCTTGGCTAAACAGATTGGCTATTTAGAAAACACCAGGTTTGTGCAGGATCTAAACTGGTTTCAGACAAATATGACATGCAGACTTTCCCAAGGCTCCGTTCTGGAGCCTCTTCTTTTTACCTTTTACATTGCACTGGCTCAGATAATGGCTAACGAATAGTTACCATAAGAATGTGGACCACGCATAGATTTACATAACCATATAACCAAGGGACTATGGTCCAATACTGAGCAAGTGAATTGGACAAATCAAAGATAAAACTGGGGGAGCCAAAGAGGAACAATTTAAAGTCCGTGTTTAGCTTCAATTGGTAATTAAAGGGATATTTCACCATTGGAAAGATGAATATATCTTTAAATTTGGGTTACTTATGTAGTAGAAATGTGAAACGTTTTAAGAAACAGGTGCCTTCTAGGCCACAAAAAAACAGAAAATGAGTTTTTGGCCTGGTAGCTACATAGCAGAGTCCGGTACACTGTTGGTCAGCCATGTTTCCATAGAAACAAAAACACAGCAGTCTCTTAACTGGCGTTGGGAGCTTCGTTGAAGTTAGATGTATTCCAGTTTGTTGTCTAATGATCGGACACTTGCAAGGAGGATGGACTGGACAGGTGGCTGGCTAGAAGTAGCTTTCCACCTAGCTGGAACTCCTGCCCTCATTCTGCGTTTCCACTTCCACGCACACCGCCGTCGATGTCTCTGGCTGAGGTGCTGGTCTCCGTAGCAGGCGTAGCTCGCTTAGTTTGTCGAGCATTCCGTCTGTAATAATATTTCTTGCGTATTCTCTGATCTTTACGATGTATCCTGGTGGTACATATGCCGTAGTTCGCACATAATTGTTGTAAAAGTTTGCTGCTGAAAAGAGAGAGCTGTGGCTTACTTCCAAGATGGCTGACACTTGACTTGATTCGGCTCGCTTTCGGTAATGAGTCCAACCTTCTATGGGCGGGTAAAAGACATGCAGAACTAGCTGCTTGTAGTCCACATCCTCTAGGCAAAAATGCCTCAGATAATGTTAAATGACAATTTTTGCATCATCTGAGGTTTTTTCCAGACCTACAATACAAAGAAATCTAGTCTCGGGGACATGAGGGAGGAAGCACGGCCATTCAAAAATACTATTGGGTTTCTACTGATACAAAGCTTAATGCTAATCGCAGAAGCATCCTTTTAAAAACAACAGAGGGCAGTGTCACGAGACCGAATGGCAAGATAGACATTTGGACACAGGGCTCAGTGGCTGTGATGGGCCTAGAAGGCTGGTGGCGTGACACCGTCAGCCATTGGTAAAATATTTGCAGCCCTTAAGAAAATGTCGGCTAAGCTGGTGGGTCTAAAGGATATTTTTCGCTCCATAGTTTCATACACAAAACTCTCCGGCCTGGTCACCAGAATGGATGCAGTTGAGTCACGTCAAAAGCAAAAATACAAGATTTTGAAAATTGATACCAACGCACCAATGACAGTTTTGTAGGCATTCCTGAGGAGATGTAGGGAAGTTTTTGGGTGTGTGGATTCAGGAATTGCTGGCCGGTGGCCCCAGGCAGGAAACAGACCCAGGACCATTCTGGCAAAATTCCTGAAATCTTCAGAAAGAGAACTGGTGCTGCATAAGGCGAGAAGCCAGGTAAAGCTAACCTGGCAGAATAACACCATAATGCGCTTTCCAGACTTCTCCAGAGCCACACAGATGAAGCATAACAAGTTCAAGGAGTCTTAGAAAAAGCTTCATGGGACAGGGGTGAGATTCAGAATCCTATATTGGAAGTAACTTTCCCAACACTGGTCATTTGGCTGCTACATTCCCAGTGTTAGCAAACGCTAGCTAGTCTGTTAACATGAAATGGTCCGAAAATTTTGGACAGGGATACATCATGACCTATGTCAATGAATTGACAGGAAAACAACTTGGTGGCGGTTTCTGCCTTTATGTTAACTATGGATGTATTATATTATCTGCATGCAACGTTAATGGCAGAGCCCAGTTCATTTCTATAGGAGTTGCTGAGTGGTGCATTAGCCATAAATATTTCTAAGCTTCCGGGTTTACTTCCGGGATATGCGACCCACTGAATATGCACAGAAGTGTTTGTCCCGCTGGCCCCCATCAGCGAGTTCCTCTCAGCCTTTAGACTTTACATTGTTGGCGTCACAGGTTTATGAATCCTTTTCTCGGCTAGAGGAACGCTTTTTCAAATGTCAAAAGTCCATAGATTAATAATTCACAATAGAATCATAACCTACCCTCAGGAGATATCCTCAAATGGTGCTTCATAAATTACCACACACACATAATGCAAGCCACTCTGTATGAACTGAATTCAGATCTGTGGACTGATGTGTGGTTTCTGTAACATGTTGAAAAGTAGAAATAACATGCTTTAATTGTCATAATAATTTTGTAATTCTCCACGATTTTTTCATCATTGTAACATTGCCAACATTAGGAACATCCTGTCTCACAACAATGCTGAAAAACTAGTCCATGCATTTGTTACCTCCAGGCTGGACTACTGGAATTCTTTATTATCAGGATGCTCAAATAAGTCCCTTAAGATTCTCCAGCTGATCCAGAATTCTGCAGCCCGTGTTCTTACAAGAACTTAGAAAAGAGATCATATTTCTCCTGTATTGGCTTCTCTGCATTGGCTTCCTATAAAATCCCGGATTGAAGTTAAAATCCTTCTCCTGACCTCCAAAGGTCTAAATGGTCAAGCACCATCTTATCTTGTAGAGCTCTTAGTGGCTTATTGTCCCACTAGAGCACTGCACTCCCAGAATTCAGGGTTACTTGTGGTTCCTAGAGTCTGTAAAAGTAGAATGGGAGCCAGAGCGTTCAGCTATCAGGCTCCTCTCCTGTGGAACCAGGTTCCAGTCTGGGTCAGTGGACCAGAGCCTTCAGCTATCAGGCTCCTCTACTGTGGACCAGCTCCCAGTCTGGGTCAGTGGACCAGAGCCTTCAGCTATCAGGCTCCTGTACTGTGGGATCAGCTTCCAGTCTGGGTCAGTGGACCAGAGCCTTCAGCTATCAGGCTCCTCTACTGTGGACCAGCTCCCAGTCTGGGTCAGTGGACCAGAACCTTCAGCTATCAGGCTCCTCTACTGTGGGACCAGCTCCCAGTCTAGGTCCAGGGACCAGAGCCTTCAGCTATCAGGCTCCTCTACTGTGGAATCAGCTTCTGGTCTGGGTTTGGGAGGCAGACACCGTCACCTTAAAACTCTCTTGTTTGACAACGCTTATAGTTAGGGAGTGAGGAGTTGCAGCGTCCGCCTAGACCAGTGGGGGAGGGTGTATATCTACAGACACAGAACCCCTTCTCTTCTCTGCTTCTCTTCATAGTCGTCAATATTAATTTACAATATAATCATAAATACAAGGGAGGCCAGGCAGGGCAGTACAGCCCGATCCGGCAGGGGAGAGTTCTGGCCCAACCAGGCTCCTCTCTTTACCCTGTCTCTCTTAGTTCTGCTGTAATAGTTTTAGACTGCCGGGGGACTTCCTTTGACACACTGAGCTCCTCTCTCCCTTATCTTTCCATTTGTGTGCATCCATGTCCCAGAAATGCTTGTTACTAACCTAGCTCTGGGGAGTCATTCCCCCGGAGTCCTTATGTTCTTTCCCCCCAGCATGTTTCCTTGGATCAGGGAGGCTCCAAAATCCTGGTTGCAGCTGTCGCCGTGGTACTGCTACACATCCTGCGGTGCACTGTTACATCCTACTACGTCCTGCTACATCCTACTACTCTCTGCGGTGCCCTGCTGTGTCCTGCTACACTCTGCTGTGCCTTGTAATGCCGTGCAGTGCCCTGCTATGCCATGAACTACAACAAACTACTATTTCTAGTCACTGTTCCATTATCTTTTACAGTGACTGTTATGATCACTATTCATCTCAACCCCAACCAGCCGTCAGACTCCACCTACCAAGACCCTGGGTCTGTCCCAGGTTTCTTCCCAAAAGGAATTTTTCCTCGCCACTGTTGCACTGTTGCTTGCTCTGGAGGGAACTACTAGAACTGTTGGGTCCTTGTAAATTATAGAGCGGTCTAGACCAGCTCTATCTGTAAATTATAGAGCGGTCTAGACCTGTGCTTTCTGTAAATTATAGAGCGGTCTAGACCTGCTCTATCTGTAAATTATAGAGCGGTCTAGACCTGCTCTATCTGTAAATTATAGAGCGGTCTAGACCGGCTCTATCTGTAAAGTGTCTCGAGATAACTCTTGTTATGAATTGATGCTATAATAATAATAAAATTGAATCGAAATTGAATTAAATAATTTACTTACAGTCTCATGGACACATGACAGTGATAAAGGATGGATTACTGGATACAACCGGTTACAGCCTTTTCTGATTGGTCAACGCCTTAATTGGTACTTAACTCTGTAGTGGTGCAGAAACAAAACTTACAGAAACAATCTATTTTATTTGTCCACAAGGGGGCATTCAAGGACCATGCAAGATCCTTAATGTTGGCTTTTTGAACATTTTTAATGTGAATAATGTTCATATGACCTGATATCTTACTTAAACCTCCTCTCTGAATTCTAGGTTCTTGGAGTACATGGCAGGAAACATACAGATGTGGCACAGCCAACTATAACATAATTTACCCATAAATTGCAGGTCTCCAGCCTACATTCGCCAAGACAATAAGCCATCAGTGAAGCCATTGTCCAATATTTAATAATTGGGTGTTGTCTGCCTCTGTCACTTGTGGAAAATGGACACTTTAAACTCTTTCTTGAGGTTATGGATAGTAAGTACACATCCATCTCTAGAAGAACAGTTTCTGAGAAACAGATACCAGTGTTGGTAAAGAAGGTCAAGGTAACTGTTTTGGAGGAGCTGAAGACCCAGTCGTCTGTGTGATTTACAACTGATCTCTGGTCTGATTGCAGGCCACGCTCTTTTCTTGGAGTGACTACCCATGTGTGCTACAAATCAAAGGATTCTTTAGTACTCGTATCCTACTTGCTGGATTGTATTGGCATTACGGGCAGACGTAACGGGGAGCGAATTGCTTCCGCCTTTGAGAAGATCACAGAGAAATACCGTATCCGTTACATCATCACAGACAATGCTGCAAATATGAAATGCACTTTCACAGTTATTATGCCACAACAGCAGTCTGATGACAGTGAGAGTGAGGAGGCAAATCAGGTGGGTGGACATGGATTCAGTGGAAGGCACAGAAGGACCCTTGTTATCAGGTGAACATCTTTCCTGCTTTGCCCACTCTCTGCAGGAAGTTGTGAATGACAGCATGAAGGAGGTTAAGGCCATCTCCTGCACCACAGCCAAGACATCAGGGTTCACAACTCTGCTACATAGTAGCTCACAATTCAGGAGCAAGTTTGAGGCTATATTTGAGAAGACTATTCCAGCTGCAAACAACACTCGCTGGAACAGCACTTTCCAACAAGTACAGGACCTCAGCTCTAGACCACAAAGCAGGGGAGGAAATGTGCAGAACTGAATACAAGGATATGGTGTTTAGTGCTTGTGAGTGGAACCAGCGGAAGGAACTGAGTGCAGTTCTTGAACCATTCTCAGATGCAACAGACCTGACAGACGAGAGAAATCAGTTGCCATTAGCATGGTGATTCCAACTGTCCTGGTCTTAAATACACATATTCTCAAGATGGAGGAGACCTGAAATCAGTGCCGGCCCTTAGTCAAGGCCCTCCGGCAGGCTTTGGTGAAAGGATTCTCTGGAATCTTAACAAAAACAAACATGGACATAGATAATGGAAGAGAGGAACCTTTTAACAACAATCTGTGCTTTTTGGCTACCATGCTGGATCCACAGTTTGGCCTGAGCTGGATCGATCTGGAAATGCAACATCGGTGAAGAACTTCAGAGATGAACTAAGGAAGACACTGACAGGTTAGTATACATTTTTATTCAATGAAAAATATAGTAATCTCACTTATAATGTCTTAAATTGTAAACAAATATTAATAGGTAGTAGGCCTTTAAAAGCCTTAAATAGTCTTAAACTTGAATTCCCAGGATTTTAACTTTGTATCTTTGTTTTTGTCATTAACATGTAAAACCCTTGGTCTACTGAGCCTTACTAAGCTTATTTGCATTATTTTAAAAGAAGCCAACAGATTTGTTACAGTACCACCTTGTTAGCTAACCTAAAGAAATAACAGTTCATAGAATCATCATCTCATTAATAACCTAACATATTCCTATCTTACCCATAGTTATGTGTAAAACTGACCTATGAACTGGACCAAATATACAGTACTTAAGTTTATATTAACACACAATGCTTCTTTGCATTAAAAAGATGCCTTAAATGTCTTACATTTGTCAAAAATGTGTCTTGTAAAAGGTCCTTAAAGTAATAAATTTAGCTCTGATACACTCTATCCCTTTCAACTGCTGCTGGAATTTTCAATTTCCTCACGGGAGTCATCCCAAAAGGATTAATAAAGAGAAGTCTAAGTCTAAATCTAATCCAGTCATTGTGTTTTTGTATTTGTTCATGTTTTTCAGACACTTGGAGCTCAGAGATAAAGAACATAAGGACAGTGAAGAAGATTGAACTGACTCTGGGACCATGGATCGACCCAGTGGTTTGCCACCGGTCAAACCTTCTGTCACACTAAAAGGCTCACAGGAAGGGCAGCTCAGCCCAGGATTCACGTACTATTACACAGATAAACAAATACTTTGATGCCATCCATGGCTGAAACACCTGTAGTTAAGCCACTGAATGTTTGCTCCTATTGTAGAAGGTGGATGGTAAAAAATAGCTCAAGAGGTGAATGATGAAGAATCTTTATGTTTTCTGTGGGTTAATAATGGGAATGTTGATCTTTCAAATTAATTTGAAGAGTGCATATGCTTATTTTCCACATTTTATCATGTCATGCAGTGTAGGACTGGTCTG
Source organism: Percina caprodes (assembly GCA_013375575.1). Lineage (NCBI taxonomy): Eukaryota > Metazoa > Chordata > Actinopteri > Perciformes > Percidae > Percina > Percina caprodes. The sequence continues at coordinate 125,683 of JABXJD010000617.1, read as the reverse complement.
GTCTTGACTCGGTCTTAAATCCTTCTGCGTCTTGGTCTCGTCTTGGTCTCATTCTGGTCTTGGTAATGATATTGTCTCTGTTTAAGTGGTCTTGACTGCAACGCTGCCTTTGCCTGCAGCACAGTTTCCAAATGTGGAAACTTTCAACAGTAATTTCTGTTCCAAAGAGGGGCACCACAATAGTCCTGAATGACTTACGGCCTGTGGCTTTCACCTTTCTGGTGATAAATGCAATAGAGAGGGTCGTAAAAAGTCACATTACCAAGCTTACTGACTCTCTTATAGATCCACTTCAGTTTGCATACCGGGCTGGCAGAGGGGTCGAAGATACAAAAATATTCATCCACATATGGAGCATATGGACACCCCAACTCCCCAGCCAGGCTCCTGGATGCGGACTGTTTCTCATAATTTAACACCATGCAGCTACTTGGCCGAGGAAACTCATTTCCACTTGTTTCACCTTGACCATGGACTCACTCTGTGGAATATAGACTTTCTTACCAACAGGTCACAGCGAGTGTTAGTTAATAACACCATTTCTGACATCCTCTTCACCTCTACCGGCTCCCCACAAGGCTGTGTCCTCTCTCCTCTTCTGTTCATCCTTTACATCGATTGCAGGCTCACTGTGAGATAATAAAATTCACAGATGACCCAGTCCTCCTGTCTCTGCTCTCCGGTGCCACACCGCATCACAGCTCAGCTCAGCCAGACTCCTGTCTTGAATGCAGAAAAACATCTGGCGGAGGCAGTCAACACCTCCATCCAGGGGGAGACAATGGAGATGGGAGAGGAATACAAAGACCTGGGCATGATCTTTGATAAACTTCTGAAATGTTCGTCCAACATTGAGGTCCAACACTCAAGAAGTGTCAGCAGAGACAGTATCTGCCAAGGAAGCTGACTCTGAAATTACACACCGGGGTGGAATTATGCCACCTTTGTTTGGTTTAATGCGAAAAATCAACAGCAGACCTTCATTATGGTGATTTTGTGGAATCTCTGTGTGAAAGTTAGTTTATTCTGTCCAAAATGTCATGGCAATGTATCCAATAATTATCAAGACATTTCACTCAAAACTACAAATATCAATCAGGCCCAATGAGAGCAAACCACTGCAAATCTAACTATAGTTTTAATCTCTCTTTTTGTTTTTTGTTTTCAGATACATCTCTGAGGATGATACAATAAGACATCTTGAGAGGCACTCTTTCCACAACCTGTCCAGACTCACCCACATGTATGTAACCTCTGAGCATTGTAACTTGATTGTATTCACAATGAAGCATCCCGTCTATGTCACCATGAAAACATGCGGACAAATTCACAAAAAATAGATTGCGGCCACTGATGGCAACAGGAATGTACATCACTTGCAACTACTATCTGCTTCGTTTCAAGGTCTGATAATAATGATAATATAGCACAAAGACCCCAATAAAGTTTTTAGCTGAGGGAGTTTGCCCTTTTTGCATGTAATTGCAATGAAGCATCCAGAAAATTTTCCCATTGCACCAAAAACAAGTATGCAGAACAATAGCTGAGAGAAAAATAAAAATGACCATATAATTCGTGGATCCGAACAGGTACAGTTTTTGCATCAGGTCACGGTGTTCAGGGGGACACATAAAGACCTTTAGTATGAATCAGCTAGGAAAGTGAAAGCAAAGAACTGGAACAGTCTAGAGCATAAGTATAGAATAGAAAAATAAAAATACAATAACAATACTAAAAATGTAAACAGTTTTAGAGTTGGAAAGCTGTACAGGTTTGTCCAGGATTCGCACAAATATTGATCAAAAGTATCTGGGGGCATGTCATTTAGGGTCACCAGACCTTTTTTGACGCCCACTGCAGTCAGCATTAAATCAGTAAGAAGTTGTATTGGCACTGAAACAAGTTCCACTAAAAATAAAACATTAAAATGTGTTTTCAAAACTAAAAACTTAATTTTTTCAGTGACAGTTTTATTTATGCTCATAGTTTTTTTAAGGGACTTTCTATCACTGTTTTTGCGTGGAGGGGGAAATGAGAGTGATTTACATAGAATCTGCATATTAGAAAGCGGAATGGTACTGATGGATGGACCGAGTCTTTTCCCAGAATCCGTTCCTTCGAATTAGTATATAAATAAATGTAATGTATGATAAATGTATGGAACATTTTGAGTTTTTGCGAAAAATTACAATAAAGGAGTTCACACCACAAACCTCCAAAATAAGATTAGTGTATATGCAGATGATATTTTATCGTGCTTACAGGATCCCTCACTGTCGCTAAAAGAAACAAGAAAATCTGTAATTACACGAAACTGGAATATGCCCACTGGACTCCCACTTTCAGATGCCTGGGATTCTGCAGAACAGAACTTTTGCTTTTCTATTATTACCTGACAAATCAAATACAACACATTGTTAAATGGGTTCATCACCAACCAGAACCAGAATGCCCTGGAGGTTCAGGCGGTTATCCAGTGAATGAACTGATCCAGACTATCTGAAAATAAATGCATGGACAAGGTTCTCCGAATCCTGCTGGGACATCAGTCCTTTAACCCTTGATATATTCATAAATTGATAGTAGACTGACTTTGTAATATTAATAACAATGTGGCTATTGAAATTCAGGTCCGAGTCCATGACTACACCCAGATTCCTGGCTTTGCTCTTTGTTTTTATCATTGCCAATTGAAGCTGAGCACTGACTTTTAAAAATTCCTCTTGGCTCCGAAGAAAACTACCCTTTCTACCCCCACTTATGGGACATCAAATTGTTGTTTTGTTCAATACACTTGCTTAGTGCTTGTACTGGACTAAAGTCCCCTGGTCATCTGGTTAGGTACATTTGTGTGTAAAGATAATTATTGTTACTTATTTAGTTGTTTCCCATAATCTGAGCCATATCAAGTAGATAGCGAGGCAAGAGAGGATGATGTGGCTAAAGGCCGTTACAATAACCTACACAAACATGGGAAAAAAATGCATGCAAATATTTTGCTTTAAAACTCTTCATACCAACAGCCACAGTTGTTCAATAAAAGCTTTGAATATTTGCGCCAGCTCATCTACCATGTCAATGGGACAGTATGAGTTCCTTCTGGAGATTAAGGATCTCATTATATTTCTGTTATTGCCACTCTTCATTCTAACCCCAACCGGTCGTCAGACACCGCCTACCAAGAGCCTGGGTCTGGGTCTGGGTCTGGGTCTGGTCTGTCCGAGGTTTCTGCCTAAGGAATCGCCACTGTCGCATGGAGGGAACTACTAGAACTGTTGGGTCCTTGTAAATTATGGAGTGTGGTCTAGACCTACTCTATCTGGTCTAGACCTACTCTATCTGTAAAGTGTCTCGAGATAACTCTTGTTATGAATTGATACTATAAATTGAATTGAATTGAATTATAATAATGGCTTGTTCCCAGTATCACATATTTAGATTTTTCTTGGTGTTCCATGTTTTCTATGTATTTGAGGTCAAGAAGCCATTTTTGTATTTTTGACAGATTGAGGAGATTTTCCTCTACAAGTTAATACTTATACTTCTGATTAAAATAAAATAGATCAATTTTTACTTTCTGTGAAAACATTTTTTGGTGCCAATACTTGTTTCATTGCCAATACAACTATTTCCAAGTGTTTCAATGCCAAAGTTTCCTTTTTCCCCTTCAGATATAACTGCCCAAAATTATTTTCAATGGCAAAATGTATTGTCAAAATCTGTGTTCCCATTCAACTATCACGCAAACTTTTGAAATGTGGCAAAAAAAATAATAATAATAAAAGAGAATTAGCACTAAAGGCTATACTACATGGCTTTAATCTGCTGGTAATCAAAGTAGAAGAGAAGTGGTTGCCCACTTTATAGAAAAATAAAGAGAAATGGCTCTTCAGTAATTTAGTTCTATAAGGCAAGTTTTAATCTTTCTTTCATGTCAGCTACTGTCCAGACTAATTTATACAATGTCTGGGAAGACGCCGACAGCGAAAAACAGCTGATCCGTTATGTGAGTTACATTTTTGCTACATCAGAACTTATCAGGCCAAGGTTCTTCCACACAGCATTCAGCGCATACCATTTATTATCGACAATGGCAAATGACAGTAAAAAACCCTTAAATGAGCACCTGAGGTTGATGACATTTTTTTCTAGCTTTTCTAATGGAACAATTCAAAACGGCATAAAAATATGTGAATGAAAACACAACTGCCTGAAAATACTGAACATTAGAAAAGAGGTTAGAACATTATACGCAGTGACCAAACTACTTTCAATTAAACTATTCTAAGGATCTCCCTGCAAGGAAAGAAAGCCGATGTTGAATCATTAAAACTGTAAGTCATATGTTTGAGTCAAAATTATGAGATAGTAAAGTCTGTGTGTGTGTGTGTGTGTGTGTGTGTGTGTGTGTCTGTATCTTGTGTGTCCAATAGACAACTAACTGGTATTAAAACACTGTCATACATTGACCAAGAGGCATTTAAAGATCTACCTAATTTAAAGTACCTGTAAGTAACAAACTTTCCTTTGCTCATTTATATTCTTCCTGTATCATATCATATATCACACAATCACAAGTTATATAAACAGTGGCCAACTTTTCTGATGCAATGCTGTTCCCCTTTAACCCTTTCCTGGCTGCTGTCTCCATACAGTGGGATCACCAACACAGGTCTCACTTCCTTTCCTGGGCTACAATATATTCAGTCCAGCCGAGATGATTTTGTTTTGTATGTAGCATTTAAATATACCTAACTGGAATGACTTTTGTTTGCTAAAATGTATGCCTTTAACCACTGTAAAATATTTAATGTTTATACCTTTTTGACAGGGAGATAGTGGACAACGTCTTCATACAAGTTATACCTGCTAATTCTTTCACTGGAATATCTGAGAATGCCCTTACCATGTAAGTAGCATTGATAGTTGAACAATGACTTATGTCATTTTAGACTCTTTGTCAATAACTACGTTTACATGCACGTTCTATTCCAGTTTTTGCCATTATTCCAAAAAAGACAATATTCCGACTAAGCTGTCTCCATGGCTAATGAAAGTCAATATTCCACTAATATTCCCGTTTACATGTAGCCATGCAAAATATGATTTTTTTTTTACCAGCGGTGGTGGCAGGGCCGGATTAACAATTCCATCTTCCTCCACCTGATTCCTTTCTACCTCTGTCCTTCTCTCTGAATCTGCAGCCTCCTCTTCCTCCCTGTTATCTTCATCTTCATCTTTCCCTCTTCTCTTTCACTTATTTCTTTATCTCCTCCTGTGGTCTCCTCCTGCTCTGACCCTCCTGGTCTCTCCAGTTTCCTGCCTTCTCCTTCTTCGTTTCCCTCCTCCTCTTCCTCCCGTGCACTACTCAGAATTTGAATCCAAATGCTCGGTCTCAGCACGCACGGTGTGGTGTGTTGTAACGTAACGCCACCGAAACAGCGACGCTCTTAACGTTCCGACATGCCAGTTATCCAAACGGAATATGCTGTTTCAAATTCTGAATATTGTCATTATTTCAGAAAAATAGTGGAATATTGGTGTGCATGGTGACATACTCATTGACTCACAGGCATTGAAATAACAATTCTCTGGTGATTTTTGCTCATTGTCTCTTACAGCTTTACGCCATGTGATTTGATCTATGGCAATCTGATTGCACTTACTATCAGTGTTGTGCTAGGTACTGAAAAATATTAAAAAGTTAAAAAGTTACCTCATCTAAACTAGCTTTACTAACTTTACTGATTTCTTTCACCAAAAAGTAATGTGTTTCTGTGATAAGTAGCCCAACTACTTAATTTTTCTTTGAAATGCTGCTCTTGTTAATGTTAATATCAACCGGGATCGTGCGTTCGGTGGTGTGTTTATATCTTACAAAATACTAGATCCATCAGCCTAATATTTCTTATTTGACGTTTAGAGACCGTTCCGCCTGGAGAGGGGGGGGGACAACTCTCCGCTCTCCATTAACTTGTATTGTAACACATGGGACATAACGTTAGCTTAGTGTCTCTCCATTCTTTTTGCTGATTCCTCACATGAATCCCCTTTTGTCTTCATAAAGCTCAGTAATTCAGGCCGGCACCTTATAAAAACTTAGGTTCTGGGTTCTTTACATTGTTGGTAGTTCAACTTTCAACATTAATGTTCCTCTTAACTGCAGAATGGGACGCTCCCTTCAGCGTTGTGTCAGCACAGCCCTATCCAGTTTGAGCCCTTTTCAGCACAAAATCTTACATTTCTTGCAGAAAAAATTATCTTGCACTCACACTTTTTCTGTAATATGTGCACAGAGATTTCTGCAGATGACGGGCCATTTTCGGCCATGTCTAAAATCCCATCAGAGTAGGGTTCCAAAGCCATTTTAGCCTGGTGCACTTGGCAAGTCTACATTTCTGTTCATCTATTCAATTCCACATTCTGCTGCCTTGAAAATAACAACAGAAACAATATTTTTTGTTATATGAAATAGAAAATGAAAATCAAAGCATTTTTTTTGGCCATGACAAGGCAAACACACCTTGTGTTTAACTGCTTCATAATTACTTTTTCTTTCTGTGACTGCCTCTCATATTCCGTCTTTTACATAATTTAAAGACATTAGAAGCTAATATAATAATTCAGGAAGAAATGCGTAGGTCTTTTGCATCATGTAATGTATAGTTAATACCTACATTATGACACTTTTCTACATATACTTGTATACAGTTGCATCATCGTTAAGTGCAGTCTAAAATAATCTAAATTCACAGTCAGTTTTTAAATGTTAAATTTTTCAAATTCAAGCATTCAATTGCAGATTTTAAACCAAATAATAAAGATTTATAAATAAAACTCTGAATGTTAATTTAATCAATACAATTTTTGTATGAGGATGCAAAGCATTCAGCTGGAGACGTCTTCGAGTGGAAATAAGAGCCGAGACGGGGCAACACTGTGTTTGAACTGTGAAGTCATTCACATAAACCCACAACATGATCCCCTTAGAAAGTAATAACACCATAAACCATCTTAAATGAAATTAAGTTAAAAATAGAACAACAAAAAACCCAGACCTACTCGGTATGTAGGACACGTTATTGTAGTTGTGCCACTTCCACGCAGCAGGTATTTCAAACCTTCACAAATTTCCATGGAACTAATTTTCTTCTTTTAATAAAAAATGAGTAATTGAAGGCTCACAGGATAATCTGTTTCTCCCTGTTGTAGACTGCTGAATAGCAACGGTGTGAAAGAGATCCAGCGCTATGCCTTCAACGGGAGCACACTGGAGGAAGTGTATGCCATTTTGAATTATTGCAGTGAAACACAAACACACAGGAAGGAAATAATATTTAAATTATATACATACTATATACAGTTATATACTTTCTTTTGTGGTCTCTGTCTGGCTGAGTCACTACAAAATGTTTTGATAAAGTAATGTGGGATTTTGTGTGGTTGTAAAAAAATGTGGGCCACATTAACTTTAACCCCCTAATCTATTCTCCATTCTTCAGGTATCTTCACAGGAATGTGAATCTGGAACGAATAGATGAGTTTGCATTTTATGGCGTGATTCGCGGCCCAACGCACTTGTGAGTGAATGTTCAGAATTTGCTAGAAGAGGAATTACAATTAGGGCCTAGGAAAGATAGAGAAACTGCAGCACATGCTAAGGGTTGGATACTGGAACAAACTCAGCTTTGTGGCCAAATGAATAATCGGAACTCTTTATCTTTCCAGAGACCTTTCAGAAACCAAAGTTAGCTCTTTGCCTTCAATGGGTATGGAGACCATTGAAAAGCTCCAAGCTAAAAACACTTGGGCCCTCAAAGTACTGCCCCCCTTGAGAGCCTTCCGCCATTTACAGAGTGCTGAATTGACCTTCCCAAGCCATTGTTGTGGTCTCAAAATGCTGAAAAGATGGACAGGGTAAGTAAGATAATTGAAAGTGGTGGTAAATATTTCCCCACTGTGGTTCCCTTATGTCAAGTCCTTTACATTCCAAGCCCTCAGGTCCATTTTCTTTTTTTTGTAATGATTTAACCATGTTACTTTGAAAAATATAATGTGCGCTGTTGATCACTTGTAGCCACTTCAGTAACAATGTTACGGTCCTCAAGCCTTCACCAGGTAACTTTACATAAAAAAACACCTATCAGAGGGTGCAGGTGCATCGTCAGGCAACCATACAAATTAAGGTCAGTAAGCTCTAATTGTAATATCAAAACCTTTTGGGAAACCTTTGGTGTGGATGTTCGTACCTACTCTTATTTTTTATTTATCAAGATCAAAACCAAGCCATAATCAAAAAGATAATACTTATGTATAATGATTGGATTTCATGGGGCAATTGGCACAGATTGCGGCTTCAACGGTGTTTTGTTCCATCCTCTGCACTGCATCATACTGCATCTGGTCAAATACTTGTCAAATACCGGCTCTCACTGCAACCTTCAGCGTCTGTATGATGCACCAAGCTAGCAGCAGCTGGCGTTGTAAAATGACGTAGTATGAATAGCGACAATCGTATGGAGTAGAATTAAAAGTGTAAGGAGACAGGTTGCGGTGGTGGATGGGTCAACACCACAGGACCTTCACCCAGGAGATTGGGGTTTGTGTCCTGTTCTTGTTCCGCCTGACACTTAAACGTACATTTTTAACACAATCTTTTCCAAACCCTAAGTAGTTTTTCCCTGCACGTTGAAATGTGATGCCAAGGGGTCCCAACCCAGAGCGTTAAAAAGTGACACCATGGTGTCCTGATTTTGGAGTGAGAATGTGTTGTTTTCGCCATCAAACAGGAAGTTGATGTAACCCAAATGTTCGTTGTCCAGTCTGCCCAAAATGTCTCATGGTTGAAAGGAGTCCAGACCTGAGGACATCTACATGTCACTAGTTGTCATAGTGCCACCAGCTGGCAACAGGAAGTCAGTCGTATATTAAAAAAAAAACCATCCGAATTACAATACATGAAATTTACAATGTAGGTAATAAAAGACAAGTTGCATCTGCATCATCATAGCAATGTGTTGATCGCGTCGTTGTTTTCTTATTATAGCTCGATAAGTCTCTATCAGCTGGAACATGAGCTCTATGTAGCCGGTCCCATGGTGATCATTTGTTGTTTTTTGTTGATTTTGAAAAACTCACCCGCCGGTGACCCCGACATGTGGGAAGGTGCGAGAGCCCATCCATCGCTTTTAAGAGCTCATTGACCTTAATTAGTTTGACAGGCAGTTGCTGACATGTGTTTTTTGGTTACTTTAGGGCTGTCAAAAATTAATCACACATTTTCATTCGGTTAAAAAGGATATTTTTCAAGTTTTTCGATGTACTAATTGTACATAATGTGCTAATTTAATTCACAGCAAGCTGTACACAGTCTTGTACCTTTCCTTTTTGCCGTTTTCAAAATGTTCTTTTGCGCCGAATCAAATGTTTTATGGTTATGATTAATCTTAGAGCTGGCAGGCTTAAAACTATTTGTATAAGCATTCAATGAAAAGTCAATGGAGATCATCAGATCAATAAAGCAATAAAAAAGTGGGCAGTCACTGTTAAGCTTTATACGGTGCTGATGAAGGTCTGACATGTCGTTAAAAAAGTGACTACGAGCAACACAGTGCTTTTTTTTATCCTTTGAAGACTTTCTGGTGGGGAAAAAACTTTGTATCATCATTTTCAACATAAGCATGCATTTAAAAAAAAAAATGTAGTTCATTCTTTGATTATTGATCCATATTGTCTGTGTTCAAGACACTCTGAGGCAGTCATTTGCAACCTGACCCGGACTGCTTTGGGAAAGCTGCAGGAATCCTCTACCGTTCTCTCTCAGAGGTATCTGGGACACAAAATCTACCAAGATCTGAAGGACAGCTTTGGCCTCCAATCTGCCGTCAGCGGAAATCACAATCATTACTACAACAGCCACGTTTGCCCAACTGAACAGTCTCAAAATGAGGGTTTGTTTCACGTGGAATTACCTACGGAGAACCTCAATGATGGTTTTGACTTTGCACTGTGTGATGAACCTCACACAGATAATCATGGACTCTTGTGCACCCCCCTGCCTGATGCCCTGAACCCCTGTGAGGATGTGATGAGTCATGGCTTCCTGAGGGTGTTGGTCTGGGTGGTCAGTCTGCTAGCCGTTTCGGCCAACTTCTTGGTGATGTTCATCCTGCTGACTAGCCGACAGAAGTTGTCCGTTACCCGTTTTCTCATGGGTCACCTGGCGTTCGCGGACTTTTGTATGGGGACATACTTAGTGCTCATTGCATCTGTCGACCTCTACACACGCTCATATTATTACCACTATGCTATTGCCTGGCAAACAGGAGGTGGCTGCAACCTAGCAGGGACATTATCAGTGTTTTCCAGCGAGCTGTCTGTGTACACATTGACTTTAATCAGCATTCAGCGCTGGCATGCCATTTTCTACGCAATGAGGCCAGACAGAAAAATGAGGTTACGCCATGCAGCTGTGCTGATGCTCGCCGGCTGGTTGCTCTGTGTGATCCTAGCACTGCTGCCGCTGGTTGGTGTGAGCAGTTACCAGAAAGTGAGCATCTGCTTACCCATGGAAACTGAGACAAGTGTTGCCCGGGCCTACGTGGTCTCTGTCCTCATGGTTAATGTCATTGCTTTTATGGTGGTATGTTTATGTTACCTCCACATTTACTGTATGGTGCACAATCCCCAGCACCAGTCCAGCAGGTGTGATACCAGCATGGCCAAACGCATGGCTGTTCTCATTTTCACTAACTTTCTGTGTCTGGCTCCCATTTCCTTCTATGGCTTGTCTGCAGTTCTCCACCAACCATTGATGACTTTCACAGATTCCAAGGTAAGACTTCCTTTTGACCCTACAACTGCAGAATGTTCAATCACAACCCTCCACAGTCATCAGTGGTGTTCCACAGGGCTCAGTCCAGGGGCCCCTGCTTTTTAGAATTGATTTGACCCTTCCTCTAGGTTATATTTTCAGGAAATTCAATCCACCAAACCCACTTCCATGCTGCCCCGGTGATCCCAGTCTTTAGATAAAGTTAAAATCTGATTCACTCACAACTTCCTCAAACTAAACTATAATGAAACTGAAATTCTCCTTGTTTGCTCTAAATCTGCTCTAACAAAATGTCCCAATTTCTCACTGTTCTTCAACAATTCTAAAGTCCCCTCTTCCTCCTCAGTGTCGTCCTCGATAGCACACTTTTTTTAAAACATCAATAATCTCAACCGGTCTGCTTACTTACACCGCCTTTGTCCATCACTTACACCCAATAATACTGCTACTCTCATCCACGCTCTTGTGACATCCCATATTGATTATTTTAACTCCATCCTCTCCCCCACAACTCCATCCATAAACTCCAATTGGTCCAAAACTCAGCTGCAGAGCCCCAGCCACTGAACACATTACAGTCCAATACTGTATTGACTTTAGGATTCTTCTTCTCACCTTGCAAGCCCTCCATAATCTCACTCCTCCATACCTCTCTGTACTCCTTCAGCCTTACACTCCATCCCGAACTCTTCGATCCCCCTCTTCCTCACTGCTGTCCACTTCTTCTGCCCGCCTGTCAACAATGTGGTTCAGAGCCTTCATCCATTCTGCCCCTCTCCTTTGGAACTCCCTCCCACTATCCATCCATACCATAGTACCCACCTGCTGTATTCCTACCCCACATGACTCCACTCTGCATCAAAATCATGGATAGATTGCTTTCTTTTAATTTTCTATCTCAAGATTTTAAATGTTTTTGTTTTAATTTAATTATCTTTGCCTTTTTACTGTATTTCTGCTTGTTTTACCTGTAAGGTGTCCTTTAGTATTATTATTATTTAATCCAATTGTTTTTTTCTAGTTAAAATAAAGGCTGATCTTTGTTTTTATCTCCACAGGTGCTGCTGGTGCTTTTCTACCCTCTCAACTCTTGTGCGCACCCATTTTTTTATGCTCTCCTGACAAAGGCATTTCACCGAGATATCCTGATGTTTCTGAGCCGGATGGGGCTGTGCCAGCGGCAAGCACACCTCTATCGAAGCCAGCTCGTTAGTATTACTCCCTACATATACAGGGAGAGAATGTCTGCCCCACAGGCCAGCCCCCACATCCCAAAATGTTTAAGTACAAGATTTACCGGACAACAAGATACACCAAAATTGCTTTTTAAATGTGAATAATACATTTTTAAGCACTTATATATAAATATCCATGTAAATACCAATTCACACAGTCTAACCATTTCACAGTATATCGTGGCCTTTTAGAATTTGTGATCTATTAATTTTTGTATCTGATAGTGTTAATATCTGATAGTGTTGCTAACATTGTTGTATCTGATAGTGTTTCTATAGTAACAATAGGTTCAAAACCAATTTTCTTTTATGATGAAATGTAGAACAATAAAGTCTTTATCGTTACAGATGCACACGATTCCTTCTCATTGCATTCTAAGGCAGAACATTTTAAAAGCAGAAATATGGTGACACTGTGAGACACAAAACATGATTTAATATTTAATAAGAAACAACAGCGCTGAAGGTTTCCATGGTGTATTTACATCATTTGAAGACACTCCTAGACCTAAAAGCAATGCATTGTGACTTATGTTAAGCATACAAGTGACAAAATATGCAAGTACTTATTTTTTATTTTGTACTAATAACCATGTGACGTAATGGCTATATATAGTTAACATCTGTAAAATCATGTTTGTTTAAATATAAATAAATTAGTAATTAATGCTTGTAATGAAGAAGAATCTCCAAAAATAAATAAATAATAATATTAATGTTACCATAAAATACAAAAGAATTGCCACCATTAAATCACAAATCATGGAGCAGCATGTCTTTGTCATCAGACTTACTCATATGCTGATTCTACATATGTTTTAGAGACCAAAAATGGTTATTTGTATGTACTCTTTAACAGGTGACAGTCTTTGGCAAATTTCATAAACTATGTTCATGTTAGCAAACATTTCTTTAAATCTCACATACGATGAGACTGCACGTGAACACAAGCTTGGTTAGTTGAAAAAATAAATGCATACGGCGTGTGTGCATTTACTTTAAGAATCTGTAACAAGTTGAATTTAGAAAATAAATGTCTATCATACCAGAGTTATGACTGAACATATTAAAGCAGGTAGCCATCATGGATATATATTTAGCAATTTCCTAAATCCCCAAAATGCATTGCTCAGGACCACATGGATGTCTTTAACCCTTGTGTTGCCGTCCCGTCAACCATGAAAAAGTTTTTATTTTTTATTTTTTTTCGCTTTTTCTGACATTTTTGTCACTTTTTCAATATTGTGGGTGCTGTTTTTGAGTTTATTTTTTTCCAAAGTTATTTGATATTTCTAATGTTGACATTTTCATCTTATTTCAAAGGCTCATTTTTTGGGATGAAAAAACTGAAAATGGGTCAAATTTGACCCGAGGACAACATGAGGGTTAAGAAGGACAAAATAAGCCACATACGTTGTAGATACATTTAAAAATCAGATCAGTAATCTATGGAAGAGAATTAGGAAAATGTATTTGAGTTCTGAGGTTAAACTTTAAAATTTTGAGAGAAAAAAAACTTCTTTTAATTCACAATCCTGAGAATTATGTCAGAATTGTGACTTTATATTTTGAACCCATTTTCCACATTTGCCCTTATCTTCTTCTGTAGTAATATCAAGTATGAGTGGTCTCTTGAAGAAATAGCACTTAATGCTAGTAGTTTTTTTTGATGGCACCACTCTATCTGAGTCAGTTTGCACTCTGTGAAGATGAAAGAAATTAAACTTTGCTTTAAAAAAAAAGATACTCTAAGCAGTATGGGTAATGTAAAATCCAACATTGAGCTTGACTCATTCTCGGGAGTTTCAGTGACCGCTTTTTGGGGTCTTTGTTGAATGATTATTTTTGGCCATTTTAGGCCTTTATTTGATAGGACAGCCTAAGAGTTGAAATGGTAGATAGAGGGAATGACCTGCAGCAAAGGGCTGCGGGTTCGAATCCAACACGGCATTGTCCTTTGTGAGCTATGTTGGTGCAATACAACTCCTTTAACATAGAATTAGTAAACTTGAAATATGTAAATCAAATCCTAATATTGAATTTACTAAAAAAGAAAACTGTATGGGGGTTATGTTAGGCATATAACTGAGTATTAGTAACACTACGGAGCCAGGCTTTAGTGATTGCACCTTCATCTAACAGTTACAATATTTGTTCACCAGCAGGATTCTGAATTAGACGGCGATGAATAAAACCAGTATGATTTCTAACATCTTTTCTATTACTCATCAAATGCAGGTAATACGCTGATCAATCGTTTAGTCATACACATGAGTCCAGGTGTTGAAGTGCAGTATCAGGTCAAATGGCTGGAATGGGAACCACACAAACTGCTCATTATTCCATCACAGCATTCAAGGATGTAGCATGCACCTCGTATAAATCTCATATCAAACTGTCGTGTCAGTGGGCACTTTCTACTCCAGGACGTTAAAAGCAGCCAGCATGTTAGTTTTGATTGTTAACTGGAAGATTACGATGGTGAATATATGGCCCAGTATGCAATGTTTTAGATCCCTTAAGCATACTAAACAGAAAGGCACCGTTGATAATTTTTCTGCACTGAAATATACCGTGAACTGTTGCTACATACTAGTGTATGGCACTTTACCTACAAGACATGATCACATTTGTCATTTTTTTTTTTTTATAAAACTCTTTATTTGCTACATCACTAAAATAAAAGTTTAATTTTTCATTTATCTTTAAAGTCTTTATACGGCAAATAATTTGTAGAAAATAAAAGTTTAATAGTGACTATTCCGTTTTTTCCCCCTCCTCAACATAAAGGATTCTCAGCAATTCCTTTTTTTCATACTTTACACAGCAACTGGATTTAGTTTGGTGGTGGTGAAACTGCATGACGTGTCTTGCAGGTGATCATTTAGAGATGCTGGGTTAGTCCTGCTGCTGTCCAAAGCCCCGAGCAGCAGGCTTGCAGTGCTCTCTGTAGTAAAGAAGGGTGTGTGTTCCTCTTGAGGCGCGTCTGTTTCGCTCACCATGCTGTCACCGCTGGACTCCGCGCTATGCACCACGTGGCCGTTGGGGACTCGCTTGGTGCTGCAGCTGTTGATGTTGTTGTTGGTAAGAAGCTTCTCAGGTGATGCCGTGAACATCTGGCTGCCAGGTGTGGTGTCATGGTCCCCGATGCTTTGGTAGTAACCATTCCCGTTAGGAAACAGCGGGCTAGGCGGTAAGCTGTGGGCCACATGGCCGTGGTTGTAGTGGGCCGAGAACCTTTTCTGTTCATCTCGGTTTGAAGACTTGCGTGGTTGATGTGAGTTTGACAACAACAGGGGGCGCTCCTCCTCTCCGGAGGGGCTCAAGCCCACCGACGGGACCGAGATGGCCAGGCTGGACAGGGGGGCGGACATCTCGGATGGAGGAGACCCTGGAGTTGCAGGAGAGGTTCGGGACACCGGAGACAGCTGAGTCGGGGTCGTCATGGCAGATGCATACCTACAACAGAAGCACATTTCATCCATTTACTTGAACGATATTCATGTGCAAAGTGTATGTACCACAGTGATTGAACATAAAACTGAGTCTAATACACAACCAACTACAAGTTCAGGCAAGGAACAGCCAGAAAAGGTTGCCAGTCAACCTTTTCTGGCTGCCAGGTGTGGTGTCATGGTCACCGATGCTTTGGTAGTAACCATTCCTGCTAGCAAACAGCGCTAGGCGGTAAGCTGTGGGCCACATGGCCGTCTGAGATCTTTTCATCTCGGTTTAGTCCTGCTGAAACCGTGACAGATCAGACAACTTTCCAATATGAGCAATTTTAAGTAATTTATGTTGCCTAAAGTTTAATTTAGCGTATACTTGGGTCATGTTTAGGTGTTTTATATTTCAATTTTAATAATCTTCCATTACATTCTTTCATTCACATTTAATTACAGTGTAATTTATGTTGTGATAGGCCCAACCTCTGCTGAGGTGACGTGCTAACCACTGACTGGTGTCTCATGTCGCCTACGATATGGATTCATCCGTCCCATTCTTGACATAATGGCCCATCAGACACCAGTCAATATGTGAACCACTTACAGTAAGTAACTCTCCAGTAACTCTATCATATCATAACAAACCAACAAATGTTCACTTTGGAACAATATGAAAATATTTGCATACATTTGTACACCCTAAATCCCCAAATTTATTTGAAAAGGTTTAGTTTTAAAAATCCCACTGAGTTGAGAGGAGACTTTGGGATTTGATGCAGTAGGTATATATATATATATATATATATATATATATATATATATATATATCAAAATATGGGGAATGTACCTTTAACCTCACTGTTTAGGTACAGTCACATTACATTTCCATTCTACAAATGTATTAACCCTTTCACATTCACTTCTAATAAATCCAGCACAACAGACAATTACAAGACTGTTTCCTGTCTAGCTGCAATCTCCAGACAGCCAGGTCAGAGTTAACCACTGGCCCATGGAAATATAGATGCACTTTGTATTATTAGTTTTCTGTCCTGGTTGAAAATTATGACCAAAAAATGGAGCGAAAGCTTGCATTGTCCTTCCTGTTATGGGGTTTATTTAATGCGTTCGAGTGCACGATGGGTCTCGGGACCCGAAATACGAGATGAGTCTAGTGGGATACGCGTTTAAGTGCAGGATGGGTCTCAGTACCCCGGAGGTTGAGGCCACGGTAGCAGAAAAATACGATTGAATACTGGACGGGTCTCTGGGACCTGAAGGACAACACAAGGGTTAATAGGTGTACTGGGGGCCCTGCCTGTGTAGTGAAAAGCCTGTAAAAGCTGTAAAAGCCTGTCCCTCGGAAAGTAAAGCCGGGTCAAAAACAAATCAACCAGCACGGAGCTTCGATTTGGATAAACCGAGCAGATTGTATCACAGCTAAAGCAAACTCAGTGGAAGGTAGTGGATGACGGATCATTTATTTGCGTAGCACTTTTCAAAACCAAAGTTAACCAAGTTACACAGTTAAAACAATAAAACCTAGGTTAGTCTGCAATTCCGTTGGCTCGATTGTGTCGATGTGATATAGAGCTGAGCTAGATTAACATGATTGCCAGATGTTGAAGCCAGTACACTGATTTTTGTTTTATACCACTTCACGCATGTAATTTATAATCATCCTGACATCTATATTCAAATGATCATAATTACTGTTGATCATGTTGATGTGATTTTGATGATGATGATGATGATGACATCAGGGGATGTTGACTCTTTATGTAGACCTCACCTGGCACAGGGGGAGGTGTGTGTGTATGACTAGAGAGCGGAAGGGCTAACTATTTTTCAACCGCGTTTTGTGAGACAAACGTTTGTTTGCTGTTGCAGTTATGCAATATAGAAACAGATCTTTGTGACACTATGAAAGAATGTGTGGGGCTCTTGAGTTTCACATTGCCAGACCTTCCTCTACAGTGCTGCGGAGGTCTTCATTCAAAAGTAGTTTTAGTCGTCAACAGAAATCTCAGATTGGACAGATAGTCTAGCTAGCTGTCTGGATTTACCCTGCAGAGGTCTGAGGACCAGGTAACCATAGTCTTCAGAAATCCATCAGAGGATAGAACGCCAACACAGAGACAGAGGACGGGGACGGACATCTGGCCTAAAATGAGGGACATCCGACAGAATTTCCGGCGACACTGGAACAATCCCAGAAATTAATTACCGTCAATATAGAGTACTTTAGGTCTGAATTCAGATCCTGGCTTCCCACTGGACAAGACTCATGGAAACTCCGGGAGTCCCTGCGACGTCACCTAGGAGATAGAAGCCGACGCAGGTTACCCCACCCTTGTATTTGCCATTGCAGAAGCTGCTTCAGGAGATGCACACTGTCAAAGGGTTGCACTTTTAATGAGCAGTTGTCCACCTCGGGGGACATTTGACAGACTGTGTTCATTGCAACGCGTTTTGGTTTGGAGAAATCGCTGTGCAATCAGCCGTTTCATCTAACATACAGAAGGTAGAGACAAACACCGTCTTCTCCACGGAATAGAAGTATAACTCTTAAGACACACCTAAATCTAGGTTGATTAAAGAATTATTGATTATTAATCGGTATGAGTCATTATTATAGTTTGTGACTCTACGTTAACATTTATCGACCAATTACCTTGTACTTTAAGGAAAGTCCCTGTCGAGGTTGGGTGTGTCTCGGCACTTCTTTGAATGAGCACTTAAGTCTCTGCTGCCGCCAGTGGCATTCAGCCGATCCCGTCTGCTCTGTGTGGCACGCTGGCTATTCTCCGCCAATGACATCACCGAGACAGTCTCAGAGTCGGACAGAACACTGTTGCTCCAGTCATTACTCCAGCTGCAGAGACAGGGAGGTGGTCGTTTACATGGAGACAGGTTTCAGACAGGCCACTAGACCATGACGGAAATATATTGGGGGTCAAATTTGTGTACCTGAGCCTTTCACTGTATTTCATTTCGGTTTGCTCACAGTCTGCTCACAGTCTGCATGAATTCTAAGTCTGCTTTAGTGATGCAGCAGTTATTTAATTATATAATCAGCAACTGAAACTCTTTTCAAATGGCAAATATGTTCAGACAATCAGGATTGAATCTGCCAAAATTTAAGAAAGTGGAACCTAATAAAGATGTTTGATCCCATTCTGTTTTATCCTGTTCAATTATTATTGTCAAAATAATGTTTGCAATTCTGGTGAAAGATTCAATGTCCAAACAAATACATCCCTCTTATAGTGCTCTTTCAGAATGTGGGCATGTGCCAGATGAAGCGTCCGTCTTGCTCCCACTGCCTTTCTCTTAACACATCCCTTTTCGGTGCATGGCCGTGTATGACCACCAGATTTGTTTTCAGCGTGCACACAGAACTGACAGGGGGTTTGATTCGTGGCACAGCACATCCTGGTGCAGACAGTTCTGTGCATTTTAGGGCAATAGAGCATGTCGGCACCTCTGATTGCTTCAGATCCAGAATTAGCCCCAGACGTCTTGACCTCTTCAGAACAGACCTGATTTCAACCAGTACAAAGCAGAGGTGTGGACCTGAGACTCGATGACTTGGACTCAAGTCCACTTGAGTCACCATTTTGATGACTTGCCACTTGACAAAAAATACATGACTTGAGACTCAACTTGCATTTGTAAGTTAATGAATCTTGACTTGACATGAGGCATGATGACTCGGATGAGTTGTTAAATTTGAATGTTAGCGTATCATTTAAGTAACATACATTTTTGTTTACCACAGAGCTTAATTTCTGCCAAAAACCAATAAAAAAATCCCATTGGCTTTTTGTCAGCATGAACCAGGGCGATGCTAACTTTCGGGTTGTAAAGATGGATGGAATATTTTACTTAAAGAAAGTACTGTTACTTCTGATAATGGTATATGGTAGAATTGTTAAATTAAAGACCACGTTTAGCCTACAAAATAAAGTGTGTTAAAATGTTGGCGTGTACACTTGTGGAGCAACAATGTGGCATCCTCTCTAGGTGTGAACCACACCATGCCTCTATGACCAAGCCTCTATGACCAGGCCTCTATGACCAAGCATCTATGACCAAGCCTCTATGACCAAGGCTAAATGACCAAGCCTCTATCACCAAGCCTCTATGACCAAGCATCTATGACCAAGCCTCTATGACCAAGCCTCTATGACCAAGCCTCTATGACCAAGCCTCTATGACCAAGCCTCTATGACCAAGGCTAAATGACCAAGCCTCTATGACCAAGCCTCAATGACCAAACCTCTATGACCAAGCCTCTATCACCAAGCCTCTATGACCAAACCTCTATGACCAAACCTCTATCACCAAGCCTCTATTACCAAGGCTAAATGACCAAGCCTCCATGACCAAGCCTTTATGACCAAGCCTCTATGACCAAGCCTCTATGACCAAGCCTCCATTCAATGATCTATGACCAAGCATCTATGACCAAGCCTCTATGACCAAACCTCTATCACCAAACCTCTATCAACAAGCCTCTATCACCAAGCCTTTATGACATAGTTCCTCTTCTAAAGACGGACATTCACAGCCTGTGCATACAGGTGATGCACATGCAATTCAATTAAATTCAATTCAATTTTATTTATATAGCGCCAGATCCCAACAACAGTTATCACATACACTGAGCCATTATAAGAATACAATCGCCATGGAAGGTGCAACAAGCATTTTTATTTATTTATATCTGAGACATATTTACCACTTTCATGACATACACACATGTATATCTGAGTGGTATGGATTAAAAAAAAGAAGCTATAATTCAGTCTGTTTGAAACAGTTTTTCTACATTGTTTTTCTGTTTATTTTTATATATATGTAAAATATGTAGTGTAGGAGAAGTTGAACTGTGACCAAAGTCAATATTTTGTAACCAAGGTCACACTATTTTTGTTGTGAGCTTTGTGATCACATTGGGTGTCTGGAGGGCCGTGCCCTGGTCACCTTATTTAAATTAATGAAATAAGGTGACAGTTATTAAACTCATAATTTGATAGTGCGAAGATAAGACATTGCACATCTTCACTTTCTGTTAGTATAGGCATAGTATACGCTAGTACCACTTTCAGTTCTGTTTCCAGAACACTTTAAGCTGATATTTATCAGTCCACATGAAGCACAAATATAATCCACCGCACTTAATTAAAAAGAAAATATGTCCCTACTAGTAAAGCTGGTTCACCTCTAACTACCATGTTTCCTTACAAGCATGTGAAAGGCTACTTTTTACGGATTCCTGCGCAGTGCTCATTCCACATAAAACACTATTACAGCACGTTAGCATGCCAATTATTACAGAGGATGGAAGATAACCGTGCTCTGGTTTATTGGCATTTCTTTAAACCGATCACAATCAACTTGGGCGGAGCCACGGTGCCGCTGCAAATTATCCACTGGAAGGAACTTGTTTTGGTCAGGCCCTTCAGGATTTTGCGATGTCGCGATCGCGCCAATTCACTCAAATTCAACCAATCACCGTGACTTTGGTGCGACCCGCAATATTGACCAATCACCGGAGTTTCCCGCAACTGCAACCAATCCCAGCAGTCCCTCGTGCCAGACTCTGTATCAGCATGTGACTCAGAGCCAATCCCGGAGTGTGAGGTATTTACCCTGCAGAGATCTGAGGACCAGGTAACCATAGTCCTCAGAAATCCACCAGAGGTCAGAACGCCAACACAGAGACAGAGGACGGGGACGGACATCTGGACAAAAAGAGGAACGTCTGACAGAATGTCCGTCGGAAGCGGCACAATCCTGGAAGTGGAACGTTGTGGATATAGACGACGACAGTGGCAATCGACAACGTTTCAACTGATTTAGCTTGGTAGCCAGAGTGGCTGGGCAGGTGCTGAGCTAGACCAAGCTCTGACTGATTAAAACCAAAGTTACCAAGTAAGTTCTCTCTTACCTTTGATCAGAGATGTGGGTGAATGTGGTGGGTTCATGCGCAGTTAAAGCACTTTTGCTTGTTGAGAAGTTTGTTTCTGTCTCCGTCTCGGATGCATGCTGTACGGTCGTCCCATTACATTGCTATAAAAAGAGGAGCAGAAAACAGATTGACAACTGATGTGTGTGCACAGATTGAACAGGTGTTGACACCTTTTATTTAACACCAATGCAGCATACATTGATAAGCTGCAAATCTTGAAGAGGCAAGTTAGAAATCTGACGTCCTCTGGCTGAGCTTGCCAGATTGGGGCCGATACCAGTATTGGTATTTTTCCTCTTTTTCCTCAGGTTCTGCCTCAGACGGTCATGGAGCTCCTTCCTCTGCTTCCTGTTTGTGAAGAAACAAATTAGATTGGGAAGCAGCTAAGATCACAACAAGACAACACGTCTGAGTCCAAATTTAGACCCTAATTTCATTTTATGGCTTGGCTGTAGTAATGGTAATTGATATTATTTTACGTATTGAGGTCATTACAAAATCCACTTCATAATATTGATATTGTGTCCATAGCACCACAAAATCCCCAAATGTCTCAGCTCATTTGGTTTGGCTGTAGCTCTGATTATTGCTATGCGGATGATGTCTAGCTTTATTTATAAAACCCAGGACATTAGTCAGAAGGAGGTCACTTGAAATTTTACAGTACAAGACCACCTGGCTACTAACTCAAAGCTGGTTTTCAAAAACCTCTGGGTCAAACTTGATATTGAGTCTTGACTGTTATTATTATTGTATTAATGTTTAAGCCTAGAAGCTCTATTACTATGATTACTAAGAATTACTAGAATGACTATGAGTTCCAAATTCTGCTGTGCAGAAGACTACCCATCCCGATAAGACTCAACATGTATATGATTACTACAGTTTTGGGGTTCACTGGCTTCCTGTTAGGCCTCTCAGTGTATCAGAACAAAATTGTTGTTTCTGACTCAAAGTTCCAAACTGTCATCACACTTAATCTAAATATTTATTCACATACATTTTTATGTAGTATTTTACTGGTATGTGCTTATTCGTAAATTTGTTACTTTGTAGCCCAACTTTTAAAATGAGCAGTTCACAGTTGAGATTTTGGGACTTGGGGGAACTATTGGGCACTATGTTAAAATCAGGGAGTGTATCGTTAAGTCTTAAATGAAACGTAGAAATGTGACTTGAATTACTTTGTTTTGCAGTAGGCAACCACACACATGATTCCCACGACTAGGAGTGCAATGCAGATTCCTGTTATTGTTAAAATACGTTTCTGATACAGCTCCTCAGCTTCTGAAAAAGAGGACAGTCCAATCTTAAAACTTCAGGTGTACAACACGCATATACACACACAAACATTAAGACCATTACAGCCAGAAACCCAAACAAAAAGCAAAGGCTCTGGAAGGAGGTTTTTACATTTACAGCAACCAACAGTCCAAATGCATTAGAAGTCATTTGCTACTATCGACGTGATTAAAATCGGGCGTTGCGCGATCACAGAAGGCTTGTATCAATGTGGATGTGCTGACAGTGTTGTTGTCATTACTTAGAATTCCTCATTGGGAGACAGAAACTATGCACTGTAGCTTTAAGAGAGCAATGGAACGTGCATTTTGTAACCACACCCACGATCTTTTCCTAACCCTAACTGTCCCGTTCTTGTCCCGTGTGTCCTAAAGGTCCCAACTAAATGACGCCAAAAAGGTACCCAGAGCGCCAAATATTGCTGGATGGATGGGATTACCTAATATGGAATTAGTTGAACGCCCCCTTTGTCTGAGTGAGACGCCAAATGAGACATTTTACGTCGGTAACTAAAGCCAAAGGTCCCGACCAGGCACGCGAGTGAGAATGTGTTTGAATTTCAGCCTCTAGTATGGTTTAGACTACAAAAACACTACCCATACTTTTATTATGTCATCAGGGTATTATGTCATATTTCCTAGACTTGACATTTCTTATATTTCCTAAATTCATTGTACAACTGTTTGTGTTGTAAATGTCAGACCACAAGTATCAGTCAGCATGGAAATGTATCTCTTTAAAAAATACACTTTGGGAGATCCTCATCAAAGAATTTTGTCATTATGTTAAAAAAAAGTATCAGCCGGTGTATCTATATACTGTATATGACATATATATGTATATATATATTTGCACCGTTCATATATATATATATATATATATATATATATATATATATATATATATATATATATATATATATATATATATATACAAAATTACCTCTAAGTTTCCCTTCACTTTATTTTTTTACTTGAATTGTCCTCCATTGTTCATCAATGTTGTGTAAGGAGCAGTGAACATTAAAATCCATATCTGCATATGTCAGTGTTGGTTTTGTTGTTATTTTAGCTCTAATCCACATTTTTATTTTTGGCAGGTACCATCCTAGTAAGTTTTTCAAAACAGGGCTTTTGGAAGTCCTGTTTCTAGCAAGACAATAGGTAAGGTTTTTTTATATTGTCAAACACAGTGTGCATAGCCAAGAATATTTGCATGTTGCATACCAAATGGTATTTTTGAAATAAAACATTCAACACATATATGAACTTTGCTCATTATGGAGAAACAGATGGTAACTGTTATGAAGGCCTGTTTCTATGGTGAATCTCTAGGTCTTTGCTTTTGCATTGCTTCAGTTTGACCTTTAATATACCCAGATTTACCCCACCCATATAAATCATCAGTATAGTGTGGCTTCTTTTTTCCACAGCTGCATGCAAATAATAAAGTGCTCATTTATATCATATCAGTGTTCCACAAAGCAGCTGCAGAGAAATTTGGTTTTATGCCTAAAACTGTTTGATGAGTGGGTTAAAGGTCCAGTATGTAATACTGACAGCAAGCGTGTAAGCGTTTGCCAGGTTGCATCCCACAATGTCAACGTCAGCTAGATGCTATTCTGGCCGGGCCAGACATTACTCTGCAGCGGAGTTGCTAGATGCTGCTACCATGACGGTTCTAAAAGCCCGTGCTCTCGCGGAGCTCTGTACCCGGCTGACAGTCACCTTTTATCGGCTAAATTTGACAACGACTGTTAAAAAGACTGGGACCTTACGGAGCTTTGTGCCCGACTGACAGCCACATTTTCATTTTCTCAGCTTAACGTCACTGCAAAAGGCGTAAATAGACTGCAACCTTGTGGCTGTGTGTACCCAGGGCACAGTCACTGTCTGTCGGGTACGACCGCTGAACCGAAGCAGGGAAAGAATTTTGGCAGTTTTGTTGTGTAGCATTGTTGTCAGGGAGATAGTATTTTAATAATACTTAATGTATCCTCATGTTGTCCTCATGTTGTCCTCATGTTGTCCTATATCAATGTTCTTTTTAATTCCCCAAAATAACATGATTGATTCCACACAACGCTCTTTGGTAAGTACAAATCTCTACTTTAATTAATTTTGGGGCGTCTTATTCAACTTTTATTGCATTTGAAAAAAAACTGAAGTGGTTTTGAGTAAAAGTTGACATATTCCAGTCTCTCATTATCCATCAACATCCATTCCTTTAATTTTAGTCTAAATAATTCCTAATTTCTGCTTTTCTAACTCAAACATTAGGTATCATTTCCTACAAATGAGGTTGAGTAATATGAGTTAATAAGTTAGTGTTACGTAGTATCGAAAGCGTAAAAAAAAAGTGTCAAACGTTGAAAAAAAGCATCAAAAGTGTTGGAAAAAAGGGATAAAAACATAAGAAATTTTTAAAACATAAAAGTGTCAACAAAATTGTTGATTTTTTTGACAGGAAGACAACACAAGGGTTAATGTCTGGTGACATATTGTGGTCATTTTGTGATTAACTACAAATCTACTTTTAAATTAGTCCTGTCCTAATCCTGGCATTGTATGGGAATATATTGAATTCCATGTTATCATTTGGATTTTGTAGTTGGTTAAATCCACAATAAATCCAATCAAAAAAATGTCAATGTGAGGTATCAATGTGAGATGATTCTCTCCACTTTCTTTGGGCAGGTTGATATTAGACATTTGAATGCATTTCTTTTCCACATATGTGTGATAAGAAGAGGCAGAAAGTACAGAGCTGCTACAGTATGAGGAAGAAGGGAGGTAAGGAATAGTTGGAAACATAGATGCGGTGGAGGTGGAAATAGAAAGGCAGATGGAAGGGCATGGATGGAGTTAGGAGGACAGTGATGCTGCTCTATTGGCTCATGCTGAACACTGGTTGCAACAGAAAATGCAGGAAGGGAGAGCCGAAGGGGTGTGAACATACAGCATCAGTAATGTACAGCCTCTTTGGCTTTCATGGTATACTCAAAGAAATCAGCAGCGGTAAACTGTTGACCTGCATTTAAAAAGGCACGTTTGACAGCTTGCAGATGCATCGCCGTGCTTAATAATGTTGATGTGTTGGTGTTAGTTTTGAATGCAATATGTGCAAATGTGATAGCTTATTTGTGCTGATGGTCAAGGCTGTATGATCCCTTCATCTGGCAAGAGAAAACTAGCTTTAGTAGAGGGTTTTAGCTTACGGAGGAAGGAACAATCCATACCCATAAATTCAATCCCAAGACGTTCTGTCAGTGTAGAAAGGTGACACAAAAAGGAGATTTGATTTTTCAGATGAGATGATAATATTTGTCGTTCTCACATATGTGTTTTTAAGGTAAAAGAGATGTAGTCCGATGTAGCTTGATGGATTAAGGGTAACACAGTCATTATACACACATTACACACTTGGACCGTCTACATAAACATTAAGTATCTGAAATCTATCCTAAAGGTACAGGAAACAGATAACACCTGAAATCACCAGAGCTTATTCTCAAAGTCTTCCAAGCACCAGGGTGGTGTGTTCATTTCAATTACATGCAAATAAAATTGGGAACGACAAAGCCATGTGGTGTACATTAGGTTGCTATGGCCAAACACGGCACACAACGTTTGTCTGCACATAATATTGCGGTTTATGCCCTTATTTCAAAAAAGACACTAAGCTGTTCCTATGGCTAATGAAAGGGAATATTCCACTTATATTTCTTGTCCTCTTTCGTTCCTTCAACCACATTCTTGAAATGGCCGGCTCGTATGCAAAAACACGTTGATTTTGATGACAAAAGTCTTTTGTAATGTTTATAAGTAGGTGCATTTCTCCTTCTGATCAGAGATGTGGTTGGTTTGTGTACAGTAACCATAGCAACGCACCGAGCTGACCGCAAGCAGGGCAAGAGGCTGACAAACTGCAGTAGAAACCCTAAATGAGACGCATGATCTGAATGCTTTGTATACATGTCCAAAGAATGCTTCTAAAACCTAAATGATACCGACATATCCTACATGTCTTAATCGGAAAATTATGTATTCAAAAAAGGCCTTTGGAATTTCCCAACAGAATATGCTGTTGATATGACTCATTGTGGACACATGAATCTGTATGTTTCAGCCCGATAAGCTTTTGGCCAGCTGAATGAAAATGCCAGTTTAGCACATATGAAAAAACAAGCTCCCTATTTCACTGTCTTTTGTCAGTCAAGAGTGTTGATATTGGACAATCACATTCACTGATGTCTTTATTCATTTTCATCCATTGCCAGCTTTTTTTTTCAATGGTAATCACAGCCCTCCACCAACCTGACCTCCTCACACTGACTTCCCCACGCCTCGAGGCAGAGTATGTAATTAGAACTGTGAAATGCGTGGGCAGCTGTACATTGTTGCAATTCCATTTTGCATTTGGAAAACACTCACTCTTTGCCAGGCTTTTATAATATTCCAACATCAGAGCCCTTGCTTTCTGCACTAAACTGTCAGTTTTGTATCCAGTTCTGTGTAAAAACGTACTCTGCACAAAATACTTGTTCTCTGTCGCTTGGAATAAGCTCCTTGGAGGTTTTATGGCGAAACATCTGCCAAATGCTTCACCAGTCATAATCCTTCCCTGTAAAGTAGCCATGGGTATTCTCTTAATTCTCTCAACACTAATGACAATCACAAAGCAAAAGAGACACCCTGTGTGTCATGAAACCCCCCCAAATTGTTAAATCCCAGCCCGTGAATCAGGAAATAAAGATGATAAAAACCTAAGAACTTCACAACAATTGATGACATTTCTTGCAGTGCTTTAGTGTACACCTAGTTCCTTACAAATTCAGAATTTTAAGGTTTCCTGTACCTTTAAAACACCAATTCAGTTTTTTAAAACACATGTTGAACTGTGATGAAACACTTCAAATGATGTGAATACAATATGATATTTAATGCAGTGATGTGGCTTGGTGCATGCACTTCTATCAGTGTGCCTGCATTTGTAGTCAGAGGCATATAGTGGGGAAACACTACAGCATTAACCCTTGTGTTGTCTTCCCGTCGACCGTGCAGCTTTGGGGTTTTCTGGGTCAAAATTGAAACCTTTTATTGTTTTTCTTTTCAAAACCTTTGTTGCTTTTGCCCCTGATGTTTTTGTCATTTTTTTATCTGCGCCTTTTGACATTTTTGTGTTTTTTTTTTTTGCCCCCCACATTTTCGAAGCTTTTTTTGAATGCTATAAAATTTAACAAAACATCCAAATTTAAAGAAAGCAGTGGGCTGATCATTTATTTTACTTGTTGTGTGGAAACATCTGTGTCATTTTCTGACATTTCGGTTGAAAGACACTTTTCTGATAAAGATTTATTTCTTTTTTTCTTCAAAATGGGTCAAATTTGACCCGAGGACAACACAAGGGTTAAACACTAGACATCTAGCATGCTATGACAACCATGCACCATTCCCAACATGCATATTATCAGTTGATTTGTGATGATTTAGAGCAGTGGTTCTCAAACGTTTTTCAATAACCCCCTTTAAAATATTTCTTTAGCCAAGTACCCCCCCGACCAGTGCAAAAAAAGAAATTTGGTATAAAAAAAGAGGTACATGACATCACTGGGCCTTCAGTGTCAGGCTTACTAAACAACAATTTTATCACAAAATGTTTCAATTTAATTTCATTATTATTGTGTAATTGTTTTAGGAATTATGCATTACTGATATTTTTTAAATAACGTAAAAATAAAATCTCCCGTACCCCCCTGCAGTACTTCAAAGTACCCCTAAGGGTGCGTGTACCCCAATTTGAGAAACACTGGTTTAGAGAAATTAATAATATAAAACGTAATTGAACAACTAGGGCCCTATTTTAATGATAATGATAATAATTAAGTCTCAAACGGCAATAGCAAGTAGCTTTGTGGGCGGAGCTCTGATAAATGACTCTTGTGGCCAACTCAAGTCTAAAATGGGTTGGTCTGAAGTAGCTACGTTACTCATAGGTGTGGTTTGGGCGTAATGTGCAATAAACAAATCAGAGCCTTATCTCACATTCCCTTTAAAAGCAGGCGCGCTTGTTCCATGGCGGATAGCTATTATAACGGCGGATTTGCTAGACACCCACTCTTAATACATCCATGGGATGTATCTACTAGTACCACTGACTTTAGTCTGACTTTAGACCAGTACCACAGACTTTAGACTGACTTTAGACTAGTACCATTGACTTTAGACTAGTACCACTGACTTTAGACTAGTACCACTGACTTAAGACTAGTACCACGATGTTAGACTGACTTTAGACTAGTACCATTGACTTTAGACTAGTACCACGACTTTAGACTGACTTCAGACTAGTAACACTGACTTTAGACTGACTTTAGACTAGTACCACTGACTTTAGACTAGTACCACTGACTTTAGACTGACTTTAGACTAGTACCACTGACTTTAGACTGACTTTAGACTAGTACCACGAGTTTAGACTGACTTTAGACTAGTACCACTGAAACACGCCTCCTCTTTTTGCTGAACCGCCCCCGGGAGCACAGGTTCATTCCTTAATTTCCCAATGTGCCTCTGCGTCAGGTGCAAAATAGGAATGATACATGTGTTGGTGTAGTAGGTCAATTGAGCTGGGTGCAAGATAGGGCCCCTAGAGTGTTAGGGTCACTGCACTGCAGCGCTCCTTCTCTTGCTGCCCTTATCTCGATCACACATATGTAATTTTGCAGTGAAAGCTGTCTTGCTTTTGACAGTCAAAACATCATGGCTGTGACTTTTGGGATTTTTCTCACCAGGAAAATGCAAATGCTTAAAACTACCTTGTGGTCAAGCAAATAATGGCGTTCCTTACTCAGAAGCAGGGGTTAGGGTTAGATATATCACTGAAAAACGTCTTAGCGAGGAAGTAGGAGGTAGATGTTTGAGTCAGCGCTGATTGGCTAATGCTATCGTTTGTCATGCATCATATTTATTCGCGCTAGGTCAGGACTCATGACGTCAATATTGGATGCTTTTGGGACTCCCGTCTAGCCCTTTGATGCCATATTTAGACGCTCTGGGTTGGAACTATTGTCACTTTTTGGGGACGTACATTTTACTGACAAGCAACACAAGAACAGTATAGTTAGGTTTAGGAAAAGATGGAGGGTGGGGTTACAAAACGTAAATTTCTTTGAATGTGGGACAGGAATAGGACATGAACCCCGGTCTCCTGGGTGAAGGTCCTGTGTTGTTTGACCCATCCAACACCCCATCCAATCTTGGTCTTTCATACTACTCTCTACTGTCTCTCTTAATACTACATCATCTTACAGCGCAAGATTTTACAAGGTTTTTTTCTGAAGGTATTTGACGCTGAGCGCCACTGAGCATCAGTGTTTCACGTGTTGGGAGCGGGAACATGGATGGGTTTCCCAAAAGTGGTCTGAGGAAATAGTCTGATTCACTGAACTGGAGGGCTGTTTCGCCTACTTGACTTTCTTGTGTGAGTCTGATCACTTGTACCACCTGTTCACTATAGATGTTCACCATCTGACTTTCTTACTGTCAGATTAGAACCAGTTCACGTAAACCAGCGGTTCAGCGAAACCACAGATAAACTCTCAGAAAATGTAAATAAAGTGATTCAGTTTTATCACTAACTGCTGCGGAAATATTTCAGAAATGGCTGGTTTTCATCTATGGTAGCACTTTCTCTTATAATACACCACTGACACTCAGCATGTCTACACCTGCAGTTCTAAACTTATGCTGTTAAATTTCTTGCTGATTGGTGGCATAGCTTGGACTGGAACTGAAAAGTATGTTTTCATTTATGTCAAAAATCAATGTACTATTACCTGGGTCCAGTTAAGAAAAAAAGAAATCATATCTCATCATTTACAGGCAAAGGTTAACAGGCAAACAGACAATTACACAACTACTGTGTATAGTTGGAACACTGCTTATTCCAACTGGCAGTTGGTTTGATTGTGTTATTATAGAAATAGTAATATATCAGGTCTATTGTAAAAATAAAAGTGTATATTTAAACAAACAGACAGTGAAGATTTGAACATTGACAATTTACAAATCTTCCACTTTAAAAATATAATTTATAATATAATATAAATCTGCTCACTTTGTCATTAACTTCTACAGTACCCCATGCAGAAGCAAACTTTAACATGCATAAGTCACAGATCTACAGAACAGAAACACAGCACAAGAACGGTTAATTAAGCATGCTCCAATCCAAGAACAGCTAGAATAAGAAAATAGACATACTGTAAAAGCTGGCCATTACATAGTTTTGGCAGCGATCACCAGTAAATTCATTTGGACACCTGAGAAGGAAACAAAAGAAACAGACAAGAAGAGAAAGGACTTAGTTCATACAGGAAACACAAAACCCACGACAGTCATCACTGGTGTTGGCAGGAAGGGCCAGCTAGACCAAAATGTCTAGCTATAGTCTGTCAGTCTACTAATCATCTCCAACCTTCATACACATGACATTGAATTATCATCTCCAATTTAAGGTGATTATATGAGGAAAAAGTATTTTTTGGCACAGGCCCTCCATCAATCTATGGTTTGAATACTGTCTTAATAGCAGACTGAAATTTGCATGTACGTTTGCAGCTACTCCAGGACAGAAGAGTAGTCTTTCCTGTAATAAAATCCCAAATATGGGTTGGCATGACCCCACCCAAATATGCATGATACAGCTCGATTTGACACTACTCATCTTGCTCTTTTTTTAAAGTTTTCCATTGGCAAAAGTTGGCTGAAAGAATTTAGCGAGTTTCATTGACGCTGTCCAGCCATGCCGATCAGCTGAGAATACCACCTAGGGGGTACAATACCAGTATTTTCTACTGCTATGAAGGATCACACGGACCTGAGGAAGACATCTCAATAATTATTTTATAATAATGTTATCTTGGTGGCTTTGTTACACGCACATAACACTGCTGTGGAGCGGGTTCAGTTTACTAGAAAATATCCTGGGTTGGGCGGGTCAAAGATTATTCACAGAAAACTTGCATGCAGTAGTCCACCTTGTCTTCCTCTCTCTCTGTCTCTCAAACCACGGAGCTTTTTCGCTCGCATTTGTCTTTGAGTTTACACGTGTTTCATTTATGTGGGCATAAGCAAGCACAATGGTTTTTATTATGAAGCACTGGGGAAGAGTGAAAAGAACGATCTGCTTGATGTGTTTTCAACAAAAACATGGCAAAAGTTTGTGTGTGTGTGTGTGTGTGTGTGTGAGGGGGGGTATTGGGGGTGTGTCTTGTCCCAACTTCGAATAATAGCAGTCATACAGTATGGCAATCAAAAAGAGCATTTATGGCTCCAAGTAATGGCTCCGTTAGTCTGGATGTGCCAGCAGCCCAGCCACTAATCCCCTGGCTCTCCAGACATATGTTTCTTACTTGTTTCTGCCTTGAAACATCAAAATCATCACTGCTTTACCAAACACAGTCTAGCACTGGACCATTTGGAAAACAGTTCTGATGCAGGTAGTACGGGTTACGAGTGTGTTCTCTAGGGGGGATGGAGGGAAGGCTTAATGGGAGGAGCAGAAGTTAGTATCTCTTACCTACAGGCAAGACACACAACTTCAACCCTAGATGGAGGCAGCTCACTGCTCTCAACTGCATGGATGGGGTGTGATGAGATGTAAAGTACATGCAAATTTTAGTGCACTACTCCACAAGAGAGTGTGCTTAAGCCTTTAGACTTATTTAGAGATAGAGAAATAGAGTTACAGCAGGAACAATGCCTGGCTTAAACATGACAGGGGTGAAACACCAGCAATGACATGTGGGGTTGAATACAGTTGTGTTCACATACGTTTTGAGTCTGAGACTTTCTTAAGCACAGCTTGTTCACATCGGTGACCAGTGAATCCCGCCAAGCACCTGGTTGATGGGTAGAAAGGGAAGAGATAAACAGTACGGACAGGACATAGGACAAGGACAAGACATGGCAAACACAAAGACATCCAGTGTACAGTCACAAGACAATGTTTTGTCCAATGCCAATGGTTTAAAAATTCTCATGTTCCACAGAACTTGCACACGCACTTCCACATAGGGAGGTTGGTTGGGGGGGTGTGGATGGATCAAACACAGGACTTTAACTCATTGTCCCGTTATTCCTGTGTGTCACGGAACCCTAAGCCCACCCACAAGCTCAACCTAACGGCGTCAAAAGGGACGACCAAGCGCGTGTTATATGATGCTAAAGGAGACAACCAAGCGTGTTATATGATGCTAAAGGAGACAACCAAGCGTGTTATATGATGCTAAAGGAGACGACCAAGCGTGTTATATGATGCTAAAGGAGAAGACCAAGCGTGTTATATGACGCTAAAGGAGACGACCAAGCATGTTATATGATGGTAAAGGAGACGATCAAGCGCGTATTATATGATGGTAAATGTCTCCTTTAGCGTCAAAAACAACGACAAAGGCACCTGACCAAGCATCTGTATTTTATGAGATGGGAGTGAGAATGTATTGGTCGGGAGGGGTAGAGACGCGTTCATATGGAATCCAATGCAGTTCAAGGCAAGAGCCTCCAATAGCATTCATGCGCCATGGCGTCCATGCTCACGTGAGGTAACGGAACCCGATTTGCTCAGATCCTATCCCTTGACCAATCCCTTGACTACTCGAGGTCAATGCCTAACCTCAACCAATCGGGCTGCGTCGTAGGATAAAAAAAACGCGCCAGAGACGCATTTATTTGATCGGAAAATCATCCAAATTAATTTGGAGTTTAAAAATAAAAACATGAAATCAACTTAAATTAAATATTTATATATACTAAGACAAACTTAATGTAAAATTAATGTTCTTTTCACCATACCATCAACGTTGTGACTTGCTTATTTACTGAAAGGATTTATAGAATTTTAATTTAGTTTTTCAGTCGAGTAGATGTTAGGAAAGTTCTCTTTCTGGTCCCGAATCATCAGGGCTGCCAACTATGCAATGTGGTTTAGAGGGGGATTCAATATCGGTAAAGTCGGTGCATTATATGATTAGGCCTTATGTAGTCTTTACAACGTTTCATTTCCGGGATTGATCCGGTGCCACTGGAAATGTCACTCATTTTAAGCCCTCTGTCTTTGTGTTGGCGCTAGCTAGACTATCTGTCCAATCTGAGGACTATGGTTACCTGGTCCTCAGATCTCTGCAGGGTAAATCCAGACAGCTAGCTAGACTATCTGTCCAATCTGAGGACTATGGTTACCTGGTCCTCAGATCTCTGCAGGGTAAATCCAGACAGCTAGCTTGACTATCTGTCCAATCTGAGGACTATGGTTACCTGGTCCTCAGATCTCTGCAGGGTAAATCCAGACAGCTAGCTAGACTATCTGTCCAGTCTGAGGACTATGGTTACCTGGTCCTCAGATCTCTGCAGGGTAAATCCAGACAGCTAGCTAGACTATCTGTCCAATCTGAGACTATGGTTACCTGGTCCTCAGATCTCTGCAGGGTAAATCCAGACAGCTAGCTAGACTATCTGTCCAATCTGAGTTTTCTGTTGATGACTAAAGCTACTTCTGAATGTACACGTGTTCCACCAAAACAACTGCCTTCCCAAGACTATTTTGGAGAGGCGCCATCAATGAATCAGGTGCATAGCGCCGCCCAAGACAACTGTGATTGACCCCATAGTTAAAGCAATGGAAACCAAAGCTTATTTGGTGTGAAATTTGCAGGAAATGCAACAAAAGTGGATGGAGGAACAAAATCAGTGAGGCAGAGTCTTTCTTGCACATCATGAAGATGCTCTACTTTTTCTAACTCGCATCTCCAAGAAAGGTCGTCGGTTAGCTGACTTTGAGGGTCTTTTTAAACTACAGAAAGCCAATGGTCTTGCTAGTAGAAACGTACATGAATGACAGGGAAGAGCACACATTCATGACCTACATACATAAGAGCTACCAAAGGGATCTGACAGAGAGAGTGAAGACATTGGCCTGGATTGCAGTTCTCTCTTTTGGGAGCCCCGACAAAGGAAGAGGTCATCTATTTTATCTATCTGAAAAATAATGCTCTCCTGACCACAGAGAACACACATAAGAACCCCTGGAAAGAGGTGAGGCAGAGAGCATCTGACAGGACAAAACCACGTGTACCTGTTTCGATGGAGCTCCAGTAAACATGCGGCATTTGAGTGGAGTCGGAGCTCGACTGAAACGGGAGTGTGCACATCTACTCGTTGTTGTTGCAACACATTCTCACTCCCATCGCGTCAAAAAGGGACACTTGGTCAAGTGCCTTTGGCATTTGTTATTGACGCAAAAAAGTAATACGCATATGTAGGGGACGGCCCGAGAACGGGAAAGTTTTTAGATACTCTGGGTTGGAACTATTGTCACTTTTTGGGGATGTACGTTTTACTGACATGCAACATAAGAACGGTATAGTTAGGTTTAGGAAAAGATGGTGGGTGGGGTTACAAAATTTACATTTCAGTAACACGGGACAAGAACAGGACACAAATCCCTGGCTGCTGGAGAAAGGTCCTGTGTTGTTTAACCCACCCACCAACCACCACCCTAACCAACCTCCTTATGAGGATTTTAGCTCTTTCATGCTACTCTCTACCGTTGTCTCTCTTAACACTACGCCATCTTACAACGCTGTGGGTATTTTTGTGTTGCTATCTGAAACTGAGAGCCACTGACCAAGCGTCAGTATTTGGGATAGAGAGTTGCGTTGTGCACACAGACTTGGGCATGCTGCACGAGGTTGATTTCTTCACATCCGTTTCACCGATGCTTGATGTGTTATTAGTGTTCCAACCTGTTGTCCATACCTGCAAAGAAACTTTGTGCTGCCCGGCATGATTTCAAGGGTGAAGCACTCCCCCCCATTTACGCAGTAGTTCCTCTGGTTGTCGCTGCAGCGAGTCACGTGACTGGAGGTCTTGGCTGTTGTGGTGGTGCTGGTGGCAGCTGCAGAAGACAGTCGTAATTAGTGCAGCAAGAACACAACACAGGCACATGGGTTACAATGAGTTTGTAAAGTAAAAGCTAATTCTTAGGTAAAAACCATATTGGTTACTGATTGTGGAGAAAACATCCCATGATTCAATCTTTCTTTGAAGATTATACCCTTCATTTATTATACTTTTTCAGCTTCATATGTTGTACCCCTGGGTCTACTAGAATAGGTTTACATGCATTGCTGTTTCTCATACTGCCTATTGCTGCAGCTCCTCTGCCTGAAACACTGGGCTCGTTCGAGAGCAGGCGGCGGTGACAAAAAGCAGCGGTAAAGTCGGACAGTTTTTAGCCGATTCCAGCAGCCTTCAGGCTGAACAGGAAGTCACAGAAACACTCACATCTTGTTAGGTCTGATTCCAATTAAATAACATGTTATCAGACCTAAATATCTGCTTTTGAACAGTCTCTAATTGTTTTAATTAAGTCAAAACTTTCAAAATGCTCTACATGCGATCTGTTGCTGAACAGACTGTATATGAGCTGTAATCAGAACAGATTTAGTCTCCGATTCCTTAACGTGACTGTCAGACATACAACATGTGTTCTGTACACAATAAGCCTTTAAATCAAATCCCTCCGATTCAAAAACAATAAGGTCATCATGTTGAGTCGATTCTGAACCAATCAGCTGTTATATCAGCTGAGAGCCAGGCGTTTCCCAGCATGCTCTGGGTCTGCCTAGGTGTTGCAGAAGGTGAAAAGCCACTTGTCTCGAACCTGCGGCCGCCTTGATCTGGTGAGGTCATCGTTGCAAGTCGGGATCAATTCAGACACAAATCTACCCAGCATGCATTGGGCGGTGATTGCCGGTGATCGATTCTGCGCAGACCTGGCTCATCTCGAACAAGCCTACTGCCTGAGCTTTGTACTTTATACATCTGTTACATACACAATAAACTATATACCACACTAAAAGATGGGAAAAATCCAAAAAAGCATAATAGGGGCTCTTTAAGAAAAGGTGGAGCTGCTGCAGTCAGATTGGATTCAGTTCAATGGACTTTTTTCAACCTGGACCCTATTTAACTGTTTTGTGTCTAAGGGGGCTCTCACACCTGCCTCATTTAGTTTGGTTGATTTATTTACACTCGGATGTGCACCAAAAGTGGACAAAACAAGTGTACCGAGACCTGTAGTGGTTCATTTATGGTACCGACCTCAAACTGCACCAACTTTGAACTTCGCAAGTCTGAGCTACACGACTCCTGTTGTCAGGTGGGCTTTTCACACATCTATTTCATTGGATTGTCCAAAAACCAAAATATTACAATGTACAAAAGTGAAAAAATTATGAATGTTAATAAAGACATTGTATCAACATCAACTGGCTTACAAGTGAAAGAAAGGCATACGTTTGGTTTAGGCATGTGTGTGTATTTTCTACAAAGGGCACTATGCTGTACTCTTTGACTGACATTTATTTCTAAACACAGTTGGGAGCAGGCTGTTTGTTCCAGCCCTGAGCAGTGGTTACAGGTACAGTATTCCTCTTTTAGGCTGCATACACCTCTCCAACAGGCCCTGACAGCATTAGGCACAATTCTTTTAGCACACAGTAATGCCGGAAGCAACTTAGAGGAGTGCATTAGCATTGTAATCTGCTCAGAACTTTCATCTTGGCTATGGTACAGTATCTGGACAGTAAGATAATAAAGTTTGGAGAGACTTTAGTAAGAAAACCTAAAACTCTTCAGACCAACAGGTTTTTGGACAGCAGTGTCGTATGATAATCAGCCCACTGAGATCTGACATTGGTGATCACAACATCTGTCACTTATTCATGACATGTAAACGAAACGCTGGGGGAAATTATTTTGTTTCCCTTGTTTTGAAACTATTTTCCTGATCAATATTTATCACTAACCTCACTGATCCTGTATCAATGACTTGTGTCCCTTGTTTCCTTCTTTATTGACGTGTACTAACTTTTATGAATGCAGACATGCCACATGATAAGATAATATATATTCTTAAAAGAAAAAAGTAAGCCTCAAGGGGGTGAATGGATTCAGAGAGTATAATACTGCAGACATGTATACGGGCATTAGCTCAGCATTACACAGCACATTTCAGCACTGCAACAAGCAGCTACATCAGATAACTGAGAAAGGAATCATTGGCATGAGACAAAAGATTATGCAGCCGAGTCAAGATGTACAAGATGTACAGTTATTGTTAACTTCAAAACATCAAGTAGCTTTCCAAAGCCATTGGTGTTAATGATTTAATTAAACATCAGGGGGATGTATTAGAAGTACCAAACCATGACATCCACAAATCAGCAGCCAATGTAGGTAATAAATATTGGTATTTGGCCATAAACTGGAAAAAAAAATATATATATATATATATATATATATATATATATATATATATATATATATATATATATATATATACGTCTAAAAAGTGGAGCTAATGCAGAAGCTCCTCAAAGGTGCATTCTCTCTAACTTCCAGCAGGGGGGGACTCCACTGGCTCCAGAAAGACGTCTGTTTCTATAGAAGTCTGTTAAAAAAGATGAGTGATGAGTTTATGGTCTCAGTCTCTAGTCTTCTTTAATGCAGCAGGATGTTCATTTTGAAAATGATGGTCCCATTTATTTTAAAATAGACAGTAAAGCAGATGCTTTGGGGGCGTGTCAATCAATCACTATGGACATTAAAATAGACCTCATATTAAACTTTGACCCTCTCACTGTGTGTTTTCACCTAATCAATGTTGTTCGGAACATTTGGTCACCTAAAAATCTCTTGTTCAGTGTTCTGCCAACCAAGCCAGCTAGCTATTGCTAGCATTAGCTGTTAAATTAAGGGAAAGTCTGCAGAATTCCCGTTCTGCCGTACATGCAGATGAATGTCTCCAGTTCCCAGAGGTCTGCATTTACCTGCAGATAAATCTCCGCTGGATGCTTCAGAAGGGTTGAAAATTGGCAACTTTCCCCATTTAGCATTTAGCTTAGCGCAGCACCATTGCAACCATACCCAACACTGGTTTGGCCACGCCATCCTCCCCATCTCCGCCCTCTAGCAAAAACAAAAAAAAACATGGGCGACCAAACTGGAGGCTTTAAAACGGCAGTCCACGGATGCTGGGTCCATTGTTTTACAGTCTATGCATTTGGCAGCAGTTTAGCACCAGGGTCTGCTCAGTGCAGTGGGGTTGCCACAGCGG
Organism: Percina caprodes; assembly: GCA_013375575.1. Taxonomy (NCBI): domain Eukaryota; kingdom Metazoa; phylum Chordata; class Actinopteri; order Perciformes; family Percidae; genus Percina; species Percina caprodes. Next base: position 86,707 of record JABXJD010000617.1, on the reverse strand, counting down.
AGTGGTTTCAGTTCCACTGCTCAAAGCAGAGCAGCTGTTTTAGTCCTCATCATGCCCGGAGTGCCAGAAAAGGATGCAGATTTCTCTGCTTAGTTTTTGCTGGTGAATCTGAAACATGAAACCGGTGAGCAGTGACACAGGGCTGGAGCTGAGCCAGCAGGCCACTTCATTTCTCTGCTGTTCAGGCTCTTTGGGCAGAGCTGGGGTTGTATTTGCAGAGCAATCAGTCTACTGCAGAGGATGGTGTTTCTGTCAAGTGTTGTCAAGGACAAACCGTGATGCACTGCACCAGCAGAAATCTCCCTCTGCATGATTACACCAGAGAAGGAGACAAAGATTTAGACATTCACTGTTTGTGAATGCATAACTATAGAGATGGTTATGAGCAGGAACAGAAATATCATGATATGCTGTTTACCGAGCCCTGAGTTATGCCATAACTAAATGTCATAACTAAATGACTGAAGTTAAGTGACTTTAACATAGACTTACTTAACCAAAAAACAAGCAATCAGCGATGCAATGAGTCTATATCCCACAATCACAAAACCAAGTAGAATTACATCCCATTCATTGTGAAGGACATTACGGACCATCTGCCAGTCTTTGCCAAATATGACTGCAATCACAAATTAATGGACACAGAAGAATAAGAACAGTTGAAGTTGTGAATGCCTTCAGAGCATATCTCATGTCTCATGATTGGAGTGATGTGATGTGATTACAGGCCAAGGACGTAAACACGGTTACGATACATTTCTTGACTCCTTCCTAGCACTTTACAACCAAAGCTGTCCAGTCAGGCAAAGTAGGGATAAGCGTTGGCTCACCAGGGGTTAATTGAACACATGCAAGAAAAATAATACTATGTATTGTACAAAGAATGTATTAAATAAAGATCCAAAGACAAAGAAATGAAATACAAAATATACAAAAACAAACTTTTTAATATAAAAATATAAAAAAGGTATTTTGATAATAAACTTGAAGTCAATAAAAAGAACATTAAGGGAACATGGGATATACTAAATTAAATGATCAGAAATAAATCAACTCCAGTCATTTTCTTGACAACGGAAAAGTTATTGACATGGAAGCTGTGGCAGGAGGTTTTAATTAGTTCTTTGTATCAGTAGGCCCCAAACTGGCATAATGCCACCAGATGAGGGCAGTATAGAACAATTGTATGGAGACAGAAATTCAAAATCAATGTTTCTGAGAAAAGTGGGAGAGAATGAGATAATTGAACTTGTAAAAAAATGTCAAAACAAAAACGTCCATAGCCTGGAATGGGATCGACTTGTAACTATAGTCATAAGGAAGTCATTGCAGCCATTGTAGTGCCTCTGTCGTGCATCTGTAACCTGTCATTCCAATTGGGCCGCTTCCCGGCCAAAATGAAAACAGCTAAAGTAATTCTACTGTTCAAGGCCGGAGATAAAAAAATTATACACAAATTATAGACCTGTCTCACTTTTATCTCAATTTTCAAAAATACTTGAAGTTGCCAGACTGGACTGCTTTGTTGAAAAACACAATCTATTAATTGATTATCAATATGGTTTTAGAGAAAGAAGATAAAGATCGATGGCATTGATGGAACTTATGGAAAAGCTTTCAAGGGCAGTTGATGATAAGACGTTTGCAGTGGGGGTGTTCATAGACCTTAGGACAGCATTTGACACCATAGACCACCATAGGACCATAGACCACCATAGGACCATAGACCACTATAGGACCATAGACCACCATAGACCACCATAGGACCATAGACCACCATAGGACCATAGACCACTATAGGACCATAGAACACCATAGACCACCATAGACCACCATAGGACCATAGACCACTACAGGACCATAGACCACCATAGACCACAATTTTATGTTGGAGAAAATGGAAAGGTTTGGAATCAGAGGTGGAGGTCTGGAACGGCTGAAGAGCTACATCAAAAATAGGACTCAGCATGTACAAGTGGGCAACGCCATGTCCAAGCTAGTTAACATCACGTGTGGTGTGCCACAGGGTTCAATAGTTGGACCAAAATAATTCATTATGTATATAAATGTGTAAAGTGTCCAATATAGTGAAATATGTAATTCTCGCAGATGATACTAACATTTTTTATTTGGACGACTGTTTATCAAGGCTAATGGACAAGGTGACAGTAGAACTAGGAAAATTGGTTTGATGTAAACAAGTTATCTTTTTTAAGTTTATGATTTTTTGGAAATTGCTAAAACACATTTAACAGCTCCGATAAGCTTAAGGATAGAAGAGAGAGAGACAGATGGGACGCGACCATGGATTTTTTTTTTTTTTACTTCAAATATTGGCTACTTAAGTAATAATTATAATTTAATATAAATTTCCAATTTCCATAGTGAATTTGCGAATATTTGGCTAAAGTATGTATATTTCTTTCTGTCTACCTTGCTGACACAACCACTAAGCTTTATACAAATGATTGCATAGTGACGTCATAAATATGCAAATTTATCTATAAAAATAATAGCTGTACCCCCCCCCGGAGGTCACGGTATAATTGGAACACTGGATGGGAGTGTGCCCAAACTCAAGACTCTCATGATTTTATTCCAATATTGGGAAATGTATCTGCAATGGTGGAATCGCTCGAAAAGTCTTTAACAAAGTGCAATTTTGACATAGGTCAACCGGAAGAAAAAGCCAGTGGTGTGTTGGCAGACCGGCAACTACTGTAGAGTTACTCCTCCTGTCATTCTTCCTATTCTTCCCCGGCTCACGTACTGGGGAGGACTGGCAGAACCCGATTATTCCCTACCCGGGTTAAGACCATAACCTGGTTCCTGCTGTACTGTATGTCAGTGCGTCCACAGAAGGCTGTGGCAGCACAGCGATGCCCTGCATTATTACCTTGTTCATTCAAATAGTCCAGCAGTCCCTCTCTCAGTGACATGGCCTTTTTTTACAGCAGACGCTTCATTGTTTCCTGTTCTGCTCTTTTCACTTAGCGGTGAGCTAATGTTGATGTGTAATGATAATGTTAATACTCACTTCCTGCACATGTTTAACGATCAACACATTGCAATGGGAAGCTACAAGCTACAAGCCTTTATTGTTAAGAAGGATTGATTATTAAGGCTACTAAGGAAACCATGACTCAGTGAAATTGATCTAAAAATATACATGACTATACATTTGTCTGCACTTTTTCTCTCTCTCTCACACACACACACAAACCAAAACCAAATATCAATCAACTACAATGGGGAAACATCCTATTTCAATAGCTAATGCAGCTAAAACATGGCAAATTTGATTGGTAAAGCCCATTGCTGTTAACCGTGGTCCAAACAATCATACTAACAACATTATGAGCGTGCTGAACGTGTTACGTTTAAACGTTACCTTGCGCTAGGTAATTTATTGAATTAATCAATGAATTAATTGACATTTGAATCGTGATTGCGAAAAACTATTATCTTTGTTAACTGTTGATTTTTTTAACTGTTTCACTGTTTTTTGACTTCTTTCCAAAACTCAATGACTAATCATGGTCACTAATCGTGATATCAATATTTACCAAAATAAATTAAGTCTTTAGGCTGGATGTCTGCTTTGTGATTCAGTAGTCCTCATAAGTGGAGATGCTTTCTAGAGGCTGTTCTCCTGATCTAGAGCACCTTATGATTGGATGCTAGGGAGTTTACATCTGCCATTTTCACAGCAGTGTACATGGGGGGGGAATTCTGCTAATACATCATCAACACAGCATCAGCTGTGCTACGCATAGAGGTAACACGCTCAACCATGTTTCCACTCCTTTCCTGGAAGGATGTGAGGCTGCAGGGGCGGCGCTCTTCCTTCGGCAAATCACATCACATATAATTTCTGTTTAAACCTGACTCACCTGTAATGCGGACCATTCAGCGCTGGTCCGACAGGAGTGGTGTGCAACAACCTTAACACAGATGCTGTCATTGGCTAATTGGCAAATGCATCAATGATGTCCTACTGAGGATTGCTGTAAGAACATTCCTCTTTCAAACTCAACCCTCATGTTGTCTTTGAGTCAAATTTGAGCCATTTTCAAAGTGTTTTTTATATCCAAAATTAAGGTGAAAAATGTTGGAAACAGTGACAAAATCAATGAAAAATAAATAAAAACAGTGGAAGAAAGCGTCAAAAACATTGGAAACAGTGACAAAATGTAGGTGAAAAAAGTGTCTAAAACTACGAAAATAGCGCCATAAACGTCAACAAAAATGTGACAAAGACATTGAAAAAAACGTTTTTCTTAACACTCATGTTATCTTTGGGCCAAATTTGAGCCGTTTTCCAAAAAAAATGTATATCTGAAATTAAGGAAGTTTAAATAAAGGTGAAAAATGTTGAAAAAGCAACAAAATCGCAGAAAACCGACAAAATGTAGGTGAAAAAGTGTCTAAAACTACGAAAATAGCGCCATAAACATCAACAAAATGTCAAAAAAAGGGACAAAGACATTGAAAAAAATGTCATGGAAAATAATGCACAGTGACACAATAGGGACACAAACATTGTAAAGAGCAACAAAAACATTGAGATAAGGGCAAAGGGAAGACAACACAAGGGTTAATGCACAGGCCATTACTTACAATGCAGGGAATTTGGATGAGAACAGGAAATCTAGCACTCGGGACAGATTTTAGCAGGGCAAAGAAAAAATACAGGCAAAATATTGAGTCTTAATTCCAGGGCTCCAACACCGAAACATCAAATAAGAACCATCACGAGAAAAACAGCAGTGATGTTGAGATCAACTCCCCAGCTGAGGAGGCAAAAAAAGCCCAGGACCCCCGCCCACTACGAATATCTAGGGCAGATGTGTGCATATGTTTCCTCACTATTCACCTGGACCTGATGGTGGCCCTGGCCGAGCTCTCAAGGTGTGTGCACACCAACTGGCAGAAGACATTTTCAACCGGTCACTGTCCCTGTCCCCAAAAAGACCAAAGCCTGAATCATTACCGAACAGTAGCACTCACCTCCACCATCATGCAGTGCTTTGAGTTGTTAGTCAAATCCTTTATCACCACCTCCCTCCCTGACTCACTGGAGCCACTATAATTTGCCAAACAGATCATCAGATGACACCGTCTCCCTCACCCTCCACACTGCTGTAAGAAGATTAAGATAAGAATACAAAGATGTTCTTGCGTGACGCCTGTGGATCCCTCGCACAAACACAACCCTTTGCATTTGTTAGAACACAGGAGCAGTTACTGCTGCAAATAATTCAACACTGCCCGTCTGCAGTGGCCTCTGCACCACCAGTGGACCTAAATGTTTCAGTACGCTTGTAGCTGGTGATCAAGCATTTTTCCAACAGTGCAGTCTAGCACTAAGTTACAGCATTGATTCCCAACCAAGAGGTACTTGTACTCCTGGCCACGGGTTACATGGATTTGATTAAAACCTGTCACAACTGAACACTAGATGTTGCATATGCTTGAAAACTAGTTAGCAATACCTATATAAATGAGGGAACTAAATACTGTCGCTAAAAGTAATGGCTAAACAATTTAAATAGTTAGCTAAAAGAACACAAGTTCAACAAGTATGAAAAACACATTATCCACTTTCATATAACTAATAGTAATTTGAAACATAGAATGGGAAATGACGAAGGGGTATGTGAGTTCCTCTGACTGGACTGAAACTCAGACCAAAAAGGTTGGGAACCACTGAGTTACACACATCTGTGCAGCTGGTAAAGAGAGCAGTCTGTCCCTTCACTGAGGCATTGGTTGGAAACCGACCGCTCACCACCACCACCGCCACCTTAGATTAGCTCACTGTAATAAAGCACACGGTGATGGGACTACGACAGGCTCGTCATAGTGGCGAGCCGCTGGCAGACAGACGATATAAGTGGGCTGTTTTTCCCTGTGGCTGAGGGATGGGGAGGAGGGGGGGGGGCATCAATTAGCCTCCAGCAGGCTCTGACCTTGAAATGGAGCACAGGCAGAAGACAGGAAGTCTCCCTGTACCACATCCCCGAGTTCCAGTTTGTGTCCCACATCATTTATTGATTTTCACTTTTTCATATGACTGAAAATGTGCATGGACACATTTTAAGGATATTCCATATTGTATGCTGCCTACCAGCTAAGCCATTCAAAATGTCACCATAACGCCACCCATTTATTGTGGTGTGCCTATGTCAATGTGGTTAAATTCACTGGGTCATCAATAAATTAGGAGGAAGGAATGAATGTTTGAAATGATACATTCACTCACTGTAGGGGTAAAGTAGGTTGGAATAGAGCTGCTGTTTCCTGCACACCTATCTGTGTAGCAATACTTCAGAGGCTTAGTCATGGGCCTCTATGCTACACTCTGCAAGTCACAACGTGTTTGCTTTCAGGTCCTGACACTTCCTGGCACAATGGATAGAATGCACCATTTCCTAACTCATGTAAATAGAAAGAAAGAAAACATTTCTCTTTTATGAAAACACTGTGTCTGTACAATGAGGAAAATTACAGTTCGAGGTAAAGCATCCTATATCATGACATTAGAGACCAGTTTTGAAACAAAGGGGCATAAATAAATAAAAGCCCAATCCCAGAGCTGTCACTGAAGTGTTGGGTACTTACAGATTGTTGGGATGATGATGTCGTTTAATTCCTGTGTTGTCTGAGGGTGGGGAGTCTGCTTTGGGACGGTGGGACGTTCAGCGTTGTATTTCAGTGTAACAGAGGGATCAGACTGAGTCACTCGTGGAGACTGAGGCATGTACGGCCCTCGTGTCGACTTCTCTTCTACGAACACGTCAGGACGTCCTGGGGTAATGGCGGTGGTCAGGGAGACAATCGGCGGGGATGAATGAGGAATTGACACAGTCAGTCCCAGCGTGGGGGAAACTGATATGATAATTGGGTCCTGTCCGATGCGTTTAGGATCTAGGTGTGTGGGTGGTTCGTACTCAAAGATCTTATCCACAAAGACCCATTTGAGGCCAGCTGTGCAGAGGGCTAAACTGAGCAGACAGGCCAGGATGGGAAGAATGCAGATTTTCTCAGAGTGCAGGCAATGGTTAATCTGTTCCATCTCTATGCACACACAGCAGGTCCCTGGCAAGGCCACAATTCCCAAAGCCCCCAAATGCTCCCCATCACCATCACCACCACCACCACCACCACCTCCCTCTGCGCCCTCCTCCCCACTCTCGCCAGCTGCCACTGTCTCCTCTGGTTTCTCCTCAGGGACTTGTCCGGTATCAACAGTAGAGCTGGTGGGGGAGGCCGATCCAGGGGAGGGAGCTGGTCCTGCAGAGATGTCGTCCATTCCCTCAGTCATCCTTTTCAACTGCTGGATGAAGGCTCTCTGAACACCTCAACTATTAACTCAGAGCATCGCACAGTGGCTGTCTGCCACCAGTCTCCTCGAGTATGTTTTCCATTATGAGGCAGAGTCAGAGCTGGGATTTCACAGGAAAGTACAAATGCTCTTCAGAGTGAGTCGCACCTTGTTAACAGCCTGGGACGTATGTAGACGAGTTCCTTACTCATGCTTTCTCACAGAAAAAGCCAAACAGTCTATACATAGTATCGTCAAACTGGCTGCAGGCGGAAAAAAAACAAAACAAAAAGATTGCCAGAGAATTGGATTCCTTAAATGTTCTGCAGGGTTTACTAGAGAGACGTGGTGGAAGAGTAGTACTCACTCACCTGAGCGCTTGGGCAGAAGAGGCGGTGTCGACGTGCTGGGCCAGCTGCAGTAGCTGTGGTGCAGACAGAGGACAGGACGGCCAGGCACTGCAGTGGCAGGAGGGACATGCTGTCTTGTCTGTGGAGCTCCAAGTAGCTGAAAGGCTGAATCATCAGGGAGCGGCAGGTGCCCTTCCTCTCAGCACAGCCACAGAAACAGATGAGTAAGGGGAAAGAGAGAGAAAGAGAATCAAAGAGAGAGGGAGAGGGGGAGGGGGGCTGCAGTGGCTCAGAAGGGCAGAGAAGACGGGATACTCCCCTTTTTCCTTCTCTCACCCCTCCTCTCTCAATCTTTCCTCTCGTAGTCGCGAGTGGGGCAGCCTGTGGCCTCCTCCTTCTCCGCCTCTCTTCCTGTTTGGTCGTGTCCCTGCTCGGCTCCCATTCCCAGCACAAAGCATCCAGCTAAGCAAGTTCCTACTTGATCCAATTAGAGCCCATGTCAGCGAATCACATGCAGGCATTCTGTTGTAGCCGCCCCCTCCAGCACCACTCCCCATTGATTATGCTGATACTAAAGGGTGTATTTTTTGTCAAGGGGAAGGAACTGGGGAAGCAGACATATGATCCACCCCAGGAGGACGCAGCCATTGTGTTCTGCTCTTCTCAAGTATCTGCATTTATTAGTGTAATAACATAGTAGCACAAATGATAATGATAATGAATAAGCCACTTGCAATGACAGTGTATGCACAAGCACATCTATGTAATCTCTGCAACTGCCATTATTCTGCATTCATTCATCAATTCATTGATGAATTTTCAATTGTTTTCTGAATGGATTAGTTGTTTGGTCTCCAAAATCTCGGAAAATGGTGAAAAATGTAGATCCGTGTTTCCCAAAGCCCAAAGTGACGTCCTCAAATGTCTTCTTTTGTCCACACGTCAAACATATTTAGTTTACTGCCACAGAGGAGACAAGAAACTAGAAAATATTCACATTTAAGGAGCAGGAATTAGAAAAGTTTTACTTTTTTCACAACGGAATGACTCAAACTTGTTAATGGATTGTGACAATTTAATCGATTTATCTTAGCAGCTCTAATATAATGCATATAAGCATTAAATGAACATTAGAAGCTTTATGATGGATCAATAACCATTGGCCTTATCCACAGAAGTGGAAGTACTGTCACATGTCAGTTTGACATGTGACAGTAGGAAAAGCAAAGGTACAAATATTAAATTAAATGATGGCTAAATTGAATGTATCTGCTTCAGTTTCAGGCTCTTGTTGCTCCGGTTCACTGTCACACTGCCATGGCTCCCTGGGACTCTTAAATATAACCAAGCCAACATTAATGTTAGCTGTGCTTGACCTCCTGTGCAGAGTCAAAATGTCATTTTGACATTTTTAACAAAAAGTAATAAGTGTTAAATGTGCCCTAAATTTGTTAGAACACCCAATAGTTGATTAACAGTGCTGGAATACCAAGCAATGACTAAAATGACTAATATAATCCCCTAATATAATCCAGATGCATAAATCATCCTTTCAACATTTATTGTTGTTTCCAATTTGTCAGATGCAATAGTAAACTGTGGATATTGATCACAAAACGGACACTTCCTTTGCTTACGTGCAAGTGTGACAGAAAGCCCCCAGACCAGCAATAAAACTACTCAACCCCCCACCATGTGGGCTAATAGGCTAGTAGGACAATCCAAAGTCTCCTTGAGGAGTCGAGGCTTAAACAAGATGAAAACAGTCGCAAAGGTCAGGTCAGCGCCACGCTGAACATTGACATTGCTGTGACCCTTTCAAATCCTCAGACAGAATTAATACCAGTAATGGTATCTGTGGGAGAGCACTTCCTGTCAGCCCACTGAATTAGAGACCTGCTTATTGATTACCTAGTCAACATTTTAACCCTTTATGGTGGCCAAAGAGTGGCACAAGGAAGCGTAAATAAACAAGCTTACCAGATTAAAAATGAATAAATAAACAGAGAATGTGCTGAAATAAAGAAATAAATGAATAGATCAACTAGAGATAAATATTTGAAAAATTATTTCTTAAATATTGCCCATTGCATTTTTGTGTGAAAAAATGTCACCAACCCTAACCCTAATTTCACCAACATGTAATCCAACAGCTCTTAATGGTTGAACCATTGGTTAAACCTATAGATTTTAAATTGGCTTGTCAGCAAAATAATGTGTGTATGTATGAACATCTAAATTACATGTAGCCACGCATAATGAATATTCGCTAAATAATTCCACATATGGTAACCACAATTGGCCACCCGATTAAAATATGTATGTGTGTGTGCGAGAGAGGGAGAGAAAGAGAGTGAGTGTGTGTGTGTGTGTGTGTGTGTGTGTGTGTGAATGAGAGAGAGTGTAAGAGATTTTGTGTGTGTGTGTGTGTGTGTGTGTGTTTTAGGGTCAAAAACCTGGGAATACACTATACTTGTGGGGTCCCGACAGCTTTGTGGGGCCAAAATGCTGGACCCCACAACTTTAAAGGGCTGTTTGAGGGTTAAGACTTGGTTTTAGGATTAGGGTTAGAATTAGATTATGGTTAGGGTGAGGGTAAGGGTGAAGGTTAGGGTAAGGGGGTAGGGAATGCATGATGTCAATAACGGGTCCCCACAATGATGTGAAATGATGATGTGAAAACAGTACTCTGTCTTTTACACTACTGTAGTGTAACCCATATAAAACATGCTGTCACTAAAGGGTTGACCCTCAGGAACTCGTATCCGTAGCAAAAACGGCACCTCTGATTTATAATTCAATCATTTAATAACCATAAAACACAGAAACTTACCGACTGTTGCCCCTGAAAGCTAAAGAGCGTGTTCTAAATGGGTTTTACTAAAGTGAAATTACTAATGGGGAAATAATGCCTTCATTTCATGTTATTTAAAGTTTAATAGCATACAGTTCATTATATGTTATGATAGAAAAAATGCATTAATTATAAGGATATTTCATTTATTTAGCAAAAGAAATGTGGAAATGCTATTGTTTAATTTTGTACCATGTTTTGAACAGACTTGTATGGAGCATAGTCGTAGTGTGACTTGAACTCTTCTAACCATAGCTAATGGTTGGTTTATTGGGAAAAGAAAAGGAAATAAGGTACCATATATGGAAAAGGAGATAGAAATGATTATAATAGTTTTTGTATTCTGTACAGATTGTTTCACATCCTGGATTTAGTTATTTAGATGTTTGATTCCATGGATTCCAGATGAACAACACGTGTTTTGCCTGAGCAGCCGGCCTCCAGAGAGACTTTTCCAGTGGGATTTTGCCTTTGCCCTTGGTCCTCTAGTTTAACTGTCCTCAGTTCCATTTTTCCCTGTGTCCTGTATTTCTGAGTTCTCTTGTATTGTGAACATTGCCTGTTTTCCTGGATTTTCCATTTGCCTGCCGTTTACTGGACCTTGTGTTTGTCACTTTCGTTGCTCTACCTCATCTGTTTTGGCCTGAATGCTTCTCCGGGAAGTCTGGTGATTATTTCGAGATCCAGTCACTCAAGCTTCCTTCACTCAAGCCTTTCGCACAGATTTTTCAACACGTTACTCCGGGCAGAGAAGAGGTCCAAGCCCGTCAAGGCTGACGACGAGTAGTGGACTATGCCATTGACTTCCGCGTGCTGGCAGCAGACAGTGGGTGGCATTGGATTTCCCAGGGGACCTCGAGTCTCTCATCGTCCCGGCTATCAAGATTGATAAGCGGCTCTTTGAACGAGAAAAAGAGAGATTCAACTTCAAGGGTTCTCTGCAGGATTATCTGAAGATGGTCACTTAGGAAAAGGGATGTTCCTCGTCAGCGCCATCACGGCCTGCTGTCGTTTCACTTCAGACTGCTACGGGTGAGGAGTCCATGCCGCTGGGGAGAACTTGACTCACCCTGGAGGAGAGATGGAGGAAAATCCGGGAAGGAGCTTGCATCTACTGAGCTCAGATGGCTCAGGCAGTGTCCAGTAAAAGGGAAGGCTCGCCAGTAAAGGAGAGGGTCCTGGTGAGCGATGTTGGGTTTCTAGCGTTCCCTTTCGTCCCATGTTCACTGTGACTTTGTCCTCCACTGAGATGTTCAGGACTCAGAAGGGTATGGTGAATTCCCTCGTGGACTTTTCCCTTGCGAGAGGGTTGGGACTGAACTCTGTTCCGTTGCCTGCGCCTTTGAGGGTCAAAGTGCTGGTGACCCTGGTTTTCCCTGATCAACATCCTGAGACTATTGATATTTTTCTGGTGGATTCCTCCCAACACCTGATTATCCCCGGTTTCCATGGCTCCTCAAACACAACCCTCACATTGACTGGACTTTGGGGAGAATCCTCTGCCTGGACCTGTTTTTGGTCCAGATCCGAAGGGAGTTCTCGGAATTTTATTCCTGCATCTACTCCTGCAAACTTGACTGTGGTTCCTGCTTTGCCTCCTGTGGACCCTGAGGATTCTGAAGTGAGGATTCTCGCGCCTTCTTCTATGGACCCAGAGGATAAGGATTTTCCTGATCCATTGTCTGTTCCTTCCTGCTATGGACCCTTTGCACATGACGTCACGCTCTACTCGTGTGAATTATGAACGCCATGACGGACGGTGGAAGAGCTATGCTGTAGAGAGACGGCAAGCTAAACATGTACGTGTTTGTTTGTGTTCTTATATACAATCTGCAGAGTAATCCTCACCAATACAAGCATGTGTATGTATTACCTTTGTGTTTTGAATGACAAATTTGATGATAATAGTATCCTCACCAGCTAGCTGCCAAGCTAACCAGCTGTTCCTGCTAACATGTCAACCCAATGATGAGCCACCCACATAGTTAATTATCAGTTTTAAACCAATCCTGTTATTTGGAGCAAGTAGCGGATTTGTGTAGAATAAGTCCATAGGCCTCACTCCCTTCCAGTTTGTCTAGGGATACCAACCCCCCGATCTTCGCGGCTCTGGGCCGAGAGTTGGGAGTACCCTTCGCCCAGGAATTAGTTTGCCAGTGTTGGTGGACGTGGACCAAGTCCTACCTTACAAATCTTCACTGTAAAAGAAGTCTGCAGAATGTCGGCGGTCCAAGGCTCTAACCTACACGGAGGCTCACAGAGTTTGGTTGTCTACCAGGGATCTTCCCCTCTGGGTTGAGAGCTGTATGTTGGCGTCCCGTTTCGTTGATCCATTCCTTGTCAAGGAAGTTGTTAATCTTGTTGATGTAAGACTCGCTGTAGTGTGCCACCTGTGTCTCATTGTCTCCCCTGTCTTGTGTATTTAAGTTCTGTCTTCCCTTCACCCCAGTGCAAGATTATCTGCTTCCCTGTGTTCAGCCTTCAAGTGTTTTTCCCTGTGTCCTATATTCTAAGTTCCTGTTTTTCCTTGGATTTTGACCATAGCCTGTTTTCCTGGAGTTTCCCTTTGCCCTCTATTTACTGGACACTGTTGCCTTAGTCAATAGCTTGCTAATAAAACCCTTGTATTTTACCTACCTGAATCGTGTATTCATGTGTCCATTCTCTGTGTGCGTGATACCCGGGTAGAGTGACTTTCTATTTTTCTGAGGAAATTGTTTTTGTTTTCTTAAAGACGGACGGACGGGGGGTGGGGGGGAAGGGGGTGCAGAGGTTTAAAAAAAATAAAAAAATAAAAAAAAACTCAGATGGCAGAGACGCAGCGCAAGTCGCTTTCTACCACGCGCAAACCCCACATTACCATAAAAAAGTGATAAAAAGACATAGTATAGTATGTCATAAACTTGATAAAAAGACATAGTATAGTATGTCATAAAATTGATAAAAAGACATAGTATAGTATGTCATAAAATTGATAAAAAAGACATAGTATAGTATGTCAAAAATAGTGATAAAAAGACAGTATAACATGTCATGAACTTGATAAAAAGACATAGTATAGCATGTCATGAACTTCATGAAAGGACATCGTATAGTATGTTAAAAATTTATAAAAAAGACATAGTATTGTATGTCATAAAATTAATAAAAAGACATAGTACAGTATGTCATGAAATTGATAAAAAAAGACATAGTATAACATGTCATAATGTGATAAAAAAGACATGGTATAACATGTCATGAACTTGATAAAAAGACATAGTATAGTATGTTAAAAATTTATAAAAAAGACATAGTATAGTATGTCATAAAATTGATAAAAAGACATAGTATAGTATGTTAAAAATTTATAAAAAGACATAGTATAGTATGTCATAAAATTGATAAAAAGACATAGTACAGTATGTCATGAAATTGATAAAAAGACATAGTATAGTATGTTAAAAATTTATAAAAAAGTACATAGTATAGTATGTCATAAAATTGATAAAAAGACATAGTACAGTATGTCATGAAATTGATAAAAAGACATAGTATAACATGTCATGAACTTGATAAAAAGACATAGTATAGTATGTTATAATATTGATAAAAAGACATAGTATAGTATGTCATGAAATTGATAAAAAGACAGAGTATAGTATGTCATGAAATTGATAAAAAAGACATACTATAGTATGTCAAAAAAAGTGATAAAAAGACATAGTATAACATGTCATAAACTTGATAAAAACACATAGTATAGTATGTCATGAAATTGATAAAAAAAGACATAGTATTGTATGTCAGAAAATTGATGAAAAAGACATAGTATAGTATGTCATGAAATTGATAAAAAAGACATACTATAGTATGTCAAAAAAAGTGATAAAAAGACATAGTATAACATGTCATAAACTTGATAAAAACACATAGTATAGTATGTCATAAAATTGATAAAAAAGACATAGTATAGTATGTCATGAAATTGATAAAAAAGACATAGTATAGTATGTCATGAAATTGCTAAAAATGACATAGTGTAGTATGTCATAATGTGATAAAAAAAGACATATATGGTATGTCATAAAATTGATAAAAATGACATAGTATAGTATGTCATAAAGTGATAAAAAAGACATAGTATAGTACGTCAAAAAAAGTGATAAAAAGACATAGTATAGCATGTCATGAACTTGATAAAAAGACATAGTATAGTATCTTGTAAAATTGATAAAAAAGACATAGTATAGTATTATAAAAAGTGATAAAAAGACATAGTATAGTATGTCATAAACTTGATAAAAACACATAGTATAGTATGTAATGAAATTGATAAAAAGACATAGTATTGTATGTCATAAATTGACAAAAAAAACATAGTATAGTATGTCATGAAATTGATAAAAAAGACATAGTATAGTAAGTCAAAAAAAGTGATAAAAAGACAGAGTATAGTATGTCATGAAATTGATAAAAAAGACATACTATAGTATGTCAAAAAAGTGATAAAAAGACATAGTATAACATGTCATGAACTTGATAAAAAGACATAGTATAGTATGTTGTGAAATTGATAAAGAAGACATAGTATAGTATTATAAAAAAGTGATAAAAAGACATAGTATAGCATGTCATAAACTTGATAAAAACACATAGTATAGTATGTCATGAAATTGCTAAAAATGACATAGTATAGTATGTCATAATGTGATAAAAAGACATAGTATAGTATGTTGTAAAATTGATAAAAAAAAGACCTAGTATAGTATTATAAAATACTAGGGGGGTGCAGGGGTTTAAAAAAAAAAAAAAAACTCAGATGGCAGAGACGCAGCACGAGTCGCTTTCTACCATGCGCTGTCTGAAACCCCACGTTACCATAAAAAAGTGATAAAAAGACATAGTATAGTATGTCATAAACTTGATAAAAAGACATAGTATAGTATGTCATAAAATTGATAAAAAGACATAGTATAGTATGTCATATAATTGATAAAAAAGACATAGTATAGTATGTCAAAAATAGTGATAAAAAGACAGTTTAACATGTCATGAACTTGATAAAAAGACATAGTATAGAATGTCATGAACTTCATGAAAGGACATCGTATAGTATGTTAAAAATTTATAAAAAAGACATAGTATTGTATGTCATAAAATTAATAAAAAGACATAGTACAGTATGTCATGAAATTGATAAAAAAGACATAGTATAACATGTCATAATGTGATAAAAAGACATAGTATAACATGTCATGAACTTGATAAAAAGACATAGTATAGTATGTTAAAAATTTATAAAAAGACATAGTATAGTATGTCATAAAATTGATAAAAAGACATAGTATAGTATGTTAAAACTTTATAAAAAGACATAGTATAGTATGTCATAAAATTGATAAAAAGACATAGTATAGTATGTCATGAAATTGATAAAAAGACATAGTATAGTATGTCAGTGATAAAAAGACATAGTATAGTATGTCATGAACTTGATAAAGACATAGTATAGTATGTGAAATTGATAAAGAAGACATAGTATAGTATTATAAAAAAGTGATAAAAAGACATAGTATAGCATGTCATAAACTTGATAAAAACACATAGTATAGTATGTCATGAAATTGCTAAAAATGACATAGTATAGTATGTCATAATGTGATTAAAAAAGACATATATGGTATGTCATAAAAGTGATAAAAAGACAGAGTATAGTATGTCATGAAATTGATAAAAAAGACATACTATAGTATGTCAAAAGAATTGATAAAAAGACATAGTATAGTATGTTAAAAATTTATAAAAAGACATAGTATAGTATGTCATAAAATTGATAAAAAAGACATAGTATAAAATGTCATGAACTTGATAAAAAGACATAGTATAGTATGTCAAAAATTTATAAAAAAGACATAGTACAGTATGTAATGAAATTGATAAAGAAGACATAGTATAAAATGTCATGAACTTGATAAAAAGACATAGTATAGTATGTTAAAAATTTATAAAAAAGACATAGTATAGTATGTCATAAAATTGATAAAAAGACATAGTACAGTATGTCATGAAATTGATAAAAAAGCCATAGTATAATATGTCATGAACTTGATAAAAAGACATAGTATAGTATGTTATAATATTGATAAAAAAGACATAATATAGTATGTCATGAAATTGATAAAAATTACATAGTATAGTATGTCATAATGTGATAAAAAAGACATATATGGTATGTCATAAAATTGATAAAAATGACATAGTATAGTATGTCATAAAGTGATAAAAAGACATAGTATAGTATTATAAAAAAGTGATAAAAAGACATAGTATAGTATGTCATAAACTTGATAAAAACACATAGTATAGTATGTCATGAAATTGATAAAAAACACATAGTATTGTATGTCATAAAATTGATGAAAAAGACATAGTATACTATGTCATGAAATTGATAAAAAAGACATAGTATAGTATGTCAAAAAAAGTGATAAAAAGACAGAGTATAGTATGTCATGAAATTGATAAAAAAGACATACTATAGTATGTCAAAAAAAAGTGATAAAAAGACATAGTATAACATGTCATAAACTTGATAAAAACACATAGTATAGTATGTCATAAAATTGATAAAAAAGACATAGTATAGTATGTCATGAAATTGATAAAAAAGACATAGTATAGTATGTCATGAAATTGCTAAAAATGACATAGTATAGTATGTCATAATGTGATAAAAAAAGACATAGTATAGTACTTTAAAAAAACTGATAAAAAGACATAGTATAGCATGTCATGAACTTGATAAAAAGACATAGTATAGTATCTTGTAAAATTGATAAAAAAGACATAGTGTAGTATTATAAAAAAGTGATAAAAAGACATAGTATAGTATGACATAAACTTGATAAAAACACATAGTATAGTATGTCATGAAATTGATAAAAAAGACATAGTATAGTATGTCATGAAATTGCTAAAAATGACATAGTATAGTATGTCATAATGTGATAAAAAAAGACATATATGGTATGTCATAAAAGTGATAAAAAGACAGAGTATAGTATGTCATGAAATTGATAAAAAGACATACTATAGTATGTCAAAAAATTGATAAAAAGACATAGTATAGTATGTTAAAATTTATAAAAAGACATAGTATAGTATGTCATAAAATTGATAAAAAGACATAGTATAAAATGTCATGAACTTGATAAAAAGACATAGTATAGTATGTCAAAATTTATAAAAAGACATAGTACAGTATGTCATGAAATTGATAAAGAAGACATAGTATAAAATGTCATGAACTTGATAAAAAGACATAGTATAGTATGTTAAAATTTATAAAAAGACATAGTATAGTATGTCATAAAATTGATAAAAAGACATAGTACAGTATGTCATGAAATTGATAAAAAGCCATAGTATAATATGTCATGAACTTGATAAAAAGACATAGTATAGTATGTTATAATATTGATAAAAAGACATAATATAGTATGTCATGAAATTGATAAAATTACATAGTATAGTATGTCATAATGTGATAAAAAGACATATATGGTATGTCATAAAATTGATAAAAATGACATAGTATAGTATGTCATAAAGTGATAAAAAGACATAGTATAGTATTATAAAAGTGATAAAAAGACATAGTATAGTATGTCATAAACTTGATAAAAAGACATAGTATAGTATGTCATGAAATTGATAAAAAGACATAGTATAGTATGTCATAAAATTGATAAAAAGACATAGTATAGTATGTCATAAAATTGATAAAAAGACATAGTATAGTATGTCAAAAATTGATAAAAAGACATAGTATAGTATGTCATAAATTGATAAAAAGACATAGTATAGTATGTCAAAAAGTGATAAAAAGACATAGTATAGTATGTCATAAACTTGATAAAAACACATAGTATAGTATGTCATAAAATTGATAAAAAGACATAGTATAGTATGTCATGAAATTGATAAAAAGACATAGTATAGTATGTCATGAAATTGATAAAAAGACATAGTATAGTATGTCATAAAGTGATAAAAAGACATAGTATAGTATGTCATAAAAGTGATAAAAAGACATAGTATAGTATGTCATGAAATTGATAAAAAGACATAGTATAGTATGTCATAAAATTGATAAAAAGACATAGTATAGTATGTCATAAAATTGATAAAAAGACATAGTATAGTATGTCATAAAATTGATAAAAAGACATAGTATAGTATGTCATGAACTTGATAAAAAGACATAGTATAGTATGTCAAAATTGATAAAAAGACATAGTATAGTATGTCATGAAATTGATAAAAAGACATAGTATAAATGTCATGAACTTGATAAAAAGACATAGTATAGTATGTTAAAATTGATAAAAAGACATAGTATAGTATGTCATAAAATTGATAAAAAGACATAGTATAGTATGTCATGAAATTGATAAAAAGACATAGTATAATATGTCATGAACTTGATAAAAAGACATAGTATAGTATGTCATGAAATTGATAAAAAAGACATACTATAGTATGTCAAAGTGATAAAAAGACATAGTATAACATGTCATAAACTTGATAAAAACACATAGTATAGTATGTCATAAAATTGATAAAAAGACATAGTATAGTATGTCATGAAATTGATAAAAAGACATAGTATAGTATGTCATGAAATTGATAAAAATGACATAGTATAGTATGTCATAATGTGATAAAAAGACATAGTATAGTACTTCAAAAATTGATAAAAAGACATAGTATAGTATGTCATGAACTTGATAAAAAGACATAGTATAGTATCTTGTAAAATTGATAAAAAGACATAGTGTAGTATTATAAAAGTGATAAAAAGACATAGTATAGTATGTCATAAACTTGATAAAAACACATAGTATAGTATGTAATGAAATTGATAAAAATACATAGTATAGTATGTCATAAATTGATAAAAAACATAGTATAGTATGTCATGAAATTGATAAAAAGACATAGTATAGTATGTCAAAAGTGATAAAAAGACATAGTATAGTATGTCATGAAATTGATAAAAAGACATAGTATAGTATGTCAAAAGTGATAAAAAGACATAGTATAACATGTCATGAACTTGATAAAAAGACATAGTATAGTATGTTGTGAAATTGATAAAAAGACATAGTATAGTATTATAAAAGTGATAAAAAGACATAGTATAGCATGTCATAAACTTGATAAAAACACATAGTATAGTATGTCATGAAATTGATAAAAATGACATAGTATAGTATGTCATAATGTGATAAAAAAGACATATATAGTATGTCATAAAAGTGATAAAAAGACATAGTATAGTATGTCATAAAGTGATAAAAAGACATACTATAGTATGTCAAAAATTGATAAAAAGACATAGTATAGTATGTTAAAATTTATAAAAGACATAGTATAGTATGTCATAAAATTGATAAAAAGACATAGTATAAAATGTCATGAACTTGATAAAAAGACATAGTATAGTATGTCAAAAATTTATAAAAAGACATAGTATAGTATGTAATGAAATTGATAAAGAAGACATAGTATAAAATGTCATGAACTTGATAAAAACACATAGTATAGTATGTTAAAATTTAAAAAGACATAGTATAGTATGTCATAAAATTGATAAAAAGACATAGTATAGTATGTCATGAAATTGATAAAAAGCCATAGTATAATATGTCATGAACTTGATAAAAAGACATAGTATAGTATGTTATAATATTGATAAAAAGACATAATATAGTATGTCATGAAATTGATAAAAATTACATAGTATAGTATGTCATAATGTGATAAAAAGACATATATGGTATGTCATAAAATTGATAAAAATGACATAGTATAGTATGTCATAAAGTGATAAAAAGACATGGTATAGTATTATAAAAGTGATAAAAAGACATAGTATAGTATGTCATAAACTTGATAAAACACATAGTATAGTATGTCATGAAATTGATAAAAACACATAGTATTGTATGTCATAAAATTGATGAAAAGACATAGTATAGTATGTAATAAACTTGATAAAAATACATAGTATAGTATGTCATAAAATTGATAAAAGGTCATAGTATAGTATGTCATATAATTGATAAAAAGACATAGTATAGTATTATAAAAAAGTGATAAAAAGACAGTATAACATGTCATGAACTTGATGAAAAGACATAGTACATTATGTTGTAAAATTGATAAAAAATTATAGGATTAAAAAAAATTGAAAAAAAGGACATAGTATAGTATGTCACAAAATTCATAAAAAAGACATAGTGTAGTATGTCATGAAATTGATAAAAATGACATAGTGTAGTATGTCATGAAATTGATAAAAATGACATAGTATAGTATGTTGTAAAATTGATAAAAAAGACATAGTATAGTATGTCATGAAATTGATAAAAAAGACATAGTATAGTATGTCATAAAATTGATAAAAAAGACATAGTATAGTATGTCAAAAAAAGTGATAAAAAGACATAGTATAACATGTCATGAACTTGATAAAAAGACATAGTACATTATGTTGTAAAATTGATAAAAAAGACAGTATAGTATTATAAAAAAATGATAAAAAGGCATAGTATGTCATAAAATTGATAAAAAAGACATTGTATAGTATCTCATGAAGTTGATAAAAATGACATAGTATAGTATGTCATAAAGTGAACTATACTATGTCTTTTTATCAAGTTCATGACATACTATACTATGTCTTTTTTATCACTTTATGACATACTATACTATGTCATTTTGATCAATTTCATGACATACTATACTATGTCTTTTTATCAATTTTATGACATAATATACTATGCCTTTTCATCAATTTTTATAATACTATACTATGTATTTTTATCACATTATGACATACTTTACTATGTCTTTTTATCAATTTTATGATATAACATATATGTCTTTTTGATCACTTTATGTCATACTATGCTATGTCATGTTTATCAATTTCATGACATACTATACTATGCCTTTTTCAGAATTTTCATAATACTATAATATGTCTTTTTATCAATTTTATTACATACTATACTGTGTTTTTATCAAGTTTATGACATGCTATACTATTTCTTTTTATCACTTTTTATAATACTATACTGTCTTTTTATCAATTTCACAACATACTATACTATGTCTTTTTATCAAGTTCATGACATGTTATACTATGTCTTTTTATCACTTTATACCTTACTATACTATGTCTTTTTATCAATTTAGTGAAATACTATACTATGTCTTTTTATCAATTTTATGACATGCTATACTATGTCTCTTTATCAATTTCATGACATACTATACTATGTCTTTTTATCAATTTTATGACATACTATACTATGTCATTTTTATCTATTTTACAAAATACTATACTATAACTTTTTATCAATTTCATGACATACTATACTATGCCTTTTTATCAATTATTTATAATACTATACTATGTCTTTTTATCAATTTTAGAACATACTATACTATGTCTTTTTATCAAGTTCATGACATGTTATACTATGTCTTTTTATCTCTTTTTTTGACAAACTATACTATGTCTTTATTATCAATTTCATGACATACTATACTATGTTTTTTTATCAATTTCATGATATACTATACTATGTGTTTTTATCAAGTTTATGACATACTATACTATGTCTTTTTATCAAGTTCATGACATGCTATACTATGTCTTTTTATCACTTTTTTTGACATACTATGCTATGTCTTTTTTATCACTATATGACATACTATACTATGTCATTTTTATCAATTTTACAACATACTGTACTATGCCTTTTTTATCACTTTATGACATACTATACTATGTCTTTTTATCAAGTTCATGACATGCTATACTATGTCTTTTTATCACTTTTTTGACATATACTATGTCATTTTTATCAATTTTTTTGACATACTGTACTATGTCTTTTTTATCAATTTCATGACATACTATACTATGTGTTTTTATCAAGTTCATGACATACTATACTATGTCTTTTTATCAATTTTTAACATACTATAATATGACTTTTTAATCACTTTACTTACATACTATACTATGTCATTTTTATCACTTTTATGACATACTATACTATGTCTTTTTATCAAGTTCATTACATGTTATACTATGTCTTTTTATCTCTTTTTTGACATACTATACTATGTCTTTATTATCAATTTCATGACATACTATACTATGTGTTTTTATCAAGTTTATGACATACTATACTGTCTTTTTATCAAGTTCATGACATGCTATACTATGTCTTTTTTATCACTTTATGACATACTATACTATGTCTTTTTATCACTTTTTTGACATACTACACTATGACTTTTTTATCAATTTCATGACATACTATAATGTCTTTTTTATCACTTTATGACTTACTATACTATGTCATGTTTATCAATTTTATGACATACTATACAATGTCTTTTTTATCAATTTTATGACATACTATACTATGTCTTTTTATCAAGTTCATGACATACTATACTATGTCTTTTTTATCACTTTATGACTTACTATACTATGTCATGTTTATCAATTTTACAACATACTTTACAATGTCTTTTTTATCAATTTTATGACATACTATACTATGTCTTTTTATCACTTTTTTGACATACTACACTATGACTTTTTTATCTCTTTATGACATACTATACTATGTCTTTTTTATCACTTTATGACTTACTATACTCTGTCATGTTTATCAATTTTATGACATACTATATTATCTGTTTTTATCAATTTTATGACATGCTATACTATGTCTCTTTATCAATTTCATGACAGACTATACTATGTCTTTTTTATCAATTTTACAACATACTATACTACGTCTTTTTATGAAGTTCATGACATGCAATACTATGTCTTTTTATCACTTTTTTTGACATACTATACTATGTCTTTTTATCACTTTTTTGTCATACTACACTATGACTTTTTTATCAATTTCATGACATACTATAATATGTCTTTTTTATCACTTTATGACTTACTATACTATGTCATGTTTATCAATTTTATGACATACTATACAATGTCTTTTTTATCAATTTTATGACATACTATACTATGTCTTTTTATCAATTTTTGACATACTATACTATGAGTTTTTATCACTTTATACCTTACTATACTATGTCTTTTTTATCAATTTTGTGACATACTATACTATGTCTTTTTTATCAATTTTATGACATACTATACTATGTCTTTTTTATCAATTTTATGACATGCTATACTATGTCTCTTTATCAATTTTATGACATACTATACAATGTCTTTTTTATCAATTTTACAACATACTATACTACGTCTTTTTATGAAGTTCATGACATGCAATACTATGTCTTTTTATCACTTTTTTTGACATACTATACTGTCTTTTTTTATCAATTTTACAACATACTATACTATGTCATGTTTATCAATTTCATGACATACTATACTATGTCTTTTTTATCAATTTCATGACATACTATACTATGTCTTTTTATCACTTTATGACTTACTATACTATGTAATTTTTATCAATTTTTGACATACTATACTATGTCTTTTTATCAATTTTGTGACATACTATACTATGTCTTTTTATCAATTTTATGACATACTATACTATGTCTCTTTATCAATTTCATGACATACTATACTATGTCTTTTTATCAATTTTACAACATACTATACTATGTCTTTTAAAAGTTCATGACATGCTATACTATGTCTTTTTATCACTTTTTTGACATACTATACTATGTCTTTTTATCAATTTTATGACATACTATACTATGTCTTTTTATCACTTTATGACATACTATACTATGTCATGTTTATCAATTTTATGACATACTATACTATGTCTTTTTATCAATTTTACAACATACTATACTATGTCTTTTTATCAAGTTCATGACATACTATACTATGTCTTTTTATCACTTTTTTGACATACTATACTATGACTTTTTATCTTTATGACATACTATACTATGTCTTTTTATCAATTTTACAACATACTATATATGTCTTTTTATCAATTTCATGACATACTATACTATGTCTTTTTATCACTTTATGACTTACTATACTATGTCATGTTTATCAATTTTATGACATACTATACTATGTCTTTTTATCAATTTTATGACATACTATACTATGTCTTTTTATCACTTTTTGACATACTATACTATGACTTTTTATCACTTTATACCTTACTATACTATGTAATTTTTATCAATTTTTGACATACTATACTATGTCTTTTTATCAATTTTGTGACATACTATACTATGTCTTTTTATCAATTTTATGACATACTATACTATGTCTCTTTATCAATTTCATGACATACTATACTATGTCTTTTTATCAATTTTACAACATACTATACTATGTCTTTTTATGAAGTTCATGACATACAATACTATGTCTTTTTATCACTTTTTGACATACTATACTATGTCTTTTTATCAATTTCATGACATACTATACTATGTCTTTTTATCACTTTATGACATACTATACTATGTCTTTTTATCAATTTTATGACTTACTATACTATGTCTTTTTATCACTTTTATGACATACTATACTATGTCTTTTTATGAAATTCATGACATGCTATACTATGTCTTTTTATCACTTTTTTTGACATACTATACTATGTCTTTTTTATCACTTTATGACTTACTATACTATGTCATGTTTATCAATTTTATGACATACTATACTATGTCTTTTTTGAAATTTATGACATACTATACTATGTCTTTTTATCACTTTTTTACATACTATACTATGTCTTTTTATCACTTTATACCTTACTATACTATGTCATTTTTATCAATTTTATGACATACTATACTATGTCTTTTTATCAATTTTGTGACATACTATACTATGTCTTTTTATCACTTTTTGACATACTATACTATGTCTTTTTATCACTTTATGACATACTATACTATGTCTTTTTATCAATTTTACAACATACTATACTATGTCTTTTTATGAAATTCATGACATACTATACTATGTCTTTTTATCACTTTTTGACATACTATACTATGTCTTTTTATCACTTTATGACACTATACTATGTCTTTTTATCAATTTTATGACATACTATATATGTCTTTTTATCAATTTTATGACATACTATACTATCTTTTTATCACTTTTTGACATACTATACTATGTCTTTTTATCACTTTATACTTACTATACTATGTCATTTTTATCAATTTTTGACATACTATACTATGTCTTTTTATCAATTTTTTGACATACTATACTATGTCTTTTTATCAATTTTATGACATACTATACTATGTCTCTTTATCAATTTTATGACATACTATACTATGTCTTTTTATCAATTTTACAAGAAACTATACTATGTCTTTTTATGAATTTCATGACATGCAATACTATGTCTTTTTATCACTTTTTTTGACATAGTATACTATGACTTTTTTATCTCTTTATGACATACTATACTATGTCTTTTTATCAATTTTACAACATACTATATATGTCTTTTTATCAATTTCATGACATACTATACTATGTCTTTTTATCACTTTATGACTTACTATACTATGTCATGTTTTTCAATTTTATGACATACTATACAATGTCTTTTTATCAATTTTATGACATACTATACTATGTCTTTTTATCACTTTTTGACATACTATACTATGACTTTTTATCTCTTTATGACATACTATACTATGTCTTTTTATCAATTTTACAACATACTATACTATGTCTTTTTATCAATTTCATGACATACTATACTATGTCTTTTTATCACTTTATGACTTACTATACTATGTCATTTTTATCAATTTTATGACATACTATACTATGTCTTTTTATCAATTTTACAACATACTATACTATGTCTTTTTATGAAGTTCATGACATGCTATACTATGTCTTTTTATCACTTTTTTGACATACTATACTATGTCTTTTTATCACTTTATGACATACTATACTATGTCTTTTTATCAATTTTACAACATACTATACTATGTCTTTTTATCAATTTCATGACATACTATACTATGTCTTTTTATCACTTTATGACTTACTATACTATGTCATGTTTATCAATTTTATGACATACTATACTATGTCTTTTTATCAATTTTATGACATACTATACTATGTCTTTTTATCACTTTTTGACATACTATACTATGACTTTTTATCACTTTATACTTACTATACTATGTCTTTTTATCAATTTTACAACATACTATACTATGTCTTTTTTTCAATTTCATGACATACTATACTATGTCTTTTTATCACTTTATGACTTACTATACTATGTCTTTTTATCACTTTTATGACATACTATACTATGTCTTTTTATCACTTTTTTACATACTATACTATGTCTTTTTATCACTTTATGACATACTATACTATGTCTTTTTATCAATTTTCAACATACTATACTATGTCTTTTATGAAATTCATGACATACTATACTATGTCTTTTTATCACTTTTTTGACATACTATACTATGTTTTTATCACTTTATGACATACTATACTATGTCTTTTTATCAATTTTATGACATACTATACTATGTCTTTTTATCACTTTTTTACATACTATACTATGTCTTTTTATCACTTTATACTTACTATACTATGTCATTTTTATCAATTTTTGACATACTATACTATGTCTTTTTATCAATTATGTGACATACTATACTATGTCTTTTTATCAATTTTATGACATGCTATACTATGTCTTTTTATCAATTTCATGACATACTATACTATGTCTTTTTATCAATTTTACAACATACTATACTATGTCTTTTTATGAAGTTCATGACATGCTATACTATGTCTTTTTATCACTTTTTTGACATACTATACTGTCTTTTTATCAATACTATGTCATTTTTATCAATTTTACAACATACTATACTATGTCTTTTTATCAATTTCATGACATACTATACTATGTCTTTTTATCTCTTTATGACATACTATACTATGTCTTTTTATCAATTTTACAACATACTATATATGTCTTTTTATCAATTTCATGACATACTATACTATGTCTTTTTATCACTTTATGACTTACTATACTATGTCATTTTTATCAATTTTATGACATACTATACTATGTCTTTTTATCAATTTTACAACATACTATACTATGTCTTTTTATGAATTTCATGACATACTATACTATGTCTTTTTATCACTTTTTGACATACTATACTATGTTTTTTATCTCTTTATGACATACTATACTATGTCTTTTTATCAATTTTACAACATACTATACTATGTCTTTTTATCAATTTCATGACATACTATACTATGTCTTTTTATCACTTTATGACTTACTATACTATGTCATTTTTATCAATTTTATGACATACTATACTATGTCTTTTTATCAATTTTATGACATACTATACTATGTCTTTTTATCACTTTCTTGACATACTATACTATGACTTTTTATCACTTTATATCTTACTATACTATGTCTTTTTTATCAATTTTACAACATACTATACTATGTCTTTTTTTCAATTTCATGACATACTATACCATGTCTTTTTTATCACTTTATGACTTACTATACTATGTAATTTTTATCACTTTTATGACATACTCTACTATGTCTTTTTATCACTTTTTTTACATACTACACTATGACTTTTTTATCACTTTATGACATACTATACTATGTCTTTTTTATCAATTTTCCAACAAACTATGCTATGTCTTTTTATGAAATTCATGACATGATATACGATGTCTTTTTATCACTTTTTTTGACATACTATACTATGTTTTTTTATCACTTTATGACTTACTATACTATGTCTTTTTTATCAATTTTATGACATACTATACTATGTCTTTTTATCACTTTTTTACATACTATACTATGACTTTTTATCACTTTATACCTTACTATACTATGTCATTTTTATCAATCTTTTGACATACTATACTATGTCTTTTTTATCAATTATGTGACATACTATACTATGTCTTTTTTATCAATTTTATGACATGCTATACTATGTCTCTTTATCAATTTCATGACATATTCTACTATGTCTTTTTTATCAATTTTACAACATACTATACTATGTCATTTTATGAAGTTCATGACATGCAATACTATGTCTTTTTATCACTTTTTTTGACATACTATACTGTCTTTTTTATCAATACTATGTCATTTTTATCAATTTTACAACATACTATACTATGTCTTTTTTATCAATTTCATGACATACTATACTATGTCTTTTTATCACTTTATGACTTACTATACTATGTCATGTTTATCACTTTATGACATACTATACTATGTCTTTTTATGAAATTCATGACATGCTATACTATGTCTTTTTATCACTTTATACCTTACTATACTATGTCATTTTTATCAATTTTATGACCTACTATACTATGTCTTTTTTATCAATTTTGTGACATACTCTACTATGTCTTTTTATCACTTTTTTGACATACTACACTATGACTGTTTTATCACTTTATGACATACTATACTATGTCTTTTTTATCAATTTTACAACAAACTATACTATGTCTTTTTATGAAATTAATGACATGCTATACTATGTCTTTTTATCACTTTTTTTGACATAATATACTATGTCTTTTTTATCGCTTTATACCTTACTATACTATGTCTTTTTTATCAATTTTACAACATACTATACTATGTCTTTTTATCAATTTCATGACATACTATACTATGTCTTTTTTTATCACTTTATGACTTACTATACTATGTCATTTTTATCACTTTTATGACATACTATACTATGTCTTTTTATGAAATTCATGACATGCTATACTATGTCTTTTTGTCACTTTTTTTGACATACTATACTATGTCTTTTTTATCACTTTATGACTTACTATACTATGTCATGTTCATCAATTTTATGACATACTATACTATGTCTTTCTATGAAATTTATGACATGCTATACTATGTCTTTTTATCACTTTTTTTGACATACTATACTATGTCTTTTTTATCAATTTTGTGACATACTATACTATGTCTTTTTTATCAATTTTATGACATGCTATACTATGTCTCTTTATCAATTTCATGACATGCTATACTATGACTTTTTTCGACCTGCTATACTATGACTTTATTTCGACATACTATACTATGACTTTTTTTGCAACATGCTATACTATGACTTTTTTTCGTCATACTATACTATGACTATTTTTTCGACATACTATACTATGACTTTTTTCGACATACTATACTATGACTATTTTTTCGACATGCTATAGTATGACTATTTTTTCAACATGCTATACTATTACTATTTTTTCAACATGCTATACTGACTTTTTTTCGACATACTATACTATGACTATTGTTTCAACATACTATACTAACTTTTTTTCATCATACTATACTACGATTATTTTTTCAACATACTATACTATGACTATTTTTTCGACATGCTATACTATGACTTTTTTTCGACATGCTATACTATGACTTTTTTTCGACATACTATACTATGACTTTTTTTCGACATATATACTATGACTTTTTTCGACATACTATACTATGACTCTTTTTTCGACATGCTATACTAGGATTATTTTTTCGACATGCTATACTATGACTTTTTTTCGACATTATATTCTGTGATTTTTAGTAAAATGACCTTCGTTTACTATCTTTATTTACATATTATGCAAGCATTTTTTTGATATACTACTACTAACCACCTTAATTTTTTTCTCTGGGTATTGAACTCACAACCTTCTGGTCCAAAGCTTGGTTCTTAACCACTAGACCACCGCTGCCAATGGTTTTTGAAATTTGTTATATAACTATACTATGAGTTTTGTTAAAATTTTGTACTATTCCTTATAATGACTTTTTTCAACATACTATACTATGACTTTTTTTCGACATACTATACTATGACTATTTTTTCGACATACTATACTATGACTTTTTTCGACATACTATACTATGACTTTTTTTCGACATACTATACTATGATTATTTTTTCGACATACTATATATACTATGACTATTTTTTCGACATACTATACTATGACTTTTTTTCGACATACTATACTATGACTATTTTTTCGACATGCTATACTATGACCTTTTTTCGACATACTATAGTATGACTATTTTTTCGACATACTAGATTATGACTTTTTTTCGACATACTATACTATACTATGTCTTTTTTATCAATTTTGTGACATGCTATACTATGTCTCTTTATCAATTTCATGACATACTCTACTATGTCTTTTTTATCAATTTTACAACATACTATACTATGTCTTTTTATGAAGTTCATGACATGCAATACTAGGTCTTTTTATCACTTTTTTTGACATACTATACTTTGTCTTTTTATCACTTTTTTCGACATGCTATACTATGACTATTTTTTCGACATGCTATACTATGACTTTTTTTCGACATACTATACTATGACTTTTGTTGCAACATGCTATACTATGACTTTTTTTCGACATACTATACTATGTCTTTTTTTCGACATACTATACTATGACTTTTTTTGACACACTAAACTATGACTTTTTTTCGACATACTATACTTTGACTATTTTTTCGACATACTTTACTATGACTATTTTTTCGACAACTATACTATGACTTTTTTTCGACATACTATACTATGACTTTTTTCCGACATACTATACTATGACCTTTTTTCGACATACTATACTATGACTATTTTTTCGACATACTATACTATGACTATTTTTTCGACATACTATATATACTATGACTATTTTTTCGACATACTATACTATGACTATTTTTTCGACATACTATACTATGACTTTTTTCGACATACTATACTAGGTTTTTAAAATTTGTTATATAACTATACTATGAGTTTTGTTAAAATTTTGTACTATTCCTTATAATGACTTTTTTCAACATACTATACGATGACTTTTTTTCGACGTACTATACTATGACTATTTTTTCGACATACTATACTATGACTTTTTTCGAAATACTATACTATGACTATTTTTTCGACATGCTATAGTATGACTATTTTTTCAACATACTATACTATGACTTTTTTCGACATGCTATACTATGACTTTTTTTCGACATGCTATACTATGACTTTTCTTCGACATTATATTCTGTAATTTTTAGTAAAATGACCTTTGTCTACTATCTTTATTTACATATTATGCAAGCACTTTTTTTTGATATACTACTACTAACCACCTTAATTTTTTTCTCTGGGCATTGAACTGACAACCTTATGGTCCAAAGCTTGGTTCTTAACCACTAGACCACCGCTGGCAATGGTTTTAAAAATTTGTTATATAACTATACTATGAGTTTTGTTAAAATTTTGTACTATTCCTTATAATTACTTTTTTCAACATACTATACTATGACTTTTTTTCGACATACTATACTATGACTATTTTTTCGACATACTATACTATGTCTTTTTATCACTTTTTTGACATACTTTACTATGACTTTTTTATCGCTTTATACCTTACAATACTATGTCTTTTTTATCAATTTTACAACATACTATACTATGTCTTTTTTATCAATGACATACTATACTATGTCTTTTTTATCACTTTATGACTTACTATACTATGTCATTTTCATCACTTTTATGACATACTATACTATTTCTTTTTATGAAATTCATGACATGCTATACTATGTCTTTTTGTCACTTTTTTTGACATACTATACTATGTCTTTTTTATCACTTTATGACTTATTATACTATGTCATGTTTATCAATTTTATGACATACTATACTATGTCTTTTTATGAAATTTATGACATGCTATACTATGTCTTTTTATCACTTTTTTTGACATACTATACTATGTCTTTTTTATCACTATATACCTTACTATACTATGTCATTTTTATCAATTTTTTGACATACTATACTATGTCTTTTTTTATCAATTTTGTGACATACTATACTATGTCTTTTTTATCAAGTTTATGACATGCTATACTATGTCTCTTTATCAATTTCATGACATACTCTACTATGTCTTTTTTATCAATTTTACAACATACTATACTATGTCTTTTTATGAAGTTCATGACATGCAATACTATGTCTTTTTATCACTTTTTTCGACATGCTATACTATGACTATTTTTTCGACATGCTATACTATGACTTTTTTTCGACATACTATACTATGACTTTTGTTGCAACATGCTATACTATGACTTTTTTTCGACATACTATACTATGTCTTTTTTTCGACACACTAAACTATGACCTTTTTTCGACATACTATACTATGACTATTTTTTCGACATACTATACTATGACTATTTTTCGACATGCTATACTATGACTTTTTTTCGACATGCTATACTATGACTTTTTTTCGACATTATATTCTGTGATTTTTAGTAAAATGACCTTTGTCTACTATCTTTATTTACATATTATGCAAGCACTTTTTTTTACTAACCACCTTAATTTTTTTCTCTGGGCATTGAACTCACAACCTTATGGTCCAAAGCTTGGTTCTTAACCACTAGACCACCGCTGCCAATGATTTTTAAAATTTGTTATATAACTATACTTTTGTTAAAATTTTGTACTATTCCTTATAATGACTTTTTTCAACATACTATACTATGACTTTTTTTCGACATACTATACTATGACTATTTTTTTGACATACTATACTATGTCTTTTTATCACTTTTTTGACATACTTTACTATGACTTTTTTATCGCTTTATACCTTACAATACTATGTCTTTTTTATCAATTTTACAACATACTATACTATGTCTTTTTTATCAATTTCATGACATACTATACTATGTCTTTTTATCACTTTATGACTTACTATACTATGTCATTTTTATCACTTTATGACATACTATACTATGTCTTTTTATGAAATTCATGACTTGCTATACTATGTCTTTTTGTCACTTTTTTTGACATACTATACTATGTCTTTTTTATCACTTTATGACTTACTATACTATGTCATGTTTATCAATTTTATGACATACTATACTATGTCTTTTTATGAAATTTATGACATGCTATACTATGTCTTTTTATCACTTTTTTTGACATACTATACTATGTCTTTTTTATCACTTTATACCTTACTATACTATGTCATTTTTATCAATTTTTTGACATACTATACTATGTCTTTTTTTATCAATTTTGTGACATCAATTTTATGACATGCTATACTATGTCTCTTTATCAATTTCATGACATACTCTACTATGTCTTTTTTATCAATTTTACAACATACTATACTATGTCTTTTTATGAAGTTCATGACATGCAATACTATGTCTTTTATCACTTTTTTGACATACTATACTATGTCTTTTTATCACTTTTTTGACATGCTATACTATGACTATTTTTTCGACATGCTATACTATGACTTTTTTTCGACATACTATACTATGACTTTTGTTGCAACATGCTATACTATGACTTTTTTTCGACATACTATACTATGTCTTTTTCGACATACTATACTATGACCTTTTTCGACATACTATACTATGACTTTTTTTCGACATACTATACTATGACTTTTTTCCGACATACTATACTATGACTTTTTTTGACATACTATACTATGACTTTTTTTCGACATACTATACTATGACTATTTTTTCGACATGCTATACTATGACTTTTTCGACATACTATACTATGACTATTTTTTCGACATACTATACTATGACTTTTTTTCGACATACTATACTATACTATGTCTTTTTTATCAATTTTGTGACATACTATACTATGTCTTTTTTATCAATTTTATGACATGCTATACTATGTCTCTTTATCAATTTCATGACATACTCTACTATGTCTTTTTTATCAATTTTACAACATACTATACTATGTCTTTTCATGAAGTTCATGACATGCAATACTATGTCTTTTTATCACTTTTTTTGACATACTATACTATGTCTTTTTATCACTTTTTTCGACATGCTATACTATGACTATTTTTTCGACATGCTATACTATGACTTTTTTTCGACATACTATACTATGACTTTTGTTGCAACATGCTATACTATGACTTTTTTTCGACATACTATACTATGTCTTTTTTTCGACATACTATACTATGACTATTTTTTCGACATACTATACTATGACTTTTTCGACATACTATACTATGACTTTTTTCCGACATACTATACTATGACTTTTTTATCAATTTTGTGACATACTATACTATGTCTTTTTTATCAAATTTATGACATGTTATACTATGTCTCTTTATCAATTTCATGACATAATCTACTATGTCTTTTTTATCAATTTTACAACATACTATACTATGTCTTTTTATGAAGTTCATGACATGCAATACTATGTCTTTTTATCACTTTTTTTGACATACTATACTGTCTTTTTTATCAATTTTATGACATACTATACTATGTCATTTTTATCACTTTCATGACATACTATACTATGTCTTTTTATGAAATTCATGACATGCAATACTATGTCTTTTTATCACTTTTTTTGACATACTATACTATGTCTTTTTATCACTTTTTTGACATACTACACTATGACTTTTTTATCAATTTCATGACATACTATACTATGTGTTTTTATCAAGTTTATGACTTACTATACTATGTATTTTTATCAATTTTAACATACTATACTATGACTTTTTAATCACTTTATGACATACTATACTATGTCATTTTTATCACTTCTATGACATACTATACTATGTCTTTTTATGAAATTCATGACATGCTATACTATGTCTTTTTATCACTTTTTTTGACATACTATACTATGTCTTTTTTATCACTTTATGACTTACTATACTTTGTCTTTTTTATCAATTTTATGACATACTATATAATGTCTTTTTATCACTTTTTTGACATACTTAACTGAGACTTTTTTATCACTTTATACCTTACTATACTATTTCATTTTTATCAATTTTTTGACATACTATACTATGTATTTTTTATCAATTTTGTGACATACTATACTATGTCTTTTTTATCAATTTTATGACATGCTATACTATGTCTCTTTATCAATTTCATGACATACTATACTATGTCTTTTTATCACTTTTTTCGACATGCTATACTATGAC
The DNA here is from genome assembly GCA_013375575.1 of Percina caprodes. NCBI lineage: Eukaryota > Metazoa > Chordata > Actinopteri > Perciformes > Percidae > Percina > Percina caprodes. The sequence goes on along the minus strand of JABXJD010000617.1, from coordinate 50,894 downwards.
TATTTTTTCGACATGCTATACTATGACTTTTTTTCGACATACTATACTATGACTTTTGTTGCAACATGCTATACTATGACTTTTTTTCGACATACTATACTGTCTTTTTTTCGACACACTAAACTATGACCTTTTTTCGACATACTATACTATGACTATTTTTTCGACTTACTATACTATGACTATTTTTTCGACATGCTATACTATGACTTTTTTCGACATGCTATACTATGACTTTTTTTCGACATGCTATACTATGACTTTTTTTCGACATTATATTCTGTGATTTTTAGTAAAATGAACTTTGTCTACTATCTTTATTTACATATTATGCAAGCATTTTTTTTTGATGTACTACTAATAACAACCTTAATTTTTTTCTCTGGGCATTGAACTCACAACCTTATGGTCCAAAGCTTGGTTCTTAACCACTAGACCACCGCTGCCAATGGTTTTTAAAATTTGTTAAATAACTATACTATGAGTTTTGTTAAAATTTTGTACTATTCCTTATAATGACTTTTTTCAACATACTATACTATGACTTTTTTTCGACATACTATACTATGACTATTTTTTTGACATACTATACTATGTCTTTTTATCACTTTTTTGACATACTTTACTATGACTTTTTTATCGCTTTATACCTTACAATACTATGTCTTTTTTATCAATTTTACAACATACTATACTATGTCTTTTTTATCAATTTCATGACATACTATACTATGTCTTTTTTATCACTTTATGACTTACTATACTATGTCATTTTTATCACTTTTATGACATACTATACTATGTCTTTTTATGAAATTCATGACTTGCTATACTATGTCTTTTTGTCACTTTTTTTGACATACTATACTATGTCTTTTTTATCACTTTATGACTTACTATACTATGTCATGTTTATCAATTTTATGACATACTATACTATGTCTTTTTATGAAATTTATGACATGCTATACTATGTCTTTTTATCACTTTTTTTGACATACTATACTATGTCTTTTTTATCACTTTATACCTTACTATACTATGTCATTTTTATCAATTTTTTGACATACTATACTATGTCTTTTTTTATCAATTTTGTGACATCAATTTTATGACATGCTATTCTATGTCTCTTTATCAATTTCATGACATACTCTACTATGTCTTTTTTATCAATTTTACAACATACTATACTATGTCTTTTTATGAAGTTCATGACATGCAATACTATGTCTTTTTATCACTTTTTTTGACATACTATACTATGTCTTTTTATCACTTTTTTCGACATGCTATACTATGACTATTTTTTCGACATGCTATACTATGACTTTTTTTCGACATACTATACTATGACTTTTGTTGCAACATGCTATACTATGACTTTTTTTCGACATACTATACTATGTCTTTTTTCGACACACTAAACTATGACCTTTTTTCGACATACTATACTATGACTTTTTTTCGACATACTATACTATGACTTTTTTCCGACATACTATACTATGACTTTTTTTGACACACTAAACTATGACTTTTTTTCGACATACTATACTATGACTATTTTTTCGACATGCTATACTATGACCTTTTTTCGACATACTATAGTATGACTATTTTTTCGACATACTATACTATGACTTTTTTTCGACATACTATACTATACTATGTCTTTTTTATCAATTTTGTGACATACTATACTATGTCTTTTTTATCAATTTTATGACATGCTATACTATGTCTCTTTATCAATTTCATGACATACTCTACTATGTCTTTTTTATCAATTTTACAACATACTATACTATGTCTTTTCATGAAGTTCATGACATGCAATACTATGTCTTTTTATCACTTTTTTTGACATACTATACTATGTCTTTTTATCACTTTTTTCGACATGCTATACTATGACTATTTTTTCGACATGCTATACTATGACTTTTTTTCGACATACTATACTATGACTTTTGTTGCAACATGCTATACTATGACTTTTTTTCGACATACTATACTATGTCTTTTTTTCGACATACTATACTATGACTATTTTTTCGACATACTATACTGTGACTTTTTTTCGACATACTATACTATGACTTTTTTCCGACATACTATACTATGACTTTTTTATCAATTTTGTGACATACTATACTATGTCTTTTTTATCAAATTTATGACATGTTATACTATGTCTCTTTATCAATTTCATGACATAATCTACTATGTCTTTTTTTATCAATTTTACAACATACAATACTATGTCTTTTTATGAAGTTCATGACATGCAATATTATGTCTTTTTATCACTTTTTTGACATACTATACTGTCTTTTTTATCAATTTTATGACATACTATACTATGTCATTTTTATCACTTTCATGACATACTATACTATGTCTTTTTATGAAATTCATGACATGCAATACTATGTCTTTTTATCACTTTTTTTGACATACTATACTATGTCTTTTTATCACTTTTTTGACATACTACACTATGACTTTTTTATCAATTTCATGACATACTATACTATGTGTTTTTATCAAGTTTATGACTTACTATACTATGTATTTTTTATCAATTTTTAACATACTATAATATGACTTTTTTTAATCACTTTATGACATACTATACTATGTCATTTTTATCACTTCTATGACATACTATACTATGTCTTTTTATGAAATTCATGACATGCTATACTATGTCTTTTTATCACTTTTTTTGACATACTATACTATGTCTTTTTTATCACTTTATGACTTACTATACTTTGTCTTTTTTATCAATTTTATGACATACTATATAATGTCTTTTTATCACTTTTTTGACATACTTAACTGAGACTTTTTTATCACTTTATACCTTACTATACTATTTCATTTTTATCAATTTTTTGACATACTATACTATGTATTTTTTATCAATTTTGTGACATACTATACTATGTCTTTTTTATCAATTTTATGACATGCTATACTATGTCTCTTTATCAATTTCATGACATACTATACTATGTCTTTTTATCACTTTTTTCGACATGCTATACTATGACTATTTTTTCGACATGCTATACTATGACTTTTTTTCGACATACTATACTATGACTTTTGTTGCAACATGCTATACTATGACTTTTTTTCGACATACTATACTGTCTTTTTTTCGACACACTAAACTATGACCTTTTTTCGACATACTATACTATGACTATTTTTTCGACTTACTATACTATGACTATTTTTTCGACATGCTATACTATGACTTTTTTCGACATGCTATACTATGACTTTTTTTCGACATGCTATACTATGACTTTTTTTCGACATTATATTCTGTGATTTTTAGTAAAATGAACTTTGTCTACTATCTTTATTTACATATTATGCAAGCATTTTTTTTTGATGTACTACTAATAACAACCTTAATTTTTTTCTCTGGGCATTGAACTCACAACCTTATGGTCCAAAGCTTGGTTCTTAACCACTAGACCACCGCTGCCAATGGTTTTTAAAATTTGTTATATAACTATACTATGAGTTTTGTTAAAATTTTGTACTATTCCTTATAATGACTTTTTTCAACATACTATACTATGACTTTTTTTCGACATACTATACTATGACTTTTTTATCGCTTTATACCTTACAATACTATGTCTTTTTTATCAATTTTACAACATACTATACTATGTCTTTTTTATCAATTTCATGACATACTATACTATGTCTTTTTTATCACTTTATGACTTACTATACTATGTCATTTTTATCACTTTTATGACATACTATACTATGTCTTTTTATGAAATTCATGACATGCTATACTATGTCTTTTTGTCACTTTTTTTGACATACTATACTATGTCTTTTTTATCACTTTATGACTTACTATACTATGTCATGTTTATCAATTTTATGACATACTATACTATGTCTTTTTATGAAATTTATGACATGCTATACTATGTCTTTTTATCACTTTTTTTGACATACTATACTATGTCTTTTTTATCACTTTATACCTTACTATACTATGTCATTTTTATCAATTTTTTGACATACTATACTATGTCTTTTTTGATCAATTTTGTGACATCAATTTTATGACATGCTATACTATGTCTCTTTATCAATTTCATGACATACTCTACTATGTCTTTTTTATCAATTTTACAACATACTATACTATGTCTTTTTATGAAGTTCATGACATGCAATACTATGTCTTTTTATCACTTTTTTTGACATACTATACTATGTCTTTTTATCACTTTTTTCGACATGCTATACTATGACTATTTTTTCGACATGCTATACTATGACTTTTTTTCGACATACTATACTATGACTTTTGTTGCAACATGCTATACTATGACTTGTTTTCGACATACTATACTATGACTTTTTTTCGACATGCTATACTATGACTTTTTTCCGACATACTATACTATGACTTTTTTTGACACACTAAACTATGACTTTTTTTCGACATACTATACTATGACTATTTTTTCGACATGCTATACTATGACCTTTTTTCGACATACTATAGTATGACTATTTTTTCGACATACTATACTATGACTTTTTTTCGACATACTATACTATACTATGTCTTTTTTATCAATTTTGTGACATACTATACTATGTCTTTTTTATCAATTTTATGACATGCTATACTATGTCTCTTTATCAATTTCATGACATACTCTACTATGTCTTTTTTATCAATTTTACAACATACTATACTATGTCTTTTCATGAAGTTCATGACATGCAATACTATGTCTTTTTATCACTTTTTTCGACATGCTATACTATGACTATTTTTTCGACATGCTATACTATGACTTTTTTTCGACATACTATACTATGACTTTTGTTGCAACATGCTATACTATGACTTTTTTTCGACACACTAAACTATGACCTTTTTTCGACATACTATACTATGACTATTTTTTCGACATACTATACTATGACTATTTTTTCGACATACTATACTATGACTTTTTTTCGACATACTATACTATGACTTTTTTCCGACATACTATACTATGACTTTTTTTGACACACTAAACTATGACTTTTTTTCGACATACTATAGTATGACTATTTTTTCGACATACTATTCTATGACTTTTTTTCGACATACTATACTATACTATGTCTTTTTTATCAATTTTGTGACATACTATACTATGACTTTTTTATCAATTTTATGACATGCTATACTATGTCTTTTTATCACTTTTTTTGACATACTATACTATGTCTTTTTATCACTTTTTTCGACATGCTATACTATGACTTTTTTTCGACATACTATACTATGTCTTTTTTTCGACATACTATACTATGACTATTTTTTCGACATACTATACTGTGACTTTTTTTCGACATACTATACTATGACTTTTTTCCGACATACTATACTATGACTTTTTTTGACACACTAAACTATGACTTTTTTTCGACATACTATACTATGACTATTTTTTCAACATACTATACTATGACTATTTTTTCGACATACTATACTATGACTATTTTTTCGACATACTATACTGTGACTTGTTTTCGACATACTATACTATGACTTTTTTCCGACATACTATACTATGACTTTTTTTGACACACTAAATTATGACTTTTTTTCGACATACTATACTATGACTATTTTTTCGACATACTATATATACTATGACTATTTTTTCGACATACTATACTATGACTTTTTTTCGACATACTATACTATGACTATTTTTTCGACATACTATACTATGACCTTTTTTCCACAGACTATAGTATGACTATTTTTTCGACATACCATACTATGACTTTTTTTCGACATACTATACTATGACTCTTTTTTCGACATGCTATACTAGGATTATTTTTTCGACATGCTATACTATGACTTTTTTTCGACATTATATTCTGTGATTTTTAGTAAAATGATCTTTCTCTACTATCTTTATTTACATATTATGCAAGCACTTTTTTTTGATATACTACTACTAACCACCTTAATTTTTATCTCTGGGGATTGAACTCACAACCTATTGGTCCAAAATTTGGTTCTTAACCACTAGACCACCGCTACCAATGGTTTTCAAAATTTGTTATATAACTATACTATGAGTTTTGTTAAAATTTTGTACTATTCCTTATAATGACTTTTTTCAACATACTATACTATGACTTTTTTCGACGTACTATACTATGACTATTTTTTCGACATACTATACTATGACTTTTTTCGACATACTATACTATGACTATTTTTTCGACATGCTATAGTATGACTATTTTTTCAACATGCTATACTATGACTATTTTTTCAACATGCTATACTGACTTTTTTTCGACATACTATACTATGACTATTTTTTCAACATACTATACTATGACTTTTTTCGACATGCTATACTATGACTTTTTTTCGACATGCTATACTATGACTTTTTTTCGACATTATATTCTGTGATTTTTAGTAAAAAGATCTTTGTCGACTATCCTTATTTACGTATTATGCAAGCACTTTTTTTGATATACTACTACCTTAATTTTTTTCTCTGGGCATTGAACTCCCAACCTTCTGGTCCAAAGCTTGGTTCTTAACCACTAGACCACCGCTGCCAACGGTTTTTAAAATTTGTTATATAACTATACTATGAGTTTTGTTAAAATTTTGTACTATTCCTTATAATGACTTTTTTCAACATACTATACTATGACTTTTTTTCAACATACTATACGATGACTATTTTTTCGACATACTATACTATGACTTTTTTCGACATACTATACTATGACTATTTTTTCGACATGATATAGTATGACTATTTTTTCAACATGCTATACTATGACTATTTTTTCAACATGCTATACTGACTTTTTTTCGACATACTATACTATGACTATTTTTTCAACATACTATAGTATGACTATTTTTTCAACATTATATTCTGTGATTTTTAGTAAAATGATCTTTCTCTACTATCTTTATTTACATATTATGCAAGCACTTTTTTTTGATATACTACTACTAACCACCTTAATTTTTATCTCTGGGGATTGAACTCACAACCTATTGGTCCAAAATTTGGTTCTTAACCACTAGACCACCGCTACCAATGGTTTTCAAAATTTGTTATATAACTATACTATGAGTTTTGTTAAAATTTTGTACTATTCCTTATAATGACTTTTTTCAACATACTATACTATGACTTTTTTCGACATACTATACTATGACTATTTTTTCGACATACTATACTATGACTTTTTCGACATACTATACTATGACTATTTTTTCGACATGCTATACTATGACTATTTTTTCAACATGCTATACTATGACTATTTTTTCAACATGCTATACTGACTTTTTTCGACATACTATACTATGACTATTTTTTCAACATACTATACTATGACTTTTTTCGACATGCTATACTATGACTTTTTTCGACATGCTATACTATGACTTTTTTTCGACATTATATTCTGTGATTTTTAGTAAAATGATCTTTGTCGACTATCCTTATTTACGTATTATGCAAGCACTTTTTTTGATATACTACTACCTTAATTTTTTTCTCTGGGCATTGAACTCCCAACCTTCTGGTCCAAAGCTTGGTTCTTAACCACTAGACCACCGCTGCCAACGGTTTTTAAAATTTGTTATATAACTATACTATGAGTTTTGTTAAAATTTTGTACTATTCCTTATAATGACTTTTTTCAACATACTATACTATGACTTTTTTTCAACATACTATACGATGACTATTTTTTCGACATACTATACTATGACTTTTTTCGACATACTATACTATGACTATTTTTTCGACATGATATAGTATGACTATTTTTTCAACATGCTATACTATGACTATTTTTTCAACATGCTATACTGACTTTTTTTCGACATACTATACTATGACTATTTTTTCAACATACTATAGTATGACTATTTTTTCAACATGCTATACTGACTTTTTTTCAACATACTATACTGACTATTTTTTCGACATACTATACTATGACTATTTTTTCAACATGCTATAGTATGACTATTTTTTCAACATGCTATACTATGACTATTTTTTCAACATGCTATACTAACTTTTTTTCATCATACTATACGATGATTATTTTTTCGACATACTATACTATGACTATTTTTTCGACATGCTATACTATGTCTTTTTAGCACTTTTTTTTACATACTATAGTATGTCTTTTTTATCACTTTATACCTTACTATACTATGTCATTTTTATCAATTGTATGACGTACTATACTATGTCTTTTTTATCAATTTTGTGACATACTCTACTATGTCTTTTTATCACTTTTTTGACATACTACACTATGACTTTTTTATCACTTTATGACATACTATACTATGTCTTTTTTATCAATTTTACATGAAACTATGCTATGTCTTTTTATGAAATTCATGACATGCTATACTATGTCTTTTTATCACTTTTTTTGACATACTATACTATGTCTTTTTTATCACTTTATGACTTACTATACTATGTCTTTTTATCAATTTTATGACATACTATATAATATCTTTTTTATCAATTTTATGACATAATATACTATGTCTTTTTATCACTTTTTTGACATACTTTACTATGACTTTTTTATCACTTTATACCTTACTATACTATGTCATTTTTATCAATTTGTTGACATACTATACTATGTCTTTTTTATCAATTTTGTGACATGCTATACTATGTCTCTTTATCAATTTCATGACATGGTATACTATGTCTTTTTTATCAATTTTATGACATACTATACTATGTCTTTTTTATCAATTTCATGACATACTATACTATGCCTTTTATCAATTATTTATAATACTATACTATGTCTTTTATCACTTTTTTGACATACTTTACTATGACTTTTTATCACTTTATACCTTACTATACTATGTCATTTTATCAATTTGTTGACATACTATACTATGTCTTTTTTATCAATTTTATGACATGCTATACTATGTCTTTTATCAATTTCATGACATGCTATACTATGTCTTTTTTATCAATTTTATGACATACTATACTATGTCTTTTTTATCAATTTCATGACATACTATACTATGCCTTTTTATCAATTATTTATAATACTATACTATGTCTTTTTATCAAGTTCATGACATGTTATAATATGTCTTTTTATCTCTTTTTTTGACATACTATACTATGTCTTTATTATCAATTTCATGACATACTATACTATGTCTTTTTTGTCAATTTCATGACATACTATACTATGTGTTTTTATCAAGTTTATGACATACTATACTATGTCTTTTTATCAAGTTCATGACATGCTATACTGTCTTTTAATCACTTTTTTTGACATACTATGCTATGTCTTTTTTATCACTATATGACATACTATACTATGTCATTTTTATCAATTCTTTTGACATACTGTACTATGTCTTTTTTATCACTTTATGACATACTATACTATGTCTTTTTATCAAGTTCATGACATGCTATACTATGTCTTTTTATCACTTTTTTGACATATTATACTATTTCATTTTTATCAATTTATTTGACATACTGTACTATGTCTTTTTTATCAATTTCATGACATACTATACTATGTGTTTTTATCAAGTTTATGACATACTATACTATGTCTTTTTCATCAATTTTTAACATACTATAATATGACTTTTTTTAATCACTTTATGACATACTATACTATGTCATTTTTATCACTTTTATGACATACTATACTATGTCTTTTTATGAAATTCATGACATGCTATACTATGTCTTTTTATCACTTTTTTGACATACTATACTATGTCTTTTTTATCACTTCTTGACTTACTATACTATGTCATGTTTATCAATTTCATGACATACTATACTATGTCTTTTTATGAAATTCATGACATGCTATACTATGTCTTTTTATCACTTTTTTTGACATACTATACTATGTCTTTTTTATCACTTTATGACTTACTATACTATGTCATGTTTATCAATTTTATGACATACTATACTATGTCTTTTTATCACTTTTTTGACATACTATACTATGTCTTTTTTATCAATTTCATGACATACTATACTATGTCATTTTTATAAATTTTACAACATACTATACTATGTCATTTTTATCAATTTCATGACATACTATACTATGTCATGTTTATGAATTTTATGACATACTATACAATGTCTTTTTTATGAATTTTATGACATACTATACTATGTCTTTTTATCATTTTTTGACATACTACACTATGACTTTTTTATCTCTTTATGACATACTATACTATGTCTTTTTTATCAATTTTACAACATACTATACTATGTCTTTTTATCACTTTATGACTTACTATACTATGTCATGTTTATCAATTTTATGACATACTATATTATGTGTTTTTATCAATTTTATGACATGCTATACTATGTCTCTTTATCAATTTCATGACATACTATACTGTCATTTTTATCAATTTTACAACATACTATACTACGTCTTTTTATGAAGTTCATGACATGCAATACTATGTCTTTTTATCACTTTTATTGACATACTATACTATGTCTTTTTTATCAATTTTACAACATACTATATAAGGTCTTTTTTATCAATTTCATGACATACTATACTATGTCTTTTTTATCACTGTATGACTTACTAAACTATGTCATGTTTATCAATTTCATGACATACTATACAATGTCTTTTTTATCAATTTTATGACATACTATACTATGTCTTTTTATCACTTTTTTGACATACTTTACTCTGACTTTTTTATCACTTTATACCTTACTATACTATGTCATTTTTATCAATTTTTTGACATACTATACTATGTCTTTTTTATCAATTTTGTGACATACTATACTATGTCTTTTTTATCAATTTTATGATATGCTATACTATGTCTCTTTATCAATTTCATGACATACTATACTATGTCATTTTTATCAATTTTACAACATACTATACTATGTCTTTTTTATCACTTTATGACTTACTATACTATGTCATGTTTATGAATTTTATGACATACTATACAATGTCTTTTTTATCAATTTTATGACATACTATACTATGTCTTTTTATCATTTTTTGACATACTACACTATGACTTTTTTATCTCTTTATGACATACTATACTATGTCTTTTTTATCAATTTTACAACATACTATACTATGTCTTTTATCACTTTATGACTTACTATACTATGTCATGTTTATCAATTTTATGACATACTATATTATGTGTTTTTATCAATTTTATGACATGCTATACTGTGTCTCTTTATCAATTTCATGACATACTATACTATGTCTTTTTTATAAATTTTACAACATACTATACTACGTCTTTTTATGAAGTTCATGACATGCAATACTATGTCTTTTTATCATTTTTTGACATACTACACTATGACTTTTTTATCAATTTCATGACATACTATACTATGTGTTTTTATCAAGTTTATGACTTATTATACTATGTATTTTTTATCAATTTTTAACATACTATAATATGACTTTTTTTAATCACTTTATGACATACTATACTATGTCATTTTTATCACTTTTATGACATACTATACTATGTCTTTTTTATCACTTCATGACATGCTATACTATGTCTCTTCATCAATTTCATGACATAATCTACTATGTCTTTTTTATCAATTTTACAACATACAATACTATGTCTTTTTATGAAGTTCATGACATGCAATACTATGTCTTTTTATCACTTTTTTGACATACTATACTGTCTTTTTTATCAATTTTATGACATACTATACTATGTCATTTTTATCAATTTTACAACATACTATACTATGTCTTTTTTATCACTTTATGACTTACTATACTATGTCATGTTTATCACTTTTATGACATACTATACTGTCTTTTTATGAAATTCATGACATGCTATACTATGTCTTTTTATCACTTTTTTTGACATACTATGCTATGTCTTTTTTATCACTATATGACATACTATACTATGTCATTTTTATCAATTTTTTTGACATACTGTACTATGTCTTTTTTATCACTTTATGACATACTATACTATGTCTTTTTATCAAGTTCATGACATGCTATACTATGTCTTTTTATCACTTTTTTGACATATTATACTATGTCATTTTTATCAATTTTTTTGACATACTGTACTATGTCTTTTTTATCACTTTATGACATACTATACTATGTCTTTTTATCAAGTTCATGACATACTATACTATGTCTTTTATCACTTTTTTGACATACTATACTATGTCTTTTTTATCACTTTATGACTTACTATACTATGTCATTTTTATCAATTTTATGACATACTATACTATGTCTTTTATCACTTTTTTGACATACTATACTATGTCTTTTTATCACTTTCATGACATACTATACTATGTCATTTTATAATTTTACAACATACTATACTATGTCATTTTTATCAATTTCATGACATACTATACTATGTCATGTTTATCAATTTTATGACATACTATACTATGTCTTTTTATGAATTTTATGACATACTATACTATGTCTTTTTATCATTTTTTGACATACTATACTATGACTTTTTATCTCTTTATGACATACTATACTATGTCTTTTTATCAATTTTATGACATACTATACTATGTCTTTTTATCACTTTATGACTTACTATACTATGTCATGTTTATCAATTTTATGACATACTATACTATGTGTTTTTATCAATTTTATGACATACTATACTATGTCTTTTTATCAATTTCATGACATACTATACTGTCATTTTTATCAATTTTACAACATACTATACTATGTCTTTTATGAAGTTCATGACATACTATACTATGTCTTTTTATCACTTTTATGACATACTATACTATGTCTTTTTATCAATTTTACAACATACTATATAATGTCTTTTATCAATTTCATGACATACTATACTATGTCTTTTTATCATTGATGACTTACTATACTATGTCATGTTTATCAATTTCATGACATACTATACTATGTCTTTTTTATCAATTTTATGACATACTATACTATGTCTTTTTATCACTTTTTTGACATACTTTACTATGACTTTTTTATCACTTTATACCTTACTATACTATGTCATTTTTATCAATTTTTTGACATACTATACTATGTCTTTTTATCAATTTTGTGACATACTATACTATGTCTTTTTATCAATTTTATGACATACTATACTATGTCTTTTATCAATTTCATGACATACTATACTATGTCTTTTTATCAATTTTACAACATACTATACTATGTCTTTTTTATCACTTTATGACTTACTATACTATGTCATTGTTTATGAATTTTATGACATACTATACTATGTCTTTTTATCAATTTTATGACATACTATACTATGTCTTTTTATCATTTTTTGACATACTATACTATGACTTTTATCTCTTTATGACATACTATACTATGTCTTTTTTATCAATTTTACAACATACTATACTATGTCTTTTATCACTTTATGACATACTATACTATGTCATTTTTATCAATTTTATGACATACTATACTATGTGTTTTTATCAATTTTATGACATACTATACTATGTCTTTTTATCAATTTCATGACATACTATACTATGTCTTTTTATAATTTTACAACATACTATACTATGTCTTTTATGAAGTTCATGACATACTATACTATGTCTTTTATCATTTTTGACATACTATACTATGTCTTTTTATCAATTTCATGACATACTATACTATGTGTTTTTATCAATTTTATGACTTATTATACTATGTATTTTTTATCAATTTTTAACATACTATACTATGACTTTTTTATCACTTTATGACATACTATACTATGTCATTTTTATCACTTTATGACATACTATACTATGTCTTTTTATGAAATTCATGACATACTATACTATGTCTTTTATCACTTTTTTGACATACTATACTATGTCTTTTTATCACTTCATGACATACTATACTATGTCTTTATCAATTTCATGACATAATCTACTATGTCTTTTTATCAATTTTACACATACTATACTATGTCTTTTATGAAGTTCATGACATGCTATACTATGTCTTTTTATCACTTTTTTGACATACTATACTGTCTTTTTATCAATTTTATGACATACTATACTATGTCATTTTTTATCAATTTTACAACATACTATACTATGTCTTTTTTATCACTTTATGACTTACTATACTATGTCATGTTTATCACTTTTATGACATACTATACTATGTCTTTTATAAATTCATGACATACTATACTATGTCTTTTTATCACTTTTTTGACATACTATACTATGTCTTTTATCACTTTATGACATACTATACTATGTCATTTTTATCAATTTTTGACATACTATACTATGTCTTTTTATCACTTTATGACATACTATACTATGTCTTTTTTATCAAGTTCATGACATACTATACTATGTCTTTTATCACTTTTTTGACATACTATACTATGTCATTTTTATCAATTTATTTGACATACTATACTATGTCTTTTTATCAATTTCATGACATACTATACTATGTCTTTTTATCAATTTATGACATACTATACTATGTCTTTTATCAATTTTTGACATACTATACTATGTCTTTTTTATCACTTTATGACATACTATACTATGTCATTTTTATCACTTTTATGACATACTATACTATGTCTTTTCATCACTTTTTTGACATACTATACTATGTCTTTTTTATCACTTCATGACTTACTATACTATGTCATGTTTATAAGTTTTATGACATACTATACTATGTCTTTTTATGAAATTCATGACATGCTATACTATGTCTTTTTATCACTTTTTTTGACATACTATACTATGTCTTTTTTATCACTTTATGACTTACTATACTATGTCATGTTTATCCATTTTATGACATACTATACTATGTCTTTTTATCACTTTTTTGACATACTATACTATGTCTTTTTTATCAATTTCATGACATACTATACTATGTCATTTTTATCAATTTTATGACATACTATACTATGTCTTTTTATCAATTTCATGACATACTATACTATGTCTTTTTTATCACTTTATGACATACTATACTATGTCATGTTTATCAATTTTATGACATACTATACTATGTCTTTTTTATGAATTTTATGACATACTATACTATGTCTTTTATCATTTTTGACATACTATACTATGTCATTTTTATGAATTTTATGACATACTATACTATGTCTTTTTATCAATTTTATGACATACTATACTATGTCTTTTTATCATTTTTTGACATACTACACTATGACTTTTTTATCTCTTTATGACATACTATACTGTCTTTTTTATCAATTTTACAACATACTATACTATGTCTTTTTATCACTTTATGACTTACTATACTATGTCATGTTTATCAATTTTATGACATACTATATTATGTGTTTTTATCAATTTTATGACATGCTATACTATGTCTCTTTATCAATTTCATGACATACTATACTATGTCTTTTTTATCAATTTTACAACATACTATACTACGTCTTTTTATGAAGTTCATGACATGCAATACTATGTCTTTTTATCACTTTTTTTGACATACTATACTATGTCTTTTTATCACTTTTTTGAAATACTACACTATGACTTTTTTATCAATTTTATGACATACTATACTATGTGTTTTTATCAATTTATGACATACTATACTATGTATTTTTATCAATTTTACATACTATACTATGATTTTTTTATCACTTTATGACATACTATACTATGTCATTTTTATCACTTTATGACATACTATACTATGTCTTTTTATGAAATTCATGACATACTATACTATGTCTTTTATCACTTTTTTGACATACTATACTTTCTTTTATCACTTTATGACATACTATACTATGTCTTTTTATCAATTTTATGACATACTATATATGTCTTTTTATCAATTTTTTGACATACTATACTATGATTTTTTATCACTTTATGACTTACTATACTATGTCTTTTTATCAATTTTTGACATACTATACTATGTCTTTTTATCAATTTTGTGACATACTATACTATGTCTTTTTATCAATTTTACAACATACTATACTATGTCTTTTTATCACTTATGACTTACTATACTATGTCATGTTTATCAATTTTATGACATACTATAATGTTTTTATCATTTTTTGACATACTATACTATGTCTTTTTATCATTTTTTTACATACTATACTATGTCTTTTTATCAATTTTATGACATACTATACTATGTCTTTTTATCAACTTCATGACATACTATACTATGTCTTTTATCAATTTTACAACATACTATACTATGTCTTTTTATGAAGTTCATGACATGCAATACTATGTCTTTTTATCACTTTTATTGACATACTATACTATGTCTTTTTTATCAATTTCATGACATACTATACTATGTCATTTTTATCAATTTTACAACATACTATACTATGTCTTTTTTATCAATTTCATGACATACTACACTGTCTTTTTTATCACTTCATGACTTACTATACTATGTCATGTTTATCAATTTTATGACATACTATACAATGTCTTTTTTATCAATTTCATGACATACTACACTGTCTTTTTTATCACTTCATGACTTACTATACTATGTCATGTTTATCAATTTTATGACATACTATACAATGTCTTTTTTACCAATTTTATGACATACTATACTATGTCTTTTTATCACTTTTTTGACATACTATACTATGACTTTTTTATCACTTTATGACATACTATACTATGTCTTTTATCAATTTTACAACATACTATACTATGTCTTTTTATCAATTTCATGACATACTATACTATGTCTTTTTATCACTTTATGACTTACTATACTATGTCATATTTATCAATTTTATGACATACTATACTATGTCTTTTTTATCAATTTTATGACATACTATACTATGTCTTTTATCAATTTTACAACATACTATACTATGTCTTTTTTATCAATTTAATGACATACTATACTATGTCTTTTTTATCACTTTATGACTTACTATACTATGTCTTTTTATCAATTTTATGACATACTATACTATGTCTTTTTATCAATTTTATGACATACTATACTATCTTTTTTATCATTTTTTTGACATACTATACTATGTCTTTTTATCTCTTTATGACATTCTATACTATGTCATTTTTATCAATTTTTGACATACTATACTATGTCTTTTTTATCAATTTTGTGACATACTATACTATGTCTTTTTTATCAATTTTATGACATACTATACTATGTCTTTTTATCAATTTCATGACATACTATACTATGTCTTTTTATCAATTTTACAACATACTATACTATGTCTTTTATGAAGTTCATGACATCCTATACTATGTCTTTTTATCACTTTTTTGACATACTATACTATGTCTTTTTATCAATTTCATGACATACTATACTATGTATTTTTATCAATTTTACAACATACTATACTATGTCTTTTTTATCAATTTCATGACATACTATACTATGTCTTTTTTATCACTTTATGACTTACTATACTATGGCATGTTTATCAATTTTATGACATACTATACAATGTCTTTTTGTCAATTTTATGACATACTATACTATGTCTTTTTATAATTTTTTTGACATACTACACTATGACTTTTTTATCTCTTTATGACATACTATACTATGTCTTTTTTATCAATTTTACAACATACTATACTATGTCTTTTTATCAATTTTGTGACATACTATACTATGTCTTTTTATCACTTTTTTGACATGATACACTATGACTTTTTTATCACTTTATGACATACTATACTATGTCTTTTTTATCAATTTTACAACAAACTATACTATGTCTTTTTATGAAATTCATGACATGCTATACTATGTCTTTTTATGAAGTTCATGACTATGTCTTTTTATCACTTTTTTTGACATACTATACTATGTCTTTTTTATCAATTTTATGACATACTATACTATGTCATTTTTATCAATTATACAACATACTATACTATGTCTTTTTTATCAATTTCATGACATACTATACTATATCTTTTATCACTTTATGACTTACTATACTATGTCATGTTTATCAATTTTATGACATACTATACAATGTCTTTTTATCAATTTATGACATACTATACTATGTCTTTTATCACTTTTTTGACATACTTTACTATGACTTTTTATCACTTTATACCTTACTATACTATGTCTTTTTATCAATTTTACAACATACTATACTATGTCTTTTATCAATTTCATGAC
Source organism: Percina caprodes (assembly GCA_013375575.1). Lineage (NCBI taxonomy): Eukaryota > Metazoa > Chordata > Actinopteri > Perciformes > Percidae > Percina > Percina caprodes. Next base: position 32,513 of record JABXJD010000617.1, on the reverse strand, counting down.
ATACTATACTATGTCTTTTTATCACTTTATGACTTACTATACTATGTCATTTTTATCAATTTCATGACATACTATACTATGTCTTTTATGAAATTCATGACATGCTATACTATGTCTTTTATCAATTTTTTTGACATACTATACTGTCTTTTTATCACTTTATGACTTACTATACTATGTCATGTTTTATCAATTTATGACATACTATACTGTCTTTTTTATGAAATTCATGACATGCTATACTATGTCTTTTTATCACTTTGACATACTATACTATGTCTTTTTTATCATCTTAAGACTTACTATACTATGTCTTTTTATCAATTTTATGACATACTATATAATGTCTTTTTTATCAATTTTATGACATACTATACTATGTCTTTTTATCATTTTTTTGACATACTATACTATGTCTTTTTATCATTTTTTTTTACATGCTATACTATGTCATTTTTATCAATTTTTTGACATACTATACTATGTCTTTTTATCAATTTTATGACTTACTATACTATGTTTTGATTACACTTTTATGACATACTATACTATGTCTTTTATTAATTTCATGACATACTATACTATGTCTTTTTATCAATTTTACAAACATACTATACTATGTTTTTTATGAAGTTCATGACATGCAATACTATGTCTTTGTATCACTTTTTTTGACATACTATACTATGTCTTTTTATCATTTTTTTGAAATACTATACTGTCTTTTTATCATTTTTTTTACATACTATACTATGTCTTTTTTATCAATTTTATGACACACTATACTATGTCTCTTTATCAATTTCATGACATACTCTACTATGTCTTTTTTATCAATTTTACAACATACTATACTATGTCTTTTTATGAAGTTCATGACATGCAATACTATGTCTTTTATCACTTTTGACATACTATACTATGTCTTTTATCATTTTTACATACTATACTATGTCTTTTTATCAATTTTATGACATACTATACTATGTCTCTTTATTTTTCATGACATACTATACTATGTCTTTTTTATCAATTTTACAACATACTATACTATGTCTTTTATGGTCATGACATATACTATGTCTTTTTATCACTTTATTGACATACTATACTATGTCTTTTTATCAATTTTGACATACTATACTATGTCATTTTTTAATTTTACAACATACTATACTATGTCTTTTTATCAATTTCATGACATACTACACTATGTCATGTTTATCAATTTTACAACATACTATACTATGTCTTTTTTATCAATTTCATGACATACTATACTATGTCTTTTTATGAAATTCATGACATGCTATACTATGTCTTTTTATCACTTTTTGGACATACTATACTATGTCTTTTTTATCATCTTAAGACTTACTATACTATGTCTTTTTTATCAATTTTATGACATACTATATAATGTCTTTTTATCAATTTTATGACATACTATACTATGTCTTTTTTATCATTTTTGACATACTATACTATGTCTTTTTATCATTTTTTTTACATGCTATACTATGTCATTTTTATCAATTTTTTGACATACTATACTATGTCTTTTTATCAATTTTATGACTTACTATACTATGTCTTTTTATCACTTATGACATACTATATATATGTCTCTTTATCAATTTCATGACATACTATACTATGTGTTTTTATCAATTTTACAACATACTATACTATGTCTTTTTTATCAATTTCATGACATGCAATACTATGTCTTTTTATCACTTTTTTGACATACTATACTATGTCTTTTTATCATTTTTACATACTATACTATGTCTTTTTATCAATTATGACACTATACTATGTCTTTTATCATTTTATGACATACTATACTATGTCTTTTTATCAATTTTATGACATACTATACTATGTCTTTTTATCACTTTTTTGACATACTTACTATGTCTTTTTATCACTTTACACCTATACTATGTCTTTTTATCAATTTTATGACATACTATACTATGTCTTTTTATCAATTTCATGACATACTATACTATGTCTTTTTATCACTTTATGACTTAATACTATACTATGTCTTTTTATCAATTTCATGACATACTATACTATGTCTTTTATCAAATTCATGACATACTATACTATGTCTTTTTATCAATTTTTTGACATACTATACTGTCTTTTTTATCATTTTATGACTTACTATACTATGTCATGTTTATCAATTTTATGACATACTATACTATGTCTTTTTATGAAATTCATGACATGCTATACTATGTCTTTTTATCACTTTTTGGACATACTATACTATGTCTTTTTTATCATCTTAAGACTTACTATACTATGTCTTTTTTACAATTTTATGACATACTATACTATGTCTTTTTATCAATTTTATGACATACTATACTATGTCTTTTTATCATTTTTTTGACATACTATACTATGTCTTTTATCAATTTTATGACATACTATACTATGTCATTTTATCAATTTTTTGACATACTATACTATGTCTTTTTATCAATTTTATGACTTACTATACTATGTCTTTTTATCAATTTTATGACATACTATACTATGTCTCTTTATCAATTTTATGACATACTATACTATGTCTTTTATCAATTTACAACATACTATACTATGTCTTTATGAAGTTCATGACATACTATACTATGTCTTTGTATCACTTTTTTTGACATACTATACTATGTCTTTTTATCATTTTTTTTGACATACTATACTGTCTTTTTATCACTTTTTTTGACATACTATACTATGTCTTTTTTATCAATTTTATGACATACTATACTATGTCTCTTTATCAATTTCATGACACTATACTATGTCTTTTTATCAATTTTACAACATACTATACTATGTCTTTTTATCTTTATGACATACTATACTATGTCTTTTTTATCACGTTTTTGACATACTATACTATGTCTTTTTATCATTTTTTTTACATACTATACTATGTCTTTTTTATCAATTTTATGACATACTATACTATGTCTTTATCAATTTCATGACATACTATACTATGTCTTTTTTATCAATTTTACAACATACTATACTATGTCTTTTTATGAAGTTCATGACATGCAATACTATGTCTTTTTATCACTTTTATTGACATACTATACTATGTCTTTTTTATCAATTTCATGACATACTATACTATGTCTTTTTATCAATTTTACAACATACTATACTATGTCTTTTTATCAATTTCATGACATACTATACTATGTCTTTTTATCAATTTTATGACATACTATACTATGTCTTTTTATCAATTCATATGACATACTATACTATGTCTTTTTATGAAATTCATGACATACTATACTATGTCTTTATCACTTTTTGACATACTATACTATGTCTTTTATCTTATGACTTACTATACTATGTCTTTTTATCAATTTTATGACATACTATACTATGTCTTTTTATCAATTTTATGACATACTATACTATGTCTTTTATCATTTTTTTGACATACTATACTATGTCTTTATCATTTTTTTTTTTTTACATACTATACTATGTCATTTTATCAATTTTTTGACATACTATACTATGTCTTTTTATCATTTTGTGACTTACTATACTATGTCTTTTTATCAATTTTATGATACTATACTATGTCTTTTATCAATTTCATGACATACTATACTATGTCTTTTTATCATTTTACAACATACTATACTATGTCTTTTTATGAAGTTCATGACATGCTATACTATGTCTTTGTATCACTTTTTTGATGATACTATACTATGTCTTTTTATCATTTTTTTACATACTATACTATGTCTTTTTATCAATTTTATGACATACTATACTATGTCTCTTTATCAATTTTATGACATACTATACTATGTCTTTTATCAATTTTACAACATACTATACTATGTCTTTTTATGAAGTTCATGACATACTATACTATGTCTTTTTATCACTTTTATGACATACTATACTATGTCTTTTTATCAATTTTACAACATACTATACTATGTCTTTTATGAAATTCATGACATGCTATACTATGTCTTTTTTTATGAAGTTCATATACTATGTCTTTTTATCACTTTTTTGACATACTATACTATGTCTTTTTATCAATTTTATGACATACTATACTATGTCTTTTTATCAATTTTACAACATACTATACTATGTCTTTTTTATCAATTTCATGACATACTATACTATGTCTTTTTTATCACTTTATGACTTACTATACTATGTCATGTTTATCAATTTTATGACATACTATACAATGTCTTTTTATCACTTTATGACTTACTATACTATGTGTCTTTATCACTTGACATACTACACTATGACTTTTTTAACTCTTTATGACATACTATACTATGTCTTTTTATCAATTTTACAACATACTATACTATGTCTTTTTATCAACAATGACATACTATACTATGTCTTTTTTTATCACTTTATGACTTACTATACTATGTCATGTTTATCAATTTTATGACATACTATACAATGTCTTTTTTATCAATTTTATGACATACTATACTATGTCTTTTTATCACTTTTTTGACATACTTTACTATGACTTTTTTATCACTTTATACCTTACTATACTATGTCTTTTTTATCAATTTTACAACATACTATACTATGTCTTTTTTATCAATTTCATGACGTACTATACTATGTCTTTTTTATCACTTTATGACTTACTATACTATGTCATTTTTATCAATTTCATGACGTACTATACTATGTCTTTTTATGAAATTCATGACATGCTATACTATGTCTTTTCATAAATTTTTTTGACATACTATACTGTCTTTTTTATCACTTTATGACTTACTATACTATGTCATGTTTATCAATTTTATGACATACTATACTATGTCTTTTTATGAAATTCATGACATGCTATACTATGTCTTTTTATCACTTTTTGGACATACTATACTATGTCTTTTTTATCATCTTAAGACTTACTATACTATGTCTTTTTTATCAATTTTATGACATACTATATAATGTCTTTTTTATCAATTTTATGACATACTATACTATGTCTTTTTATCATTTTTTGACATACTATACTATGTCTTTTTTATCATTTTTTTACATGCTATACTATGTCATTTTTATCAATTTTTTGACATACTATACTATGTCTTTTTTATCAATTTTGTGACATACTATACTATGTCTTTGTTATCAATTTTATGACATGCTATACTATGTCTCTTTATCAATTTCATGACATACTCTACTATGTCTTTTTTATCAATTTTATGACATACTATACTATGTCTTTTTATAAAGTTCATGACATGCAATACTATGTCTTTGTATCACTTTTTTTGACATACTATACTATGTCTTTTTATCATTTTTTTGAAATACTATACTTTCTTTTTATCATTTTTTTTACATACTATACTATGTCTTTTTTATCAATTTTATGACACACTATACTATGTCTCTTTATCAATTTCATGACATACTCTACTATGTCTTTTTTATCAATTTTACAACATACTATACTATGTCTTTTTATGAAGTTCATGACATGCAATACTATGTCTTTTTATCACTTTTATTGACATACTATACTATGTCTTTTTTATCAATTTCATGACATACTATACTATGTCATTTTTATCAATTTTACAACATACTATACTATGTCTTTTTTATCAATTTCATGACATACTATACTATGTCATTTATTTATCAATTTTACAACATACTATACTATGTCTTTTTATCACTTTATGACATACTATACTATGTCATTTTTATCAATTTATGACATACTATACTATGTCTTTTTATCAATTTTATGACATACTATACTATGTCTTTTTATCACTTTTTGACATACTATACTATGTCTTTTTATCAATTTATGACATACTATACTATGTCTTTTTATCAATTTTACAACATACTATACTATGTCTTTTTATCAATTTCATGACATACTATACTATGTCTTTTTATCACTTTATGACATACTATACTATGTCATTTTATCAATTTTATGACATACTATACTATGTCTTTTTATCACTTTTTTGACATACTATACTATGTCTTTTTATCAATTCATGACATACTATACTATGTCTTTTTATCATTTTACAACATACTATACTATGTCTTTTTATCAATTTCATGACATACTATACTATGTCTTTTTATCACTTTATGACTTACTATACTATGTCATTTTTATCAATTTTATGACATACTATACTATGTCTTTTTATCAATTTTATGACATACTATACTATGTCTTTTTATCATTTTTTGACATACTATACTATGTCTTTTTATCTCTTTATGACATACTATACTATGTCTTTTTATCAATTTTACAACATACTATACTATGTCTTTTTATCACTTTATGACACTATACTATGTCATTTTTATCAATTTTATGACATACTATACTATGTCTTTTTATCAATTTCATGACATACTATACTATGTCATTTTTATCAATTTTATGACATACTATACTATGTCTTTTTATCAAGTTCATGACATGCTATACTATGTCTTTTTATCACTTTTATTGACATACTATACTATGTCTTTTTATCAATTTTACAACATACTATATATGTCTTTTTATCAATTCATGACATACTATACTATGTCTTTTTATCACTTTATGACTTACTATACTATGTCATGTTTATCAATTTTATGACATACTATACTATGTCTTTTTATCAATTTTATGACATACTATACTATGTCTTTTTATCACTTTTGACATACTATACTATGTCTTTTTATCACTTTATACTTACTATACTATGTCATTTTATCAATTTTTTGACATACTATACTATGTCTTTTTATCAATTTTGTGACATACTATACTATGTCTTTTTATCACTTTTGACATATACACTATGTCTTTTTATCACTTTATGACATACTATACTATGTCTTTTTATCAATTTTACAACATACTATACTATGTCTTTTTATGAAATTCATGACATACTATACTATGTCTTTTTATGAAGTTCATGACTATGTCTTTTTATCATTTTTTGACATACTATACTATGTCTTTTTATCAATTTTATGACATACTATACTATGTCATTTTTATCAATTATACAACATACTATACTATGTCTTTTTATCAATTTCATGACATACTATACTATGTCTTTTTATCACTTTATGACTTACTATACTATGTCATTTTTATCAATTTTATGACATACTATACTATGTCTTTTTATCAATTTTATGACATACTATACTATGTCTTTTTATCACTTTTTGACATACTACACTATGACTTTTTATCTCTTTTATGACATACTATACTATGTCTTTTTATCAATTTTACAACATACTATACTATGTCTTTTTATCAATTTAATGACATACTATACTATGTCTTTTTTATCACTTTATGACTTACTATACTATGTCATGTTTATCAATTTTATGACATACTATACTATGTCTTTTTATCAATTTTATGACATACTATACTATGTCTTTTTATCACTTTTGACATACACTATGACTTTTTATCTCTTTATGACATACTATACTATGTCTTTTTATCAATTTTATGACATACTATACTATGTCTTTTTATCAATTTAATGACATACTATACTATGTCTTTTTTTATCACTTTATGACTTACTATACTATGTCATGTTTATCAATTTTATGACATACTATACAATGTCTTTTTATCAATTTATGACATACTATACTATGTCTTTTTATCACTTTTTTGACATACTTTACTATGACTTTTTATCACTTTATACTTACTATACTATGTCTTTTTATCAATTTTACAACATACTATACTATGTCTTTTTATCAATTTCATGACATACTATACTATGTCTTTTTATCACTTTATGACTTACTATACTATGTCATTTTTATCAATTTCATGACATACTATACTATGTCTTTTTATCAATTTCATGACATACTATACTATGTCTTTTTATCAATTTTTGACATACTATACTGTCTTTTTATCACTTTATGACTTACTATACTATGTCATTTTTATCAATTTTATGACATACTATACTATGTCTTTTATGAAATTCATGACATGCTATACTATGTCTTTTTATCATTTTTGACATACTATACTATGTCTTTTTATCATCTTATGACATACTATACTATGTCTTTTTATCAATTTTATGACATACTATACTATGTCTTTTTATCAATTTTATGACATACTATACTATGTCTTTTTATCATTTTTTGACATACTATACTATGTCTTTTTATCATTTTTTACATACTATACTATGTCTTTTTATCATTTTTTGACATACTATACTATGTCTTTTTATCAATTTTGTGACATACTATACTATGACTTTTTTATCAATTTTATGACATGCTATACTATGTCTCTTTATCAATTTCATGACATACTCTACTATGTCTTTTTTATCAATTTTACAACATACTATACTATGTCTTTTATGAAGTTCATGACATGCAATACTATGTCTTTGTATCACTTTTTTTGACATACTATACTATGTCTTTTTATCATTTTTTTTGACATACTATACTGTCTTTTTATCATTTTTTACATACTATACTATGTCTTTTTATCAATTTTATGACATACTATACTATGTCTTTTTATCAATTTCATGACATACTATACTATGTCTTTTTATCAATTTTACAACATACTATACTATGTCTTTTATGAAGTTCATGACATGCTATACTATGTCTTTTTATCACTTTTTGACATACTATACTATGTCTTTTTATCAATTTTATGACATACTATACTATGTCTTTTTATCAATTTTACAACATACTATACTATGTCTTTTTATCAATTTCATGACATACTATACTGTCTTTTTATCACTTTATGACTTACTATACTATGTCATTTTTATCAATTTTATGACATACTATACATGTGTTTTTATCAATTTTATGACATACTATACTATGTCTTTTTATCATTTTTTTACATACTATACTATGTCTTTTTATCAATTTTATGACATACTATACTATGTCTTTTTATCAATTTCATGACATACTATACTATGTCTTTTTATCAATTTATGACATACTATACTATGTCTTTTTATCAATTTCATGACATACTATACTATGTCTTTTTATCACTTTTATGACATACTATACTATGTCTTTTTTATCAATTTTACAACATACTATACTATGTTTTATCAATTTTATGACATACTATACTATGTCTTTTTATCAAGTTCATGACTATGTCTTTTTATCACTTTTTTGACATACTATACTATGTCTTTTTATCAATTTTATGACATACTATACTATGTCTTTTTATCAATTTTACAACATACTATACTATGTCTTTTTATCAATTTCATGACATACTATACTATGTCTTTTTATCACTTTATGACTTACTATACTATGTCATGTTTATCAATTTTATGACATACTATACTATGTCTTTTTATCAATTTTATGACATACTATACTATGTCTTTTTATCACTTTTTGACATACTATACTATGACTTTTTATCTCTTTATGACATACTATACTATGTCTTTTTATCAATTTTACAACATACTATACTATGTCTTTTTATCAATTTAATGACATACTATACTATGTCTTTTTATCACTTTATGACTTACTATACTATGTCATGTTTATCAATTTTATGACATACTATACAATGTCTTTTTATCAATTTTATGACATACTATACTATGTCTTTTTATCACTTTTTGACATACTTTACTATGTTTTTTATCACTTTATACCTTACTATACTATGTCTTTTTATCAATTTTAACATACTATACTATGTCTTTTTATCAATTTCATGACATACTATACTATGTCTTTTTATCACTTTATGACTTACTATACTATGTCATTTTTATCAATTTCATGACATACTATACTATGTCTTTTTATCAAATTCATGACATGCTATACTATGTCTTTTTATCAATTTTTTGACATACTATACTGTCTTTTTATCACTTTATGACTTACTATACTATGTCATGTTTATCAATTTTATGACATACTATACTATGTCTTTTATAAATTCATGACATACTATACTATGTCTTTTATCACTTTTTGACATACTATACTATGTCTTTTTATCATCTTAAGACTTACTATACTATGTCTTTTTATCAATTTTATGACATACTATACTATGTCTTTTTATCAATTTTATGACATACTATACTATGTCTTTTTATCATTTTTTGACATACTATACTATGTCTTTTTATCATTTTTTGACATACTATACTATGTCTTTTTATCAATTTTTGACATACTATACTATGTCTTTTTATCAATTTTGTGACATACTATACTATGTCTTTTTATCAATTTTATGACATACTATACTATGTCTTTTTATCAATTCATGACATACTATACTATGTCTTTTTATCAATTTTACAACATACTATACTATGTCTTTTTATCAAGTTCATGACATGCTATACTATGTCTTTTTATCACTTTTTTGACATACTATACTATGTCTTTTTATCATTTTTGACATACTATACTATGTCTTTTTATCAATTTTATGACATACTATACTATGTCTTTTTATCAATTTTATGACATACTATACTATGTCTTTTTATCAATTTCATGACATACTATACTATGTCTTTTTATCAATTTTACAACATACTATACTATGTCTTTTTATCAAGTTCATGACATACTATACTATGTCTTTTTATCACTTTTATGACATACTATACTATGTCTTTTTATCAATTTCATGACATACTATACTATGTCATTTTTATCAATTTTACAACATACTATACTATGTCTTTTTATCAATTTCATGACATACTATACTATGTCTTTTTATCAATTTTATGACATACTATACTATGTCTTTTTATCTTTATGACATACTATACTATGTCTTTTTATCAATTTTATGACATACTATACTATGTCTTTTTATCAATTTATGACATACTATACTATGTCTTTTTATCACTTTATGACATACTATACTATGTCATTTTTATCAATTTTATGACATACTATACTATGTCTTTTTATCACTTTTTTGACATACTATACTATGTCTTTTTATCAATTTCATGACATACTATACTATGTCATTTTTATCATTTTACAACATACTATACTATGTCTTTTTATCAATTTCATGACATACTATACTATGTCTTTTTATCACTTTATGACTTACTATACTATGTCATGTTTATCAATTTTATGACATACTATACAATGTCTTTTTATCAATTTTATGACATACTATACTATGTCTTTTTATCATTTTTGACATACTATACTATGTTTTTATCTCTTTATGACATACTATACTATGTCTTTTTATCAATTTTACAACATACTATACTACTTTTTATCACTTTATGACATACTATACTATGTCTTTTTATCAATTTTATGACATACTATATTATGTGTTTTTATCAATTTTATGACATACTATACTATGTCTCTTTATCAATTTCATGACATACTATACTATGTCTTTTTATCAATTTTACAACATACTATACTATGTCTTTTTATCAAGTTCATGACATACTATACTATGTCTTTTTATCACTTTTATGACATACTATACTATGTCTTTTTATCAATTTTACAACATACTATATATGTCTTTTTATCAATTTCATGACATACTATACTATGTCTTTTTATCACTTTATGACTTACTATACTATGTCATGTTTATCAATTTTATGACATACTATACTATGTCTTTTTATCAATTTTATGACATACTATACTATGTCTTTTTATCACTTTTGACATACTATACTATGACTTTTTATCACTTTATACCTTACTATACTATGTCATTTTTATCAATTTTTGACATACTATACTATGTCTTTTTATCAATTTTGTGACATACTATACTATGTCTTTTTATCACTTTTTGACATATATACTATGTCTTTTTATCACTTTATGACATACTATACTATGTCTTTTTATCAATTTTACAACATACTATACTATGTCTTTTTATGAAATTCATGACATACTATACTATGTCTTTTATGAAGTTCATGACTATGTCTTTTTATCACTTTTTTGACATACTATACTATGTCTTTTTATCAATTTTATGACATACTATACTATGTCTTTTTATCAATTTACAACATACTATACTATGTCTTTTTATCAATTTCATGACATACTATACTATATCTTTTTATCACTTTATGACTTACTATACTATGTCATTTTATCAATTTTATGACATACTATACAATGTCTTTTTATCAATTTTATGACATACTATACTATGTCTTTTTATCACTTTTTGACATACTACACTATGTCTTTTTATCCTCTTTATGACATACTATACTATGTCTTTTTATCAATTTTACAACATACTATACTATGTCTTTTTATCAATTTAATGACATACTATACTATGTCTTTTTATCACTTTATGACTTACTATACTATGTCATGTTTATCAATTTTATGACATACTATACAATGTCTTTTTATCAATTTTATGACATACTATACTATGTCTTTTTATCACTTTTTGACATACTACTATGACTTTTTATCCTCTTTATGACATACTATACTATGTCTTTTTATCAATTTTATGACATACTATACTATGTCTTTTTATCAATTTAATGACATACTATACTATGTCTTTTTATCACTTTATGACTTACTATACTATGTCATGTTTATCAATTTTATGACATACTATACTATGTCTTTTTATCAATTTTATGACATACTATACTATGTCTTTTTATCACTTTTTGACATACTATACTATGACTTTTTATCACTTTATACATTACTATACTATGTCTTTTTATCAATTTTACAACATACTATACTATGTCTTTTTATCAATTTCATGACATACTATACTATGTCTTTTTATCACTTTATGACTTACTATACTATGTCATTTTTATCAATTTCATGACATACTATACTATGTCTTTATCAAATTTATGACATACTATACTATGTCTTTTTATCAATTTTTTGACATACTATACTGTCTTTTTATCACTTTATGACATACTATACTATGTCATTTTATCAATTTTATGACATACTATACTATGTCTTTTTATGAAATTCATGACATACTATACTATGTCTTTTTATCACTTTTGACATACTATACTATGTCTTTTTATCATCTTATGACTTACTATACTATGTCTTTTTATCAATTTTATGACATACTATACTATGTCTTTTTATCAATTTTATGACATACTATACTATGTCTTTTTATCATTTTTGACATACTATACTATGTCTTTTTATCATTTTTTTACATACTATACTATGTCATTTTTATCAATTTTTGACATACTATACTATGTCTTTTTATCAATTTTGTGACATACTATACTATGTCTTTTTATCAATTTTATGACATACTATACTATGTCTCTTTATCAATTTCATGACATACTATACTATGTCTTTTTATCAATTTTACAACATACTATACTATGTCTTTTTATCAAGTTCATGACATGCTATACTATGTCTTTTTATCACTTTTTTGACATACTATACTATGTCTTTTTATCATTTTTTTGAAATACTATACTGTCTTTTTATCATTTTTTGACATACTATACTATGTCTTTTTATCAATTTTATGACATACTATACTATGTCTTTTTATCAATTTCATGACATACTATACTATGTCTTTTTATCAATTTTACAACATACTATACTATGTCTTTTTATGAAGTTCATGACATGCTATACTATGTCTTTTTATCACTTTTATTGACATACTATACTATGTCTTTTTATCAATTTCATGACATACTATACTATGTCATTTTTATCAATTTTACAACATACTATACTATGTCTTTTTATCAATTTCATGACATACTATACTGTCTTTTTATCACTTTATGACATACTATACTATGTCATTTTATCAATTTATGACATACTATACTATGTCTTTTTATCAATTTTATGACATACTATACTATGTCTTTTTATCACTTTTGACATACTATACTATGACTTTTTATCTCTTTATGACATACTATACTATGTCTTTTTATCAATTTTACAACATACTATACTATGTCTTTTTATCAATTTCATGACATACTATACTATGTCTTTTTATCACTTTATGACTTACTATACTATGTCATTTTATCAATTTTATGACATACTATACTATGTCTTTTTATCAATTTTATGACATACTATACTATGTCTTTTTATCATTTTTGACATACTATACTATGTCTTTTTATCACTTTATGACATACTATACTATGTCTTTTTTATCAATTTTACAACATACTATACTATGTCTTTTTATCAATTTATGACATACTATACTATGTCTTTTTATCAATTTTATGACATACTATACTATGTCTTTTTATCAATTTCATGACATACTATACTATGTCTTTTTATCAATTTTACAACATACTAATCTATGTCTTTTTATGAAGTTCATGACATACTTACTATGTCTTTTTATCATTTTTTGACATACTATACTATGTCTTTTTATCAATTTCATGACATACTATACTATGTGTTTTTATCAAGTTTATGACATACTATACTATGTCTTTTTATCAATTTTTAACATACTATAATATGTCTTTTTATCACTTCATGACATACTATACTATGTCATTTATTCACTTTATGACATACTATACTATGTCTTTTTTATGAAATTTATGACATGCTATACTATGTCTTTTTATCAATTTTGACATACTATACTATGTTTTTTATCACTTCATGACTTACTATACTATGTCATGTTTATCAATTTTATGACATACTATACTATGTCTTTTTTATGAAATTCATGACATGCTATACTATGTCTTTTTATTACATTTTGACATACTATACTATGTCTTTTTATCCTTTATGACTATACTATAATGTGTTTATTCATTTATGACATACTATACTATGTCTTTTATCACTTTTGATATACTATACTATGTCTTTTTTATCAATTTCATGACATACTATACTATGTCATTTTTATCAATTTACAACATACTATACTATGTCTTTTTATCAATTTCATGACATACTATACTATGTGTTTTTATCACTTATGACTTACTATACTATTGTCATGTTTATAATTTATGACTTACTATACAATGTCTTTTATCAATTTTATGATGATATGTTTATACTGATGTTTTTTATCATTTTTGACATACTATACTATGATTTTTATCTTTATGACATACTATACTATGTCTTTTTTATCAATTTTACAACATACTATATTATGTGTTTTTATCACTTTATGACATATACTATGTCTCTTTATCAATTTCATGACATACAATACTATGTCTTTTTATCAATTTTACAACATACTATACTACGTCTTTTTATGAAGTTCATGACATGCAATACTATGTCTTTTTATCACTTTTTTTGACATACTATACTATGTCTTTTTATCACTTTTTTGAAATACTACACTATGACTTTTTTATCAATTTCATGACATACTATACTATGTGTTTTTATCAAGTTTATGACTTACTATACTATGTATTTTTTATGAATTTTTAACATACTATAATATGACTTTTTTTAATCACTTTATGACATACTATACTATGTCATTTTTATCACTTTTATGACATACTATACGATGTCTATTTATGAAATTCATGACATGCTATACTATGTCTTTTTATCACTTTTTTTGACAAACTATACTTTCTTTTTTATCACTTTATGACTTACTATACTATGTCTTTTTTATCAATTTTATGACATACTATATAATGTCTTTTTATCACTTTTTTGACATACTTTACTTTGACTTTTTTATCACTTTATACCTTACTATACTATGTCATTTTTATCAATTTTTTGACATACTATACTATGTCTTTTTATCAATTTTGTGACATACTATACTATGTCTTTTTTATCAATTTTATGACATGCTATACTATGTCTCTTTATCAATTTCATGACATAATCTACTGTCTTTTTTATCAATTTTACAACATACTATACTATGTCTTTTTATGAAGTTCATGACATGCAATACTATGTCTTTTTATCACTTTTTTTGACATACTATACTATGTCTTTTTTATCACTTTATGACTTACTATACTATGTCTTTTTTATCAATTTTATGACATACTATATAATGTGTTTTTATCACTTTTTTGACATACTTTACTATGACTTTTTTATCACTTTATACCTTACTATACTATGTCATTTTTATCATTTTTTTTGAAATACTATACTATGTCTTTTTATCATTTTTTTTTACATACTATACTATGTCTTTTTTATCAATTTTATGACATACTATACTATGTCTCTTTATCAATTTCATGACATACTCTACTATGTCTTTTTATAATTTTACAACATACTATACTATGTCTTTTTATGAGTTCATGACATGCAATACTATGTCTTTTTATCACTTTTATTGACATACTATACTATGTCTTTTTATCAATTTCATGACATACTATACTGTCTTTTTATCACTTTTGAGATACTACTATGACTTTTTTTATCTCTTTATGACATACTATACTATGTCTTTTTATCAATTTTACAACATACTATACTATGTCTTTTTATCAATTTCATGACATACTATACTATGTCTTTTTATCACTTTATGACTTACTATACTATGTCATATTTATCAATTTTATGACATACTACACAATGTCTTTATCAATTTTATACCTTATTATACTATGTCTTTTTATCAATTTTACAACATACTATACTATGTCTTTTTATCAATTTCATGACATACTATACTATGTCTTTTATCACTTTATGACTTACTATACTATGTCTTTTTATCAATTTTATGACATATTATACAATGTCTTTTTTATCAATTTATGACATACTATACTATCTTTTTATCATTTTTTTGACATACTATACTATGTCTTTTATCTCTCTTTATGACATTCTATACTATGTCATTTTTATAAATTTTTGACATACTATACTATGTCTTTTATCAATTTTTTGACATACTATACTGTCTTTTTTTATCACTTTATGACTTACTATACTATGTCTTTTTATCAATTTTATGACATACTATATAATGTTTTTTATCAATTTTTGACATACTATACTATGACTTTTTATCACTTTATACTTACTATACTATGTCATTTTTATCATTTTTTTGAAATACTATACTATGTCTTTTTATCAATTTCATGACATACTCTACTATGTCTTTTTTATAAATTTACAACATACTATACTATGTCTTTTTATGAAGTTCATGACATGCAATAGTATGTCTTTTTATCACTTTTATTGACATACTATACTATGTCTTTTTTATCAATTTCATGACATACTATACTATGTCATTTTTATCACTTTTATGACATACTATACTATGACTTTTTATCTCTTTATGACATACTATACTATGTCTTTTTTATCAATTTTACAACATACTATACTATGTCTTTTTTATCAATTTTATGACATACTATACTATGTCTTTTTATCACTTTATGACATACTATACTATGTCATATTTATCACTTTATGACATACTACACAATGTGTTTTTATCAATTTTATACCATACTATACTATGTCTTTTTATCAATTTTACAACATACTATACTATGTCTTTTATCAATTTCATGACATACTATACTATGTCTTTTTATCACTTTATGACTTACTATACTATGTCTTTTTATCTCTTTATGACATACTATACTATGTCTTTTTATCAATTTTACAACATACTATATTATGTGTTTTTATCAATTTTATGACATGCTATACTATGTCTTTTTATCACTTTATGACTTACTATACTATGTCATGTTTATGAATTTTATGACATACTATACAATGTCTTTTTATGAATTTTATGACATACTATACTATGTCTTTTTTATCATTTTTGACATACTACACTATGACTTTTTATCTCTTTATGACATACTATACTATGTCTTTTTTATCAATTTTATGACATACTATACTATGTCTTTTTATCACTTTATGACTTACTATACTATGTCATTTTTATCAATTTTATGACATACTATACTATGTGTTTTTATCAATTTTATGACATGCTATACTATGTCTTTTATCAATTTCATGACATACTTACTATGTCATTTTTTACAATTTTACAACATACTATACTATGTCTTTTTATGAAGTTCATGACATGCAATACTATGTCTTTTTATCACTTTTATTGACATACTGTACTATGTCTTTTTTATCAATTTTACAACATACTATATAAGGTCTTTTTTATCAATTTCATGACATACTATACTATGTCTTTTTTATCACTGTATGACTTACTAAACTATGTCATGTTTATCAATTTTATGACATACTATACAATGTCTTTTTTATCAATTTTATGACATACTATACTATGTCTTTTTATCACTTTTTGACATACTTTACTATGACTTTTTTTATCACTTTATACTTACTATACTATGTCATTTTTATCAATTTTTTGACATACTATACTATGTCTTTTTATCAATTTTGTGACATACTATACTATGTCTTTATCACTTTTTTTTTTGACATGATATACTATGACTTTTATCACTTTATGACATACTATACTATGTCTTTTTTATCAATTTTACAACATACTATACTATGTCTTTTTATGAAATTCATGACATACTATACTATGTCTTTTTTATGAAGTTTACATACTATGTCTTTTATCACTTTATGACATACTATACTATGTCTTTTTATCAATTTTATGACATACTATACTATGTTTTTTTATCAATTATACAACATACTATACTGTCTTTTTATCAATTTCATGACATACTATACTATATCTTTTTATCACTTTATGACTTACTATATTATGTCATGTTTATCAATTTTATGACATACTATACAATGTCTTTTTATCAATTTTATGACATACTATACTATCTTTTTATCACTTTTTTGACATACTTATACTATGACATTTTTAATCAATTTTATGACATACTATACTATGTCTTTTTTATCATTTTACAACATACTATACGTCTTTTTATCAATGTTATGACATACTATACTATGTCTTTTTTATCACTTTATGACATACTATACTATGTCTTTTATCAATTTTTATGACATACTATACTATGTCTTTTTATCAATTTTATGACATACTATACTATGTCTTTTATCAATTTTTTGACATACACTATGACTTTTTATCCTCTTTATGACATACTATACTATGTCTTTTTATCAATTTTATGACATACTATACTATGTCTTTTTATCAATTTTATGACATACTATACTATGTCTTTTTTATCACTTTATGACATACTATACTATGTCATTTTTATCAATTTATGACATACTATAATGTCTTTTTATCAATTTTATGACATACTATACTATGTCTTTTTATCACTTTTTGACATACTTTACTATGACTTTTATCACTTTATACCTTACTATACTATGTCTTTTTATCAATTTTACATACATACTATACTATGTCTCTTTTTTATCAATTTCATGACATACTATACTATGTCTTTTTATCACTTTATGACTTACTATACTATGTCATTTATCATTTTATGACATACTATACTATGTCTTTTTATGAAATTGACATGCTATACTATGTCTTTTTATAAATTTTTTGACATACTATACTATGTCTTTTTATCACTTTATGACTTACTATACTATGTCATGTTTATCAATTTTATGACATACTATACTATGTCTTTTATGAAATTTTATGACATACTATACTATGTCTTTTTATCATTTTTGACATACTATACTATGTCTTTTTATCATCTTAAGACTTACTATACTATGTCTTTTATCAATTTTATGACATACTATACTATGTCTTTTTATCAATTTTATGACATACTATACTATGTCTTTTTATCACTTTTTGACATACTATACTATGTCTTTTTATCATTTTTTTTACATGCTATACTATGTCATTTTTATCAATTTTTTGGACATACTATACTATGTCTTTTTATCAATTTTGTGACTTACTATACTATGTCTTTGTTATCAATTTTATGACATGCTATACTATGTCTCTTTATCAATTTCATGA
The DNA here is from genome assembly GCA_013375575.1 of Percina caprodes. Classification (NCBI taxonomy): domain Eukaryota; kingdom Metazoa; phylum Chordata; class Actinopteri; order Perciformes; family Percidae; genus Percina; species Percina caprodes. The sequence continues at coordinate 12,283 of JABXJD010000617.1, read as the reverse complement.
CATACTCTACTATGTCTTTTTTATCAATTTTACAACATACTATACTATGTCTTTTTATGAAGTTCATGACATGCAATACTATGTCTTTGTATCACTTTTTTTGACATACTATACTATGTCTTTTTATCATTTTTTGACATACTATACTATGTCTTTTTATCATTTTTTTTACATACTATACTATGTCTTTTTTATCAATTTTATGACACACTATACTATGTCTCTTTATCAATTTCATGACATACTCTACTATGTCTTTTTTATCAATTTTATGACATACTATACTAATGTCTTTTATAAGTACATGACATACTATACTATGTCTTTTTATCACTTATTGACATACTATACTATGTCTTTTTATCAATTTCATGACATACTATACTATGTCATTTTTATCAATTTTTATGACATACTATACTATGTCTTTTTTATCAATTTCATGACATACTATACTATGTCTTTTTATCACTTTATGACTTACTATACTATGTCATGTTTATCATTTTATGACATACTATACTATGTCTTTTTATCAATTTTATGACATACTATACTATGTCTTTTTATCATTTTTGACATACTATACTATGACTTTTTATCTCTTTTTATGACATACTATACTATGTCTTTTTATTAATTTTACAACATACTATACTATGTCTTTTATCACTTTATGACATACTATACTATGTCTTTTTATCAATTTTATGACATACTATACTATGTCTCTTTATCAATTTCATGACATACTATACTATGTCTTTTTATCAATTTTATGACATACTATACTATGTCTTTTTATGAATTTCATGACATGCTATACTATGTCTTTTTATCATTTTTTTGACATACTACACTATGACTTTTTTATCACTTTATGACATACTATACTATGTGTTTTTATCAATTTTTATGACATACTATACTATGTCTTTTTTATCAATTTTGATGACATACTATACTATGTCTTTTTATCACTTCATGACATACTATACTATGTCATTTTTATCACTTTTATGACATACTATACTATGTCTTTTTATGAAATTCATGACATGCTATACTATGTCTTTTTATCACTTTTTTGACATACTATACTATGTCTTTTTTATCACTTCATGACTTACTATACTATGTCATGTTTATCAATTTTATGACATACTATACTATGTCTTTTTATGAAATTCATGACATGCTATACTATGTCTTTTTATCACTTTTTTTGACATACTATACTATGTCTTTTTTATCACTTTATGACTTACTATACTATGTCATGTTTATCCATTTTATGACATACTATACTATGTCTTTTTATCACTTTATGACTATATACTATGTCTTTTTATCAATTTTATGACATACTATACTATGTCATTTTTATCAATTTATGACATACTATACTATGTCTTTTTATCAATTTCATGACATACTATACTATGTGTTTTATCACTTTATGACTTACTATACTATGTCATGTTTATGAATTTTATGACTTACTATACAATGTCTTTTTTATGAATTTTATGACATACTATACTATGTCTTTTTATCATTTTTGACATACTACACTATGACTTTTTTATCTCTTTATGACATACTATACTATGTCTTTTTTATCAATTTTACAACATACTATATTATGTGTTTTTATCAATTTTATGACATGCTATACTATGTCTCTTTATCAATTTCATGACATACAATACTATGTCTTTTTTATCAATTTTACAACATACTATACTACGTCTTTTTATGAAGTTCATGACATGCAATACTATGTCTTTTTATCACTTTTTTTGACATACTATACTATGTCTTTTTATCACTTTTTTGAAATACTACACTATGACTTTTTTATCAATTTCATGACATACTATACTATGTGTTTTTATCAAGGTTATGACTTACTATACTATGTATTTTTTATGAATTTTTAACATACTATAATATGACTTTCTTTAATCACTTTATGACATACTATACTATGTCATTTTTATCACTTTTATGACATACTATACGATGTCTATTTATGAAATTCATGACATGCTATACTATGTCTTTTTATCACTTTTTTTGACAAACTATACTTTCTTTTTTATCACTTTATGACTTACTATACTATGTCTTTTTTATCAATTTTATGACATACTATATAATGTCTTTTTATCACTTTTTTGACATACTTTACTTTGACTTTTTTATCACTTTATACCTTACTATACTATGTCATTTTTATCAATTTGACATACTATACTATGTCTTTTTATCAATTTTGTGACATACTATACTATGTCTTTTTATCAATTTTATGACATGCTATACTATGTCTCTTTATCAATTTCATGACATAATCTACTGTCTTTTTATCAATTTTACACATACTATACTATGTCTTTTATGAAGTTCATGACATGCAATACTATGTCTTTTATCACTTTTTTGACATACTATACTATGTCTTTTTATCCTTTATGACTTACTATACTATGTCTTTTTATCAATTTTATGACATACTATATAATGTGTTTTATCACTTTTTTGACATACTTTACTATGACTTTTTATCACTTTATATCCTTACTATACTATGTCATTTTTTATTTTTTTGACATACTATACTATGTCTTTTTATCATTTTTTTTACATACTATACTATGTCTTTTTTATCAATTTTATGACACACTATACTATGTCTCTTTATCAATTTCATGACATACTCTACTATGTCTTTTTTATAAATTTTACAACATACTATACTATGTCTTTTTATGAAGTTCATGACATGCAATACTATGTCTTTTTATCACTTTTATTGACATACTATACTATGTCTTTTTTATCAATTTCATGACATACTATACTGTCTTTTTTATCACTTTTTTGAGATACTACACTATGACTTTTTTTATCTTTATGACATACTATACTATGTCTTTTTATCAATTTTACAACATACTATACTATGTCTTTTTTATCAATTTCATGACATACTATACTATGTCTTTTTATCATTTTATGACTTACTATACTATGTCATATTTATCAATTTTATGACATACTACACAATGTCTTTTTTATCAATTTTATACCTTACTATACTATGTCTTTTTATCAATTTTACAACATACTATACTATGTCTTTTTTATCAATTTCATGACATACTATACTATGTCTTTTTATCACTTTATGACTTACTATACTGTGTCTTTATCAATTTTATGACATACTATACAATGTCTTTTTATCAATTTTATGACATACTATACTATCTTTTATCATTTTTTGACATACTATACTATGTCTTTTTATCTCTTTATGACATTCTATACTATGTCATTTTTATCAATTTTTGACATACTATACTATGTCTTTTTATCAATTTTTTGACATACTATACTATGTCTTTTTATCACTTTATGACTTACTATACTATGTCTTTTTTTATCAATTTTATGACATACTATATATGTGTTTTTATCAATTTTTTGACATACTTTACTATGACTTTTTATCACTTTATGACTTACTATACTATGTCATTTTATCATTTTTTTGACATACTATACTATGTCTTTTTATCATTTTTGACATACTATACTATGTCTTTTTATAAATTTTACAACATACTATACTATGTCTTTTATGAAGTTCATGACATGCAATACTATGTCTTTTTATCACTTTTATTGACATACTATACTATGTCTTTTTTATCAATTTTATGACATACTATACTATGTCTTTTTATCACTTTTTTGAGATACTACACTATGACTTTTTTATCTCTTTATGACATACTATACTATGTCTTTTTTATCAATTTTACAACATACTATACTATGTCTTTTTTATCAATTTCATGACATACTATACTATGTCTTTTTTATCACTTTATGACTTACTATACTATGTCATATTTATCAATTTTATGACATACTATACAATGTCTTTTTTATCAATTTTATACCTTACTATACTATGTCTTTTTTATCAATTTTACAACATACTATACTATGTCTTTTTATCAATTTCATGACACGCTATACTATGTCTATTTATCACTTTATGACTTACTATACTGTGTCTTTTTATCTCTTTATGACATACTATACTATGTCTTTTTTATCAATTTTACAACATACTATACTATGTGTTTTATCAATTTATGACATACTATACTATGTCTCTTTATCAATTTCATGACATACTATACTATGTCTTTTTATCAATTTTACAACATACTATACTACGTCTTTTTATGAAGTTCATGACATGCAATACTATGTCTTTTTATCACTTTTTTTGACATACTATACTATGTCATTTTTATCAATTTTACAACATACTATACTATGTCTTTTTTATCAATTTCATGACATACTACACTGTCTTTTTTATCACTTCATGACTTACTATACTATGTCATGTTTATCAATTTTATGACATACTATACAATGTCTTTTATCAATCTTACATATACTATACTATGTCTTTATCACTTTTTTGACATACTACACTATGACTTTTTATCTCTCTTTATGACATACTATACTATGTCTTTTTTTATCAATTTTACAACATACTATACTATGTCTTTTTATCAATTTCATGACATACTATACTATGTCTTTTTATCACTTTATGACTTACTATACTATGTCATGTTTATCAATTTTATGACATACTATACAATGTCTTTTTTATCAATTTTATGACATACTATACTATGTCTTTTTATCACTTTTTTGACATACTACACTATGACTTTTTTATCTCTTTATGACATACTATACTATGTCTTTTTTATCAATTTTACAACATACTATACTATGTCTTTTTTATCAATTTCATGACATACTATACTATGTCTTTTTATCACTTTATGATTACTTATACTATGTCATATTTATCAATTTATGACATACTACTATGTCTTTTATCAATTTTATACCTTACTATACTATGTCTTTTTTATCAATTTTACAACATACTATACTATGTCTTTTTTATCAATTTCATGACATACTATACTATGTCTTTTTTATCACTTTATGACTTACTATACTGTGTCTTTTTTATCAATTTTATGACATATACTATACAATGTCTTTTTATCAATTTTATGACATACTATACTATCTTTTTATCATTTTTTGACATACTATACTATGTCTTTTTATCTCTTTATGACATTCTATACTATGTCTTTTTTATAAATTTGACATACTATACTATGTCTTTTTATCAATTTTTTGACATACTATACTATGTCTTTTTATCACTTATATGACATTATAATATACCTTTTTTATCAATTTTATGACATACTATATAATGTGTTTTTATCACTTTTGACATACTTTACTATGACTTTTTATCACTTTATACCTTACTATACTATGTCATTTTTATCATTTTTTTGAAATACTATACTATGTCTTTTATCATTTTTTTTACATACTATACTATGTCTTTTTATCAATTTTATGACACACTATACTATGTCTTTTTATCAATTTCATGACATACTCTACTATGTCTTTTTATAATTTTACAACATACTATACTATGTCTTTTTATGAAGTTCATGACAATAGTATGTCTTTTATCACTTTTATTGACATACTATACTATGTCTTTTTATCAATTTCATGACATACTATACTATGTCATTTTATCACTTTTTTGAGATACTACACTATGACTTTTTTATCTCTTTATGACATACTATACTATGTCTTTTTTATCAATTTTACAACATACTATACTATGTCTTTTTATCAATTTCATGACATACTATACTATGTCTTTTTATCACTTTATGACTTACTATACTATGTCATATTTATCAATTTTATGACATACTACATGAATGTCTTTTTATCAATTTTATAACTTTTACTATACTATGTCTTTTTTTCATCAATTTTACAACATACTATACTATGTCTTTTTATCAATTTCTATGACATACTATACTATGTCTTTTTATCACTTTATGACTTACTATACTGTGTCTTTTTTATCTTTTTATGACATACTATACTATGTCTTTTTATCAATTTTACAACATACTAAATTATGTGTTTTTATCAATTTTATGACATGCTATACTATGTCTCTTTATCAATTTCATGACATACAATACTATGTCTTTTTATCAATTTTACAACATACTATACTATGTCTTTTTATCAATTTCATGACATACTATACTATGTCTTTTTTATCACTTTATTACTTACTATACTGTGTCTTTTTTATCAATTTTATGACATACTATACAATGTCTTTTTATCAATTTTATGACATACTATACTATCTTTTTATCATTTTGACATACTATACAATGTCTTTTTATCTCTTTATGACATTCTATACTATGTCATTTTTATAAATTTTTGACATACTATACTATGTCTTTTTTATCAATTTTGTGACATACTATACTATGTCTTTTTTATCAATTTTATGACATGCTATACTATGTCTCTTTATCAATTTCATGACATACTCTACTATGTCTTTTTTATCAATTTTACAACATACTATACTATGTCTTTTTATGAAGTTCATGACATCCAATACTATGTCTTTTATCACTTTTTTGACATACTATACTATGTCTTTTTATCAATTTCATGACATACTATACTATGTAATTTTTTATCAATTTTACAAACATACTATACTATGTCTTTTATCAATTTCATGACATACTATACTATGTCTTTTTTATCACTTTATGACTTACTATACTATGGCATGTTTATCAATTTTATGACATACTATACAATGTCGTTTTTGTCAATTTTATGACATACTATACTTTGTCTTTTTATAATTTTTTTGACATACTACACTATGACTTTTTTATCTCTTTATGACATACTATACTATGTCTTTTTTATCAATTTTACAACATACTATACTATGTCTTTTTATCAATTTTGTGACATACTATACTATGTCTTTTTATCACTTTTTTGACATGATACACTATGTGTCAGGTTCATAACACTTTACCTTATTAAATCAAAGACGGTCAAGCAAGAAAACGAGACTCAGACGGTAGTTAGCAGTTAAGACAATTGCAAGAGGGAAGAACGCACGTGAGCAACCTATCTCCAGCATCGCTCTTAGGGAACTTCAAATGTTTCTCTGCAAGAGAGTCGTATTATTCAAACACACACAGATTCACACTTGTTGATACATAGAATGCTTTTGTGTTGTCTATTCTAGGGAACCAGGCAAAGTCCAGGCGCCTGAGGACATGTACTTTGAGTGACCTCGGCCTAAAAATGTTTACAACTCATGATTTTCTGCAGTGAGACACTTACTGTTCCGAGAAAAGCAGCTGACACTAGAGAAACATATATCGTATTGTCTGTATAATAAGCATAGAAAAGCAGTTTGTTAAATGTGCATATATAGAGCATAGAGGTTAAACTATTGTAAGACATTACTACATGCATAAATATAAATAATAATAAATAAATAAATAAATAAATAAATAAACATAAATAAAAGGAAATAACATTACTAAAAGGAAATAGAGAAGAATAAAAGACTTAATAAAAATGAATTCTATCACTATGACTTTTTATCACTTTATGACATACTATACTATGTCTTTTTATCAATTTTACAACAAACTATACTATGTCTTTATGAAATTCATGACATGCTATACTATGTCTTTTTATGAAGTTCATGACTATGTCTTTATCACTTTTTTTACATACTATACAATGTCTTTATCAATTTTATGACATACTATACTATGTCATTTTTATCAATTATACAAATATACTATACTATGTCTTTTTATCAATTTCATGACATACTATACTATATCTCTTTTATCACTTTATGACTTACTATACTATGTCATGTTTATCAATTTTATGACATACTATACAATGTCTTTTTATCAATTTTATGACATACTATACTATGTCTTTTTTATCATTTTTTGACATACTACACTATGATTTTTTATCTTTTTATGACATACTATACTATGTCTTTTTTATCAATTTTACAACATACTATACTACGTCTTTTTATCACTTTATGACTTACTATACTATGTCATGTTTATCAATTTTATGACATACTATACTACGTCTTTTTATCACTTTATGACTTACTATACTATGTCATGTTTATCAATTTTATGACATACTATATTATGTGTTTTTATCAATTTTATGACATGCTATACTATGTCTCTTTATCAATTTCATGACATACTACACTATGTCATTTTTATCAATTTTACAACATACTATACTACGTCTTTTTATGAAGTTCATGACATGCAATACTATGTCTTTTTATCACTTTTATTGACATACTGTACTATGTCTTTTTTATCAATTTTACAACATACTATATAAGGTCTTTTTTTTATCATTTTATGACATACTATACTATGTCTTTTTATCATTTTTTGACATACTACACTATGACTTTTTATCTCATGACATACTATACTATGTCTTTTTTATCAATTTTACAACATACTATACTACTGCCTTTTTATCACTTTATGACTTACTATACTATGTCATGTTTATCAATTTTATGACATACTATACTACGTCTTTTTATACTTTATGACATACTATACTATGTCATGTTTTATCAATTTGAGATGACATACTATATTATGTGTTTTTATCAATTTTATGACATGCTATACTATGTCTCTTTATCAATTTCATGACATACTATACTATGTCATTTTTATCAATTTTACAACATACTATACTACGTCTTTTTATGAAGTTCATGACATGCAATACTATGTCTTTTTATCACTTTTATTGACATACTGTACTATGTCTTTTTTATCAATTTTACAACATACTATATAAGGTCTTTTTTATCAATTTCATGACATACTATACTATGTCTTTTTTATCACTGTATGACTTACTAAACTATGTCATGTTTATCAATTTTATGACATACTATACAATGTCTTTTTTATCAATTTTATGACATACTATACTATGTCTTTTTATCACTTTTTGACATACTTTACTTGACTTTTTATCACTTTATACCTTACTATACTATATCATTTTTATCAATTTTTTGACATACTATACTATGTCTTTTATCAATATTGTGACATACTATACTATGTCTTTTTTCAATTTTATGATATGCTATACTATGTCTCTTTATCAATTTATGACATACTATACTATGTCTTTTTTATCAATTTTACAACATACTATACTATGACTTTTTTTATGAATTCTTTGACATACAATACTATGTCTTTATCACTTTTTTGACATACTATACAATGTCTTTTTATCATTTCATGACATACTATACTATGTCATTTTTATCAATTTTACAACATACTATACTATGTCTTTTTATCACTTTATGACTTACTATATTATGTCATGTTTTATAATTTATGACATACTTATACAATGTCTTTTTATCAATTTTATGACATACTATACTATGTCTTTTATCACTTTTTTGACATACTACACTATGACTTTTTATCTCTTTATGACATACTATACTATGTCTTTTTTATCAATTTTACAATATACTATACTTATGTCTTTTTATCCTTTATGACTTACTATACTATGTCATGTTTATCAATTTTATGACTTACTATACTATGTGTTTTTATCAATTTATGACATGCTATACTATGTCTCTTTATCAATTTCATGACATACTATACTATGTCTTTTTTATCAATTTTACAACATACTAACTACGTCTTTTTATGAAGTTCATGACATGCAATACTATGTCTTTTTATCATTTTTTTGACATACTACACTATGACTTTTTTATCAATTTCATGACATACTATACTATGTGTTTTTATCAAGTTTATGACATACTATACTATGTCTTTTTCATCAATTTTTAACATACTATAATATGACTTTTTTTAATCACTATGACATACTATACTATGTCATTTTTATCACTTTATGACATACTATACTATGTCTTTTATGAAATCATGACATGCTATACTATGTCTTTTTATCACTTTTTTGACATACTATACTATGTCTTTTTTATCACTTCATGACTTACTATACTATGTAATGTTTATCAATTTTATGACATACTATACTATGTCTTTTTATGAAATTCATGACATGCTATACTATGTCTTTTTATCACTTTTTTTGACATACTATACTATGTCATTTTTATCAATTTTTTGACATACTATACTATGTCTTTTTTATCAATTTTGTGACATACTATACTATGTCTTTTTTATCAATTTTATGACATGCTATAGTATGTCTCTTTATCAATTTCATGACATAATCTACTATGTCTTTTTTATCAATTTTACAACATACAATACTATGTCTTTTTATGAAGTTCATGACATGCAATACTATGTCTTTTTATCACTTTTTTGACATACTATACTGTCTTTTTTATCAATTTTATGACATACTATACTATGTCATTTTTATCAATTTTACAACATACTATACTATGTCTTTTTTATCACTTTATGACTTACTATACTATGTCATGTTTATCACTTTTATGACATACTATACTATGTCTTTTTATGAAATTCATGACATGCTATACTATGTCTTTTTATCACTTTTTTTGACATACTATGCTATGTCTTTTTTATCACTATATGACATACTATACTATGTCATTTTTATCAATTTCATGACATACTGTACTATGTCTTTTTTATCAATTTCATGACATACTATACTATGTGTTTTTATCAAGTTTATGACATACTATACTATGTCTTTTTCATCAATTTTTAACATACTATAATATGATTCTTTTTTATCACTTTATGACATACTATACTATGTCATTTTTATTTCACTTTATGACATACTATACTATGTCTTTTTATGAAATTCATGACATGCTATACTATGTCTTTTTATCACTTTTTTGACATACTATACTATGTCTTTTTTATCACTTCATGACTTACTATACTATGTCATGTTTATCAATTTTATGACATACTATACTATGTCTTTTTATGAAATTCATGACATGCTATACTATGTCTTTTTATCACTTTTTTTGACATACTATACTATGTCTTTTTTATCACTTTATGACTTACTATACTATGTCATGTTTATCCATTTTATGACATACTATACTATGTCTTTTTATCACTTTTTTGACATACTATACTATGTCTTTTTTATCAATTTCATGACATACTATACTATGTCTTTTTATCATTTTACAACATACTATACTTATGTCTTTTTTATCAATTTCATGACATACTATACTATGTGTTTTATCACTTTATGACTTACTATACTATGTCATTTTTATGAATTTTATGACATACTATACAATGTCTTTTTATGAATTTTATGACATACTATACTATGTCTTTTTATCATTTTTTGACATACTACACTATGACTTTTTATCTCTTTATGAAATACTATACTATGTCTTTTTATCAATTTTACAACATACTATATTTGTGTTTTTTGTTCATTTTATGACATTACTATACTATGTCTTTTTATCAATTTCATGACATACTATACTATGTTTTTATCAATTTTACAACATACTATACTACGTCTTTTTATGAAGTTCATGACATGCAATACTATGTCTTTTTATCACTTTTTTGACATACTATACTATGTCTTTTATCACTTTTTGAAATACTACACTATGTCTTTTTATCAATTTTCATGACATACTATACTATGTGTTTTTATCAAATTTATGATTACTATACTATGTATTTTTTATTAATTTTTAACATACTATAATATGATTCTTTATCACTTTATGACATACTATACTATGTCATTTTTTATCACTTTTATGACATACTATACATGTCTATTTTTGAAATTCTTGACATACTATACTATGTCTTTTATCACTTTTGACAAACTATACTTTCTTTTTTATCACTTTATGACATACTATACTATGTCTTTTTTATCAATTTTATGACATACTCATATAATGTCTTTTATCACTTTTTTGACATACTTTACTTTGACTTTTTTATCACTTTATACCTTACTATACTATGTCATTTTATCAATTTTTTGACATACTATACTATGTCTTTTTATCAATTTTAGACATACTATACTATGTCTTTTTATCAATTTTATGACATACTATACTATGTCTCTTTTATCAATTTCATGACATAATCTACTGTCTTTTTTATCAATTTTACAACATACTATACTATGTCTTTTATCAAGTTCATGACAT
>JABXJD010000206.1:1087500-1112500 GCA_013375575.1 Percina caprodes | reverse complement strand
TTCCTCCTCCTCTTCCTCTTCCTCCTCCTCTTCCTCCTCCTCCTCCTCTTCCTCCTCCTCCTCCTCTTCCTCTTCCTCCTCCTCTTCCTCCTCCTTTCCTCTTCCTCCTCCTCTTCCTCCTCCTCTTCCTCTCCTCCTCCTCCTCCTCTTCCTCTTCCTCTTCCTCCTCCTCTTCCTCCTCCTCCTCCTCTTCCTCTTCCTCCTCCTCTTCCTCCTCCTTTTCCTCTTCCTCCTCCTCTTCCTCCTCCTCTTCCTCTTCCTCCTCCTCCTCCTCTTCCTCTTCCTCTTCCTCCTCCTCTTCCTCACAGCCTCGCTGTCTGTAAGACTCTGTGGATGTAAGGAGGAGAAGGGAGAGGGGGGAGGGGGGGAGAAAGGAGAGAGAAAGAGAGAGGGAGGGAGGGAGGGAGGGAGAAAGAGAGAGAGGGGGGAGGGAGGGGGAAGAGAAAGGGGAGAGAGAGAGAGAGAGGGAGAGAGGGAGGGAGAAAGAGAGAGAGGGGGGGGGGGAGGAGGGGGAAGAGAAAGGGGAGAGAGAGAGAGAGAGAGGGAGAGAGAGAGAGGGGGAGAAACGGAAGAGAAAGAGAGAGGGGGGGGGGGCGGGAGGAAGAGCAGCCATTTTATAACTGAGTGACCTGGAAATGTCAGTTTCTACACACACTCATACAGATGTACACACTTTGGCTCTACACACTCACACACACACACACACACACACTTACACACTCACACACACACACGCACGCACACACACACACACACACACACACACACACACACACACACACACACACACACACACACACACACACACACACACACACACTCACACACGCACACACGCGCACACACTCACACACTCACACTCACACACACACACACACTAACACTCACACACACACACACTAACACTAACACGCACACACTCACACACTCACACACTCACACTCACACACTAACACACTAACACACTCACACACTCACACACTCACACACTAACACACTAACACTCACACACTCACACACACACTCACACATGCACACACACACACTTACACACTCACACACTCACACATGGACACACGCACAAACACACTCACACACGCACACTCACACACGCACACACACACACTTACACACACACACACACTCACACACTCACACACACACTCACACACGCACACACGCGCACGCACACACACTAACACGGCAACTACCCCACAAATGTACATACTGTATCTGTCAATCATATACATACATATGTATATGTATATATATACATATACATATATATACATACATATGTATATACATACATATGTATATGTATATATATATATATATACATATATATATATATATATATATATATATATATATATATATACGTATACATATACATATATATATATATATGTATATATATATATATATATATATATATATTATACGTATACATATACATATATATGTATATATAGTAGTGGGGGGCAGTAGTGGGGGGGGGTAGTAGTGGGGGGGCAGTAGTGGGGGGCAGTAGTGGGGTAGTAGTGGGGGCAGTAGTGGGGGTAGTAGTGGGGGGGTAGTAGTGGGGGCAGTAGTGGGGGTAGTAGTGGGGGCAGTAGTGGGGGGTAGTAGTGGGGGCAGTAGTGGGGGGTAGTAGTGGGGGCAGTAGTGGGGGTAGTAGTGGGGGGCAGTAGTGGGGGCAGTAGTGGGGGTAGTAGTGGGGGGCAGTAGTGGGGGGTAGTAGTGGGGGCAGTAGTGGGGGTAGTAGTGGGGGGCAGTAGTGGGGGGCAGTAGTGGGGGGCAGTAGTGGGGGGTAGTAGTGGGGGCAGTAGTGGGGGCAGTAGTGGGGGTAGTAGTGGGGGCAGTAGTGGGGGGCAGTAGTGATAGATGTGGCGATCCCAAGCGACAGCAACATCAAGAAGAAGAAACACGAGAAGCTTGAGAAATACCGAGGGCTGAAAGAGGAGCTAGAAAAGATGTGGGGGGGGGCTGGGACCCCCAAACTGGGAGACTGGGGGGGGGTGGGGGGCTGAGACCCCCAAACTTGGAGACTGGGGGCTGGGACCCCCAAACTGGGAGACTGGGGGGGCTGGGACCCCCAAACTGGGAGACTGGCTCCAGCAGATTCCAGGTAAAACATCAGAGGTCTATTTTTTATTATGTTTATAAAATATATCCTTCATCCATCCGTCCATCCCTTCATCCATCCTTCCTTTCCTTCCCTCCGTCCCTTCATCCATCCGTCCTTTCCTTCCTCTATCCGTCCCTTCATCTATCCGTCTTTTCCTTCCCTCCGTCCCTTCATCCATCCGTCCTTTCCATCCTCTATCTGTCCCTTCATCCATCCGTGCTTTCCTTCCTCTATCCGTCCCTTCATCCATCCGTCCTTTCCATCCATCCGTCCTTTCCTTCCCTCCGTCCCTTCATCCATCCGTCCTTTCCTTCCTCTCTCCGTCCCTTCATCCATCCGTCCTTTCCTTCCCTCCGTCCCTTCATCCATCCGTCCTTTCCTTCCTCTATCCATCCCTTTATCCATCCGTCCTTTCCATCCTCTATCTGTCCCTTCATCCATCCGTCCTTTCCTTCCTCTATCCTTTCCTTCCTCTATCCGTCCCTTCATCCATCCGTCCTTTCCTTCCTCTATCCGTCCCTTCATCCATCCGTCCTTTCCATCCTCTATCTGTCCCTTCATCCACCCGTCCTTTCCTTCCTCTATCGGTCCCTTCATCCATCCGTCCTTTCCTTCCTCTATCCGTCCCTTCATCCATCCGTCCTTTCCATCCATCCGTCCTTTCCTTCCCTCCGTCCCTTCATCCATCCGTCCTTTCCTTCCTCTATCCGTCCCTTCATCCATCCGTCCTTTCCTTCCCTCCGTCCCTTCATCCATCCGTCCTTTCCTTCCTCTATCCATCCCTTTATCCATCCGTCCTTTCCTTCCTCTATCCGTCCCTTCATCCATCCGTCCTTTCCTTCCCTCCATCCCTTCATCCATCCATCCTTTCCTTCCTCTATCCGTCCCTTCATCCATCCATCCTTTCCTTCCCTCCGTCCCTTCATCCATCTGTCCTTTCCTTCCTCTATCCATCCCTTCCTCTATCCGTCCCTTCATCCATCCGTCCTTTCCTTCCTTCTGTCCCTTCATCCATCCGTCCTTTCCTTCCTCTATCCGTCCCTTCATCCATCCGTCCTTTCCTTCCCTCCGTCCCTTCATCCATCCGTCCTTTCCTTCCTCTATCCGTCCCTTCATCCATCCGTCCTTTCCTTCCTCTATCCGTCCCTTCATCTATCCGTCCTTTCCTTCCCTCCATCCCTTCATCCATCCATCCTTTCCTTCCTCTATCCGTCCCTTCATCCATCCGTCCTTTCCTTCCCTCCGTCCCTTCATCCATCCGTCCTTTCCTTCCCTCCGTCCCTTCATCCATCCGTCCTTTCCTTCCTCTATCCATCCCTTTATCCATCCGTCCTTTCCTTCCCTCCGTCCCTTCATCCATCCATCCTTTCCTTCCTCTATCCGTCCCTTCATCCATCCGTCCTTTCCTTCCTCTATCCGTCCCTTCATCCATCCGTCCTTTCCTTCCTCTATCCGTCCCTTCATCCATCCATCCTTTCCTTCCCTCCGTCCCTTCATCCATCCGTCCTTTCCTTCCTCTATCCGTCCCTTCATCCATCCGTCCTTTCCTTCCTTCTGTCCCTTCATCCATCCGTCCTTTCCTTCCTCTATCCGTCCCTTCATCCATCCGTCCTTTCCTTCCCTCCGTCCCTTCATCCATCCATCCTTTCCTTCCTCTATCCGTCCCTTCATCCATCCGTCCTTTCCTTCCTCTATCCGTCCCTTCATCCATCCGTCCTTTCCTTCCCTCCGTCCCTTCATCCATCCGTCCTTTCTTCCTCTATCCGTCCCTTCATCCATCCGTCCTTTCCTTCCTCCGTCCCTTCATCCATCCGTCCTTTCCTTCCTCTATCCGTCCCTTCATCCATCCGTCCTTTCTTCCTTCCTCTATCCGTCCCTTCATCCATCCATCCTTTCCTTCCCTATCCGTCCCTTCATCCATCCGCCTCTTTTTTCTTCCTCCGTCCCTTCATCCATCCGTCTTCCTTTCCTTCCTCTATCCGTCCCTTCATCCATCCATCCTTTTCTTCCTCTATCCGTCCCTTCATCTATCCATCCTTTCCTTCCTCTATCCGTCCCTTCATCCCTCCGTCCTTTCTGTCCCCTGATTAAACCGTGGACGGATAGATGTTCAGACGTTGCATCAAATCGTATCATCACGCCAAATTACCCATGAGTCTCTGCTCATCGTCCCTCGTTGTGACCAATCAGCCGTCTGGATCCTCCTCGGATGACTGGGCCCAAACAATACTTCTAGAAAAGGAAGATGATCAGGGGACAGGAAGGAAGAGGAAAAAGGAAGATGAGCAGGGGACAGGAAGGAAGAGGAAAAAGGAAGCAGAGCAGGGGACAGGAAGGAAGAGGAAAAAGGAAGATGAGCAGGGGACAGGAAGGAAGAGGAAAAAGCAAGATGAGCAGGGGACAGGAAGGAAGAGGAAAAAGGAAGATGAGCAGGGGACAGGAAGGAAGAGGAAAAAGGAAGATGATCAGGGGACAGGAAGGAAGAGGAAAAAGGAAGCAGAGCAGGGGACAGGAAGGAAGAGGAAAAAGGAAGCAGAGCAGGGGACAGGAAGGAAGAGGAAAAAGGAAGCAGAGCAGGGGACAGGAAGGAAGAGGAAAAAGGAAGACGAGCAGGGGACAGGAAGGAAGAGGAAAAAGGAAGCAGAGCAGGGGACAGGAAGGAAGAGGAAAAAGGAAGATGAGCAGGGGACAGGAAGGAAGAGGAAAAAGGAAGACGAGCAGGGGACAGGAAGGAAGAGGAAAAAGGAAGATGAGCAGGGGACAGGAAGGAAGAGGAAAAAGGAAGATCAGCAGGGGACAGGAAGGAAGAGGAAAAAGGAAGCAGAGCAGGGGACAGGAAGGAAGAGGAAAAAGGAAGCAGAGCAGGGGACAGGAAGGAAGAGGAAAAAGGAAGCAGAGCAGGGGACAGGAAGGAAGAGACAAGCTGCTTACAAACCGACCAGTAACGCTACGGGAACGTGACTTAGAGGGGCCGAGAACGAGACTTTACACAAACGGAAAGACAGACACACACACACACACACACACACACAGACACACACACACACACAGACACACAGACACACACACACACACACACACACACACAGACACACACACAGACACACAAACACACAGACACACACACACACACACACACACACACAGACACACACACACACACACTCACACACACACACACACACACACTGCCTGTGTAGCCCCGGGTTGTGTGTTTAGATCTGGATTAATGAAGCGGACGCTCATCTCTCTCTCCCTTTTTCCTTCTTTCCTTCCTCATCTCTCTCTCCCTCTTTCCCTCTTTCCTTCCTCATCTCTCTCTCCCTCTTTCCTTCCTCATCTCTCTCTCCCTCATTCCTTCTTTCCTTCCTCATCTCTCTCTCCCTCTTTCCTTCTTTATCTCTCTCTCCCTCTTTCCTTCTTTCTTTCCTCATCTCTCTCTCCTCCCTGAATCTCCTTCTTTCCTTCTTTCCTTCCTCAGCTCTCTCTCCTCCCTGAATCTCCCTCTTTCCTTCTTTCTTTCCTCATCTCTCTCTCCTCCCTGAATCTCCTTCTTTCCTTCTTTCCTTCCTCGTCTCTCTCTCCCTCTCTCCCTCTTTCCTTCCTCATCTCTCTCTCCTCCTGTCTTTCCTCTCTCCCCCGTTGATCTTATTATTATTATTACTATTTCCTCTTCTC
Organism: Percina caprodes; assembly: GCA_013375575.1. Taxonomy (NCBI): domain Eukaryota; kingdom Metazoa; phylum Chordata; class Actinopteri; order Perciformes; family Percidae; genus Percina; species Percina caprodes. Next base: position 1,106,691 of record JABXJD010000206.1, on the reverse strand, counting down.
TTCCCCGAGGTCACACTTATTCCAGCCTTCACTTTCTGTTTGATGAACCTTCTTCATCTTCATCTTCCTCAGCCGCCGCCTGCAGCCACACAGCCGGGGTTTAAGAAGCGCGGTGACCTCTGACCTCTGACCTCCGCCCGCTGACCAGCATCAGGCACCAAAACACCAACGTCTTCTCGGGGGAACCTGGCGTCTAACCAGCAACCCGTCCTCTGATATCTGACATGTGAGCACCGTAAATACTCTGAAATCTCTAAGTATTACTGCAGATTTCACAGTAACAGTACTGCAGTAGAATGCTGTAAAGTACCCGTCGGTAACGGTCCGTCCTGCACATGTGCAGATGATGTCATGATGTAGAGGATTCACGGCGCTGCACCATCTGTTCCACAGTAGCGGCCTGCCGTTAGCCTCCACCGGAGAGCTAACAATGCTATTTAGCTAACAGCTAATTTGGCTAACAGCTAGCTAACAGCTAATTCGGCTAAAAGCTAGCTAACAGCTAATTCGGCTAACCGCTAGCCTGCAGCTTGATTCAGCCTAAAGTAACGTTCCTCAGACTGACCAATTAGAAAGCAGCTGCAGCTACATGAAGACGTTACAGTAATAATACAGGAAGTACTGCGCGGTTGTGTTTTAAATGAGCAACGTAACGTAGAACTGACGTAACAGCTGTTATATATTTAACTTATTTTAACTTTTGAGGGTCTTTTACAGCTAGCGGTTAGCTTAGCGCTAGCTGAGACATTAATTACAACCTTGTTGCCATGACAACATCACAGTAGTCTGAGTATTACAGTAGAAATCACAGTATTACGGTCTCCGTCTTCATTCTGCCCGTCGCCGTCACGTGACCAGCGTCTGCCCCTCGCCGTCTCGCCGTCACGTGACCAGCGGCTGCCCCTCGCCGTCACGTGACCAGCGTCTGCCCCTCGCCGTCTCGGCGTCACGTGACCAGCGTCTGCCCCTCGCCGTCTCGGCGTCACGTGACCAGCGTCTGCCCCTCGCCGTCTCGGCGTCACGTGACCAGCGGCTGCCCCTCGCCGTCACGTGACCAGCGGCTGCCTCGCCGTCACGTGACCAGCCTGCCCTCGCCGTCTCGGCGTCACGTGACCAGCGGCTGCCCTCGCCGTCACGTGACCAGCGGCTGCCTCGCCTCTCGGCGTCACGTGACCAGCGGCTGCCTCGCCGCCTCGCCGTCACGTGACCAGCGGCTGCCCTCGCCGTCTCGGCGTCACGTGACCAGCGGCTGCCCCTCGCCGTCTCGCCACGTGACCAGCGGCTGCCCCTCGCCACGTGACCAGCGCCTGCCCGTCTCGGCGTCACGTGACCAGCGTCTGCCCCTCGCCGTCTCGGCGTCACGTGACCAGCGGCTGCCCCTCGCCGTCACGTGACCAGCGGCTGCCCCTCGCCGTCACGTGACCAGCGTCTGCCCCTCGCCGTCTCGGCGTCACGTGACCAGCGGCTGCCCCTCGCCGTCACGTGACCAGCGGCTGCCCCTCGCCGTCTCGGCGTCACGTGACCAGCGGCTGCCCCTCGCCGTCTCGCCGTCACGTGACCAGCGGCTGCCCCTCGCCGTCTCGGCGTCACGTGACCAGCGTCTTCATCAGGCCACCGTGACCTCCCCGGCTGAGAGATGAGGCTGGAGCGTACGTGTGAGGGAGGAAGAAACATCGACAGACCGAGCGTCTCTTTCTATAGGAAGTCGTTCTTCGAGCAGATTCAGTCCCCCTCGTATCCCTCCCCTCGCCCCCTCGTATCCCTCCCCCGGTTGACAGTAATCCAGACGGACGTGAGCCTGTGGATCCTGTCGTCCACAGGTCACCTGAAGGCTAATCAGTGAATTCAAACTGACTGCAGGAAAGAGACGGAGATTCACACTGCTTATCCCAGCCTTGGGGGGGGTAGATAGGCGGGGGGCGGGGGAGATAAGCGGGGGTAGATAAGCGGGGAGGGGGGGTAGATAGACAGGGTAGGCAACCAGAAGCCTTGGGCCGGGGCCTGTTCCCGGGCTTACTGTCAGCGGCTGATTGGCTTAATTATCAGGTAAAGGTAGAATATGTTATTGTCAGATACACACACACACACACACACACACATTTATATATACACATACACATACACACACACACACACACACACACACACACAGACACAAGCACAGACACACACACATGCACACACAAGCACAGACACACACACACTCACACACATACAGCGGCACTGTGTGTGTCTGTGTGTGTCTCTGTGTATGTGTTTGTGTGTGTGTCTGTGTGTGTCTGTGTGTGTATGTGTGTGTGTGTGTGTGTCTCTGTATGTGCGTGTGTGTCTGTGTGTGTCTCTGTGTGTGTGTGTGTCTGTGTGTGTGTGTGTGTCTCTGTGTGTGTGTCTCTGTGTGTGTGTGTGTCTCTGTGTGTATATGTGTGTGTGTGTGTGTGTGTGTCTCTGTGTGTGTGTGTGTGTGTGTGTGTCAGGGTTCCTTGTGTTCTCCTCTGAGAGATTAGACACTTTGGAAGCTAATATTTGCTAATTGGCAGTACAGCTGAGGCTGATGGGATGTCATTAGTTCTGCAGCTGTGTGTGTGTGTGTGTGTGTGTGTGTGATGTCATTAGTTCTGCAGCTGTGTGTCTGTGTGTCTGTGTGTGTCTGTGTATGTGTCTGTGTGTGTGTCTGTGTGTGTCTGTGTGTGTATGTGTGTGTGTGTGTGTGTCTGTGTCTGTGTGCGTGTGTGTGTATGTCTGTGTGTCTGTGTGTGTGTGTCTGTGTATGTGTCTGTGTGTGTGTCTGTGTGTGTGTATGTGTGTGTGTGTGTGTCTGTGTGTCTATGTGTGTGTATGTCTGTGTGTGTGTATGTCTGTGTGTGTGTGTGTGTGTGTGTGTGTCTGTGTCTGTGTGCGTGTGTGTGTGTCTGTGTCTGTGTCTGTGTGCGTGTGTCTGTGTGTGTGTGTGTGTGTGTGTGTGTGTCTGTGTGTGTGTGTGTGTGTGTGTGTGTCTGTGTGTGTGTCTGTGTGTGTGTGTGTCTGTGTGTGTGTGTGTGTGTGTGTGTGTGTGTGTGTGTGTGTGTGTGTGTGTGTGTGTATGTCTGTGTGTGTGTGTGTGTGTGTGTGTGTGTGTGTGTGTGTGTCTGTGTGTGTGTGTGTCTGTGTGTGTGTGTGTCTGTGTGTGTGTGATGTCATTAGTTCTGCAGCTCTACAGCAGCCAGATCTTCAATAACATCAGGAAAACTGGAGCACATTACACTCCTTTAACCACCAAAGGTCTCTTAAAGGGCCAGCGTCTCTTAAAGGGCCAGCGTCCCTTTTAGGGCCATCGACTCTTAAAGGGCCAGCGTCCCTTTTAAGGCCAGTGTCTCTCATAGGGCCAGTGTTTCTTAAGGGGCCAGTGTTTCTTAAAGGGCCAGCCGTCTCTTAAAGGGCCAGCCGTCTCTGGTCTTTGGTGTCATTAAAGCGTCTTTTTAAAGACCGGGGAGTGACAAATTTGGGACCCACTGGATTATGTCCCTGCTGTGAGTCTCTGAGCAGATTATGAATCAGTGTGTGTCTGTATGTGTGTGTGTGTGTGTGTGTGTGTCTGTATGTGTGTGTGTGTCTCCATATGTCGGTGCAGATGAGACCCTCTGGGCTCTGAGTGTGTTCTGTGTGTGTGTGTGTAGCAGCAGGACTCCGTCCCCCCTGGACAGCGCCCCACAACACACACACACACACACACACACACACACACACACACACACACACACCCGGCTCCCTCAGATCCTTTACTGCAGTAAAAGTACTAATACCACATTTATTAATAAGACATCTTTCATTAAGATACTCGGTGTCCTTAAAGGTCGGATTCTCCTAAATATTTGGAATCAAGACTTTAAGATCAATTTCCATGAGATGTTTTTTTATTCCTCTTTAATCACCTTCACATGGAGGGCTTTAGGACCCAACGCCCGCCTGCGGTGGTCTACCTGCAACAGCTGCTGATACTACCTGGACCAGGTCACCTTAAAGACTTCCACCAGGACGGGAGAGACTCTACAAATACAACATGGGGTCTACAAAATAAAATATGTTAATGTTTTTACTAGAATATTTAAGTTAAGACTGCAGAATCACATTAATGCAAAGCAATGTTTTGACCTTTTAGGTCAAAATAAAACACATTTCTAAGTAACATGAACTTAATAATTCAGTAAAGTTGAGCCCTGTGTCTTATCATAAGGACATTTTCCTGTTTCCCAGGATGCTAAGTTGCTCCAAACTCCACCCTTGGTTGGAGGCTCCTCCACCCACAAAACCACCAGGTTGGAGTTTGGAGCAACTTAGCGTGCTGGGAAACAAGCTATCACGATGCAATGCCTCATTAAGAGAGGCTTGGTCTAAGAGTTGGAGATTTTTTATGGGACAATAAGGACTTCAGAGAGGACTTATATAAATATATAAATATATAAAATATAAATATATAAAATATATGAAACATAAACCGACCACCTTCTGAAAGGTTGCTAGGAGTATTTAGAGGCGTGGGGGGGATGTCATCACCTGGCAACCGGACGGCAGCTAACGGGGCTCAAAAACAACAGAAATTCAGACTAATATTCATATTAATTAGAACCATTTATTAAAATTAACAGTGGCACTAAATCCTTAAAAGTGCAAACATGCTTCTTCACACTGAGCACGTCTGAACTTGAACCTTTTGGTCCCCGACGCCAGGAAAAGATGATGAGTGGGACGTAAATTATGTAAAATGATTTGAAACTAAAGCCCGTGGACGGGTGGCCCACCAGGGGCCAAGGGGGGTTTTGTGGTGGGGGCCAGTCTTAAAGCAAGACTTGCAAGGCTAATAAGATAAATTATAACGAAAGCATTTCAGGAAAATTATAAGTGTTGTTAGAGGACGGATGTTTCAGTGCAAACAAAACAATTATTCATCATAAATTCACAATCTGTATTTTAAATAAATGAAATTACTGACTTTCATAGGAATTATGTATAATTTTAAACAGCTTTCCATCAGTATTTATCTATGTAATAACAATAATAATAATAATAATAATAATAAATTTAATTTGTAATGCACTTTATATTTGTGCAAATCCCAAAATGCTACATGATGAAAACAGGTAAACGGAACTGTCTTAACATAAATATTAACTTATTAACCCTTATGAATGAATTTCAATTTTATTTATAGTATCAGTTCATAACAAACGTTATCTCGAGACACTTTCCAGATAGAGCAGGTCTAGACCAGATAGAGCAGGTCTAGACCAGATAGAGTAGGTCTAGACCAGATAGAGCAGGTCTAGACCAGATAGAGTAGGTCTAGACCAGATAGAGTAGGTCTAGACCAGATAGAGCAGGTCTAGACTACACTCCATAATTTACAAGGACCCAACAGTTCTAGTAGTTTCCTCCAGAGCAAGCAACAGTGCGACAGTGGTGAGGAAAAACTTCCTTTTAGGAAGAAACCTCGGACAGACCCAGACCCAGACCCAGACCCAGACCCAGGCTCTTGGTAGGCGGTGTCTGACGGGCCGGTTGGGGTTAGAATGAAGAGTGTAATAACAAAAATAGAAAAAAAATAATAGTTTGTAGTAGTTAGCTTTGCGAAGACTACATGCTAACCGAAGCGGTGGCTAATGGGTAATCCCATATTAAGTTAGCTTTGCCAAGGCTACATGCTAACCAGAGAGGTGGCTAATGGGTAATCCCATATTAAGTTAGCTTTGCCAAGACTACATGCTAACCGGAGCGGTGGCTAATGGGTAATCCCATATTAAGTTAGCTTGCCTAGACTACCTGGCTACCTATACTCCCGCATTTAAACCTGCTCAATGAGCGACAGGCTGCAGCTACTAGCTAACTTTACCTCGGCACACACACTGAACTATCAACACGGCTCAAACGTCAGAGTAAGGACTTCCAGATTTCGGTATCCGGTTCCAGTCGGCTAACGCCAACAGAATCCTGACCGAATGCAAATATGTGTAATTAAGCATAAAATGACTCACCATTCAACACATTCGCCTCCATCTGTTTCTGCTCTTGGGCTCGTCTGGCCTGGGAAACCGTTCACGTCATCAAGTTGTATTTTACATAACAGAACTTAAAATTTAATTATTTTTTGATTAATTGAAAGTGTTGAACTCTGACAAGTCAGGATAGTATATTGAATCAATAATCAATTAAGTAATTATCATTAAGCATAATTTGTGTGTCATCCAAGCTCAATAAAATAACAATTACAAGTAAAAAGTCTAACAGTGTCTCACAACTTGATTTTTTATTTCACAACAATGTATATATATATATTTAAGTAATGACCAAAGGTCCCCTGAATTAGTCTTTAGAGAGAGACGCTCCGTCCGTCTCGGAGACAACACAAGACGTCAGGCTCCTCCGTCCTCTCCGTCCTCTCCGTCCTCTCCGTCCTCTACGCCCGACGTCACTGCAGGAAACTATACAAAGAAAAATGGGAAAAACTGACAAAAGCACCAGAATAGAAAAGTCAAAATCGTATTAAAAATTAGACAAACGTGTAAAAAAACATTAAAAATGACCAAAAAACGGCAACAATATGTCAACTGTACACAAATGTTACAGAAAACCACCAAAAATACAGAAAAACATTAAAAAACAAAGAGTTAAGAAACAACGTTGAAGTCGATAAAAGTGTAAAAAACAAAAAATGTTTTACCAAAAAACGGCCAAGAGCGTCAAAACGAAAATAAAAAAGTAACTTTGACAAAAGTGTCAAAAAATGTCCTTTGCTGTGCCAAAGGTGTGTTGTTCTACGCTGAGGACGCCATCCTCCCGGGACTCCACCTGCACGTCTACGTCAACCAGCTACATCAGTCTGGTGAGACAGGAAATGACATCACGTTACTGGAGGAACTGGAAAAAAACTTAATATATCTATAATATAATATCTGGAATATCACGTTATCCATATAACATCAACATGTTGCCCAGCTCCATATATATATATATATATATATATATATATATATATATATATATATATATATATATATATATATATATATATATATATATATATATATATATATATTTATTTATTTACATATTGCCCAGCTCTAATGCGTTAATCCCTAATCGTTCTTCGCTGTTGACGCCATCCTAACGAGGACTCTACTCGATCAGCACTTCTATGTCGACCGGCTTCAGCTCTCGGACAAACACCATGTCGTCATCGCTGTCGTCCGGCTCGCCGAAGCCGGCGTCCGGCTCCTCTTTGCACACGGCCCGCTGGGACTCCGAGACCTGGAGCGGTAGCTCGACGGCCCTCTTCAGATAGTCTCCCTTCCTGCCGTGCTTCCCCGCGATGGCGATCACCTGCGACGCGATGGCCCAGGCCAGCTCCACCCGCCGGTGGTTCTGGGAGCTCAGGTCGAAGTTGTACTCCAGGATCTCGTACAGAGCGGGGACGTATCGGTTGCAGTTGCGTTCCACATAGCGGTGCATCTCGAAGAGGACTCCCCTGGTCAGAAGCCGCAGGTCCAGTTTGGCGTCGGGTTCTGGTTTCGATCCGACATCCAGGACCAACCCTATTCCTTCGCAGGAGTCGTAGCCGTGGATCGTTTCATCCTCCGTCTTCACATCTAAGGTAAAATCCTCCATTTCCTGTTTGACGTCTTCCCCCGAGTCCTGGTCCCAAGACCCGTTGGCGGTTCTCGGTTTTCGGAGGATCGGCGCGTAACCGTTGATCGGGACGACCGCGTTCAACCAGCGCGCTATCTTCAGGGACGGGGATTGTCCTTTCATCGAGCTTTTCTGCAAGGAGTACCATCTCTTGATCACGCCCGACGCCACCGACGACGCGCTTTGCAGATCCAGATCAAAGTTGTGCTCCAGGATGTCGTTGACCATCTCGCGGACCGGCGCACACAGCTCTCGCACAAAGCCGAACATCTCCAGCACGGCGCCGGTTGTCAAGACCGCCAAATCCAGCTTGTGGTTGGCCGGGCGTTCTGCCATTGACCAAAGGTTCAGGCCGATCTCTTTACAGCATGGGTGCAGCTCCATATCCGCGTCCTGGCTTCCAGCTCCGCTCGCCGGCTGCTCCGTCTCAACTTCCTGTCCCGCCTTAGAATCACCCGTCACGTCGACCACGTGGTAAACGTCGGGGAACCGGAAGCGGCTGCTGAGGAACTCGGGTTTCCATCGGTCGGGGTGGTTCTGAAGGATCTTCTCCTTCGTTATCATGTAGTAGATGAAGTTGCGGTTGTGCAGGTCGCCCTGCAGGTCGAGGTTGAAGTTCAAGTCCAGAATCTCAAACAGGAAATGGCACAGGCTCTTGGACATCGTTGTTGCGAATCTGTAGATCTCGAACAACACGTGGTTGGTGAGGAGGAGCGGGTCCACAACCCGTCGGTGGCCCGAGCCGACGTTGAAGTCCAACGCGATCTCCCTGCAGCGGGCGAACAGGTCCGTCACGCGTCTCGACTTCAGGATTCGTTTTGTGCGAGTGGTGCGTCTCATCCACAGCTTCTGCTTCGGTGTTTTTGCACCTCTGTCCTCGCCGTCGTCTTCGGAGAACAGTGACGAGGCCACGGTTAGAGTCGCGCTCATGGGACGAACGCCAGGCAAGTTAGCGTGAGGCGTCGCCGTGGAGATGACCACTTCCTCCTCTTCCTCCTTCACATCCAGAGACAACTGGGTTTCCGACAAACTACTTTCAGACGTCATTGCTTCTGGATTGGTCTCCGTGTCCGTCTCATAGTCAACTGGACACATGTAGGACAGGTCGCTGTCCTGACCAAAGTCTTCCACAGAATCTCCCATGAGCCTCGGCGTCCCTCTTTTACTGGGCATCGTGAGTCCTTCCTGTTCTTCGTAATCTGGGTCTTTTCTCCATTTACGCTTGTATACCCGTTTCTGGGTCTGGATCTCAAACGGCTCCTTTCGGAAAGCGTCCTTGTCCTCGGGGGTCAGGCACGCGTACTTCCTGTCCATCAGCTTGCTCACCCGGAACAGCGATTTCTCCAACGTGTGGCCGTAGTTCTGCTTCACCAAATCACAGACTATCCCGGTGCGCGTCCCGCAAAGCACGTGGGAGAAGTTGAGCAGCTCCAACATCACGCCGTTGGTCACCAGACTTGGGTCCAGCTTCTCTCGGGGGGGTGCGTCCCCGGGTCCAACGAGCGGCGTCACACCGAGAGCTTTACAGCACGGGAACGTGCTTTCTGTTGGTTTTAATCCGCCTCGGTTCTTCACGTAATAGGTCTCCCGATGTCCTTGGGGTGCGCTGTTATTGGCACCGCGACTGAGGAGCGAGCAGTCGGCCATCTTGTTCCTGGGGGGGTAATAGCGTCTGGACGGCGTCGACGCAGACGAGCCGATGATCCCACTTGGGTCCGGCAGCAAGAAGGCCTCCGTCCACCTCTGGGGTCTCAGCTTGATCTGGTCCCTCAGCAGCTTGATCTTGCTGTGCGCGCGCCTGGCGTAGTCGTAGTACTGCTGGTCGTTGTCCACGTCCACGCCGAGGGCGAAGTTGAAGTCCAGCATCTCGAACAGGAAGTACGTCTCCGACTTGGTCACGGCTTTGGCGAACTGACAGAGCTCCAGCATCACGCCATTGGTCAGCAGACGGAGATCTAACTTGTCCCTCCGGTCCAGCGCCGCGTTGAAGTCCAAACCGATCCCGACCGAGTCCGGGAACGGGACGGCACTCTTCTGGTACCGCACGCCGTGCTGGATCCGGCGCCGCCAGATGTAGTCGTCCATATCGGCCATGTTGGCGTTGACCAAAGCCCCAAAGACACGATATCGCAGGACGTCTCCGGTCTTTGTCTTGCAGAGACTCTCAGTCTGTGGAGACAGACATCAAGTTGGAGTTAATTAGAGACTTTATCATTAGATTTTATATAATTATAATCGTTATGATCCTAAAACCTGTTGGATCACTCGAGCACTCGGATTCTATCAAATACGTTTATCTGTAGCTTAAATTCTGGATTCATTCATTACACACACACACACACACACACACACACACACACACACACACACACACACACACACACACACACACACACACACACACACACACACACACACACACACACACAAAACCTTCAGTGGTAAAAAACATCTGTTTAAGCCATGTAAATAAAAAATAATCATAATAATTGACATGACGATGACTAACGCCAGCAGGTCACACAGGTAAGAAAGAGGCTTGAGTGAAGAGTTTTTAGCTACGTCAGTTCCCTGTATAATGAACAGAAATGATGTGTAGTTATTATATTTTAAACTAAAAGCAGAATCTAAATCACCTTTAGCTTCATGTCCCGGCCTGGAGTCGAACCCGCGACCGTAGAGCTGGACTCCCTCCACTGTTCCCATTCATCTCTACGGTAGTTCTTATCTCTATGGGTGTCATATATTTATGGCCACAAACGGGATTTTGGGGGCGCTGTTTCCCCATTTAACCCTTGTGTTGTCCTCCCGGGTAAAAAAGGGACAAAAATGTCAAATTTGTCCCTTTTTCAGACTCTGTCCCCTTTTTCACTACCACCATTTTACTACCACTAGTTTTACAGTACATTTTAGAATTCATGGTCAATAATCCTCATTTATATAGAAATTGTAGGACAAATTATGGATTATTTTAACTAGAATGAAAGTGATCAATTGTATTTTGCAACGAGCGTTGTATGGAGTCCAATCCTTTATTTATGTGATAATTTGGTTAAAGAGTAACTCATATTTCAGATATAGATATTTATTTTAGAGGGTCAGATTTGGGGGGGGGGGTTAAAGAGAGTTTATAAAAAATCTTTTCTATGCTTTATGCAACAAGACTGCTAACAGGAACCGGAAACTGTATTTTACTGCACTAATATTTGTGTAAAATCCCTTTAAAACCACATGAGGAGTTTATAAAAACACAAGACTGAAACATGCTTAAAAAGACAAAGTGGCGTTTACTCCGAAGGGACCTGAACGCACCAAAATGGCAGCTACATGCAACAACAAAACTCCAATCAGAAAAGTCAGAACTACTCAGTTAAATACGAGCCTGGGGTCGCGGGAGCGCGCGTGAAGCTGTCCAACAGACAGGGACAGTGGTGTCTAATAACAGAGGACATCCGGGCCCCTGGATGCTAACCGTTAGCCTCTCAAAGAGGAGCTAAAGTTGGGATTTAACACCGCGGGCTGACTTCCAGGAGCATGCAGCACACCCCGAGGAGGAGGAGACCACTTACCGGCACCGAGGCTCTGCCCGGCCGCCCCGCCTGTTGAATGTGTCGGTTGGTGTGGAGTCGTTAAGTGTTACAGGACACAAAGACTCGCGAGTTGCTGCACGCTGCTGCACGCTGCCCGGTCCAACAGCAGCCACGCACGGAGTCCCCACCCCCCCAACAGGATGCGTTTAAGACCTGTTGGAGATTCCGCTTTCACAGTCTGAGTGTCATTTTCTTTCAGACGATCAATAACAAACAAGCAAAGACATAATCGGGAATTTGCATTTAAATAAATATTATTGAATTGCTGATTTAATTTCTCATAAAGAACATTAATCACTGAGAAAAAATAAAAATAAAACATGTTTCCGCCCGGTCTCGAACCGGGGACCTTTCGCGTGTTAGGCGAACGTGATAACCACTACACTACGGAAACTGTACGAAGCTCTATAAAATAAATATATTATATTACCCAGTATGTAGTAAGTGGTAGAAAGTGGTAAAATGTAGTTCTGTATTATATTAAAGTGGTAACAAAACTGATGTTTCGCTCCAGGTTTGGAACCGGATCCAATTTGGACCTGTATCGCGGGAAAAGTAGAGATCAGCGTCCCTAACTTTTCCCATTCATTCTCTATGGATCTTATCAGTTGGATGTAATATATTTTCGGCCACAAGAGGGATTTTGGTGGCGCTGTTTCCCAGTTAAAGATATCCCGGATGTCTCTATTAACACATCCATGATGGATACATGCTGCACAACATATACACAACATTCACCACACAGCCGTAGAAAGTCATTTTAGGCTTTACACACACACACACACACACACACACCTGTGCGCACACACAAGCACACACACGCATACACACACCTGTGCGCACACAGACGCACACACACCTGTGCGCACACACACGCATACAAACACCTGTGCGCACACACAGGCACACACACGCACACACACACACGCATACTGACACACACAAACACGAGAGAGAGAGAGAGAGAGACACAGAGAGAGAGAGAGACAGAGAGAGAGAGACACAGAGAGAGAGAGAGACACAGAGAGAGAGAGAGAGAGACACCACAGCTGCAGTTTCCTCGCGCAAAATGGATCCTTAAATCAGCGCACGAGACCGCAGAGAGAGAGAGATTAATATTCTTCCATTTTAGAGATCTTCTAGTAACTGAAGGGAAGTCCAGATTCTGGACCAGACTCCACTGAAGGGAAGTCCAGATTCTGGACCAGACTCCACTGAAGGTAAGTCCAGATTCTGGACCAGACTCCACTGAAGAAACCCAGCATTTAAGAAGTAGTCCAGACTTGAGGGACCAGGGTTTCAGGACCTTGTTAATAACTTGTGTGTGTTGCTGCTGCTGTTCATGCTGAAACCTCCGTACCATGACGTCAGGAACTTCCTACAGTGTGGAGATCTTTTAGCTCCGCGGCGAGGAGAACGAGATGTTAGCGGATGAAAGAGAGGAAACTCACACTGTCAGATATCATACCTGGGTCTTCTTCTGTGGTGGTTCTTACTGCTGGAAACACTCAGATGAGAGATTTATGGAGGGAGTCTGGCGTTGAGCTGAGAACTCAACACTGTACAAAGAGTTGACTCATGTCTCTGTTAATAGCGTCTAATGGTCTACTTTATAATGACTAGTAATAATATTAATGCTCAGTAGCAGCAGTTACTCCCTTAAATTCGTATTTTATCGTTGTTTTAACTCCTCGTGTTGTCTCTGTCCATATCTTTTTATTAATTTTTATGTTTTGTTAATGTTTCTTTATCAACTTTTTAAAGCTTTTCCTGACTTTTATGTCACGTTTTTTGACGTTTCTGACGCTTTCTTTTTGAAGTTTTTCTTTTTTTGTCAGTTTTATAAAACATTATCTTTTTTTTTCAAAGTCTATAATATATTATATTATATAATATAATATAATATAATATATTATATAATATATTATATTATATAATATTACCAGAGTTCTCTGAGATCACTGTTGTTTTGAGTGATGCTGCTCATTAACTACGCACCAATCACATCGGTGTATCTGCTGTGGGCGGGGCCAGAGGCCAGCTGCACCAATCGCTGGTAGCTAATCATACGGTGCTCTGGATACGTAACCCCTTGGGTTGTGATTGGTCGTAGTGTTATCCAATCGCGTGCAGTGAGATTAGTTAGATTTTATTTCCTCATTTACACTTTCAAAACAACAGAAAACAACAAAATTGCGTCTGCAAAAGTTTGGGCCCCCTGCAGAGTTATTACCTTGTACCCCCTTGTTTGAGGCTTCCAGTTCTTTGAGATTTCTGCTCCTTTAAGGTCTATCCATAGATTTTACATGTTGAGGTCAGGAGATTGTGAAGGCCATGGCAGAACCTGCAGTTTACGCCTCTTGATGTAATCCAGCGTGGATTCTGAGGTATGTTTAGGATCATTATCCAGCTTCTTCACAGATGGCATCAAGTTAGCTCCGAAATCTGCTGAAATGTTATTGAATCCATTTTTCCTTCTACTTGTGAAATGTTCCGTGTGCCACTGGCTGCTGATATTTCCTGGTCTTCCAGATCTTTACCTTCCACTGTTCCTGATGTTTGCCATTTCTTAATTACATTCCCAACAGAGGATATTGGCATCTTCTTCTAGTCTTCTCCTGCTTTGGGAGCGTCAACTATTTTCAGTTTCAGTTTTCTAGACAACTGCTTAGAAGAAGCCATGGTGCTGATTGTTGGGGGGGTCAGGTGAGTCTGGGGCAAGGTCACATGGGTCTGGGGTGAGGTCAGGTGAGTCTTGGGCGAGGTCAGATGAGTCTGGGGCGAGGTCAGGTGAGTCTGGGGCGAGGTCAGGTGAGTCTGGGGCGAGGTCAGGTGAGTCTACAGTATGAGAATACAAGGTATTAACCCTGCAGGGGCCCAAACATTTTGTTGTTTTCTGTTATTTAGAAAGTGTAAATGATGAAATAAAATCTAATTTTTTGAGAGATATTATATGAATGTCTAATCTGTCATTTGATGCTTTTGGATACTTTTCTGCTTTTCTCTCAGATCCATCATCCATCCATCATCCATCATCCATCATCCATCCATCCATCATCCATCCATCATCCATCCATCCATCATCCATCCATCATCCATCCATCATCCATCCATCCATCCATCCATCCATCATCCATCATCCATCATCCATCATCCATCCATCATCCATCCATCATCCATCCATCCATCCATCATCCATCATCCATCATCCATCATCCATCCATCATCCATCCATCATCCATCCATCCATCCATCCATCATCCATCCATCATCCATCATCCATCCATCCATCATCCATCCATCATACATCCATCCATCATCCATCCATCATCCATCAATCATCCATCCATCATCCATCCATCATCCATCATCCAACCATCATCCATCCATCATCCATCCATCATCCATCCATCATCCATCCATCATCCATCAAAATGAATAATGAGGACCCCCCTCCGTACTCGCCCCCTGGCTACCCTGCAGGTTTGTCACAGTATAAATAATAAAAACAATAATAATAATAATAATAGAGTGTTAAATTATTATGATATTAACAACTTTAAACTGAAAATATGGAAACAGGAAATCTTAGTTTCATTAATATGTGCCATTTCTGAGTGAGTAGCTTTTTTTTTGGGGGTGTTGACCAACTGCCACTTTGCTCGTTTAGGGATCATCATCCATCTGTAATGAGCGGCTGTGTATCTGCAGAACGTTTCATACTGTTAGATTTGATATTATAATCATATTTATACCTATTTGTTTTCTCTCTGCAGCCTCCGCCGGACCGCCACACCAGGTACCCAGCATGCACTGCTGCAGCTTCCTGTCTGGACAGGAAGCATGACAGTTGACATGAGTATACACCCCCCTATGTTAAAATACAGGGGTATAAGTATACACCCCCCTATGTTAAAATACAGGGGGCATAAGTATACACCCCCTATGTTAAAATACAGGGGCATAAGTATACCCCCTATGTTAAAATACAGGGGGCATAAGTATACACCCCCCCATGTTAAAATACAGGGGGCATAAGTATACACCCCCTATGTTAAAATACAGGGGCATAAGTATACACCCCCCTATGTTAAAATACAGGGGGCATAAGTATACACCCCTATGTTAAAATACAGGGCATAAGTATACACCCCCTATGTTAAAATACAGGGGCATAAGTATACACCCCCTATGTTAAAATACAGGGCATAAGTATACACCCCCTATGTTAAAATACAGGGGGCATAAGTATACACCCCCCTATGTTAAAATACAGGGGCATAAGTATACACCCCCCTATGTTAAAATACAGGGGCATAAGTATACACCCCCTATGTTAAAATACAGGGGCATGAGTATACACCCCCCTATGTTAAAATACAGGGGGCATGAGTATACACCCCCCTATGTTAAAATACAGGGGCATAAGTATACACCCCCCTATGTTAAAATACAGGGGCATAAGTATACACCCCCTATGTTAAAATACAGGGGGCATAAGTATACACCCCCCTATGTTAAAATACAGGGGCATAAGTATACCCCCCCTATGTTAAAATACATGGAAAAAGTATACCCCCCCCCCCATGTTATGAAGTGGACACAGGAAGGGCTTAAACTTACTATTTCTTCTTCATTGGTACTATGGAATAGCAACGCCACCCATACGTGTCTCCTCTGCAGACCTACACAGATGGAGGAGCCCAGGACCTCCTCACAGGACCACCGGGGCAACCGTGGCCACAGGGGCAACTGGGGCCACAGGGGCCACAGTGGCAACTGGGGCCACAGGGGCAACTGGGGCCACAGGGACAACCATGGCAACAAGGGCAACCAGCTCAAACGGGACAACCAGGGCAACCAGGGCAACCGTGGCAACCAGTGCAACCTGGACAACCAGGACAACCAGGGCAACCAGGGCAACCAGGGCAACAAGGGCAACAGGAGTACAAGAAGATGCCCCCCGGAGAGCAGCCAAAATACCCAGGTAGGTCCGAGGGTCCCGACCTAGATCTCCAGAGGTAGAGACTCCTCCGGCTCGGGGAGTCCAACAGGGAGGAGAGCATCAACGGGAACTCCGTAACCTTAAAGGAGACGTAGCGCTATGAACGTAGCACTATGAATGGAGTTGTAGTTCCAATGAGACAACCTGTAGGGGAACTGAAGTGGGAGTTGTAGTTCCATTGAGACAACCTGTAGGGGGACCGAAGTGGGAGTTGTAGTTCCAATGAGACAACCTGTAGAGGAACTGAAGTGGGAGTTCCCCACTAACATGTTATGTAATAGCTAAAAGTATGTAATGTTATTATTAACCACAACGGACAGAAACCAAGCCCGCTCCGTACCGTCAGAAACACTCTAATTTACATATTTACATCTGCGATTTTGTCACCTTTGACTGTCATGTGACCGTGTGGATCTGATCATGTGACCTTTTGGTTTTCTCTCCGCAGTGTTCAGCTCTCAGCCGGCAGCCCTCCCAATATACCAGGTACCCAGCATGCACTGCTGCAGCCTTATTCAAGATGAAAAAAAAATGTCATAATGTTGATTCAAGTATAAATCACAGTAATAAAGTCCCTTGGTGGACACAGGAAGGGGCGGGACTTAACCTTTCCACTTCTTTTTCAATGTTACTATGGAACAACACAATCTGCCTGTCTGGGTTAGGGCTATGGCGGCGGCGGAGGTGGCGGAGGTGGCGGAGGCGGCGGCGGCGGCGGCGGCGGAGGAGTTGGCGGTGGAGGAGGCGGTGGAGGAGGCGGCGGTGGCTATGGCGGTGGCTATGGTGGAGGCAACGGTGGCGGTGGCTGGAGCTGGGGCGGCATAGGAGGCAAAGGTGGCGGTGATGGTGGCAAAGGCGGCAATGGTGGCGGTGGCTGGAGCTGGGGCGGCAGAGGCGGCAAAGGTGGCGGCAAAGGTGGTGATGGCCTCAAAGGTGGCGGCAAAGGTGGCGATGGTGGCGGTGGCTGGAGCTGGGGCGGCAGAGGCGGCAAAGGTGGCGGCAAAGGTGCCGATGGCATCAAAGGTGGCGGCAAAGGTGCCGATGGCGGCAATGGTGGCAATGGCGGCGATGGCGGCGATGGCGGCGATGGCGTCAAAGGTGGCGGCAAAGGTGGCGATGGCGGCGATGGCGGCGGCGGGGGAGGCGGCGGCTTTCTGACGTTATTCAACTGCTGTATTAAAAACTAATAAAATATGAGTGTCCTAATGTGTCTCAGTCTGAGTTTGATGTTATTATTATTATTATTATTATTATTATTATTATTATAACTTATTATCACCGAGAGTCTCCATAAGTGGAGTTACACCATTTCCTGCATATTTAAAGTAACAGTACACAACATAAAGGTTTTTATCTAAAAAGGTTAGTTATGTCCTCTCTGATGTATTATCTCCTTTCAGTGTGTGTGTGTGTGTGTGTGTGTGTGTGTGTGTGTGTGTGTGTGTGTGTGTGTGTGTGTGTGTGTGTGTGTATCTTCCCATAAAGAACCAGTTGGTCCAGATGTTAAAACATGAACTGAATGTGACTTCCAGCTTCTCTCGCCCCATTGGACGAAGATCAGGGGCTGAGGGGGGCCTGGGGGGGGGGTTATGATTGACATGAGGAAGACATCAGGGCCTCATGTCTAAACGTTGCTAACAGCTTCCACGGACACTCTCTGATGTATAAAAATTAACTTGACGTGAGAATGTGTAAAAGTTTTTTTTGGATCTGGAACGCCCCCCCAGCAGTCAGGTGACTTTTCTAATTATCTGATCTCGGTCCACTTGGGACCTATAGGAAGGTCCCGGAACATGTCAGCTCCCATTCATCTGCTGCTGGGTCTGCCGTTTTGCTTCCTCATACTTCATATACACACACACACACACACACACACACACACACACACACACTATAGATTATATTTCCTCATACTTCTGGCTCTGTGCCTGCTTCTTACAGACATTTAATCACGTCTTTATGTGTTTTGTGGAATGAGGAAACACATAAAAAAAAAACATAAAAACACAACAACGTCACTTCGACTTCGGTTCCCCTACAGGTTGTCTTATTGGAACTACAACTACAACAAGCTACAGACCGTTACCATAAGCCACTACGGGCTACAGACCGCGACTATAAGCCACTACGGGCTACAGACCACAACCATAAGCCACTATGAGCTACAGACCGTGACCATAAGCGGCTACGACCTACAGACCGTGACCATAAGCCACTACGAGCTACACACCGTGACCATAAGCCACTACGAGCTACAGACCGTGACCATAAGCCACTACGAACTACACACCGTGGCCATAAGCCACTACGAGCTTAAGACCGTGACCATAAGCCACTACAAGCTACACACCGTGACCATAAGCCACTACGAGCTACAGACCGTGACCATAAGCCACTACGGGCTACAGACCGCAACCATAAGCCACTACGAGCTACAAATCATGACCATAAACCACTACGAGCTACAGACCGTGACCATAAGCCACTACAAGCTACACACCGTGACCATAAGCCACTACGAGCTACAGACCGTGACCATAAGCCACTACGGGCTACAGACAGCAACCATAAGCCACTACGAGCTACAAATTGTGACCATAAACCACTACGAGCTACAGACCGCGACCATAAGCCTCTACGAGCAACATACCGTGACCATAAGCCACTACGAGCTACAGACCGCTACCATAGCCACTACAAGCTACAGACCGTGACCATAAGCTGCTACGAGCTACAGACCGTGACCATAAGCCGCTACAAGCTACAGACCGTGACCATAAGCCCCTACGAGATACAGACCGTGACCATAAGCTGCTACGACCTACAAACCATGACCATAAGCCACTACGAGCAGAACGTGACCATAAGCTGCTACGAGCTACAGACCGTGACCATAAGCCGCTACAAGCTACAGACCGTGACCATAAGCCCCTACGAGAT
>JABXJD010000206.1:1072500-1082500 GCA_013375575.1 Percina caprodes | reverse complement strand
AATATATAATAATAACATATCTATTCTAATAAGAAGAGGTGTTGGTGTAACGCTCCGTCCAATCACAGCTCTGGAAACATATCACCAGTTATTTTACTCCATGACATATGATATATAACTATTATACTTTTATTATGTTATACTACTATATAACTATTTCTTCTTTGCTCTCTTAGATCCATCCATCCATCCATCCATCCATCCATCTACGCATCCATCCATCCATCCATCTACGCATCCGTCCATCTACGCATCCATCCATCTACGCATCCATCCATCCATCCATCCATCCACCCATCCATCCATCCATCCATCTACGCATCCGTCCATCTACGCATCCATCCATCCACCCATCCATCCACCCATCCATCCATCCATCCATCTAGGCATCCATCCATCCATCTACGCATCCATCCATCCATCCATCCATCCATCCATCCATCCATCCATCCATCCAATCACCCAGCCACCCATCCATCAAGATGAGTAGTGGCGGCGGTGGGGGTGGGGGCGGCCGATACGGTGGCGGAGGAGGGGGAGGAGGAGGAGGTGGGGGAGGCGGAGGAGTGGGGGGAGGAGGAGGCGGAGGAGGAGGAGGAGGAGGCGGAGGAGGAGGCGGAGGAGGCGGAGGAGGAGGGGAAGGGGGTGGAGGGTGATTATTTCTGCTGCCCCTGTATTCTCACGCTATTCAGCTGCTGTATTAGTGGATAATAAAATGAAAGACTCCTGATGGGTCTGAGAATTTTAGTGTGTCTCTGTGTGTGTGTGTGTGTGTGTGTGTGTGTGTGTGTGTGTGTGTGTGTGTGTGTGTGTGTGTGTGTGTGTGTGTGTGTGTGTGTGTGAGTGTGTGTGTGTGTGTGTGTGTGTGTGTGTGTGTGTGTGTGTGTGTGTGTGTGTGTGTGTGTGTGTGTGTGTGTGTGTGTGTGTGTGTGTGTGTGTGTGTGTGTGTGTGTGTGTGTGTGTGTGTGTGTGTGTGTGTGTGTGTGTGTGTGTGTGTGTGTGTGTGTGTGTGTGTGTGTGTGTGTGTGTGTGTGTGTGTGTGTGTGTGTGTGTGTGTGTCTGTGTGTGTGTGTGTGTGTGTGTGTGTGTGTGTGTGTGTGTATCTTCCCATAAAGAACCAGTTGGTCCAGATGTTAAAACATGAACTGAATGTGACTTCCAGCTTCTCTCGTCCCATTGGACCGAGATCAGCTGATTAGAAAAGCCACCTGACTGCTGGGGGGGGGCTGAGAGGGGTGGCCTGGGGAGGGGGGCTGGGGGGTCCTGAGGGGGGGTTGGGGGGTATGATTGACATGAGGAAGACATCAGGGCCTCATGTGTTAACGTTGCTAACAGCTTCCACTCTGAGACGTCCAGACATGAACTCAACGAGTTATTAAAGGATAATAAATTATGAGTCCTAATGTTTAATGATATTATTATTATTATTATTAATATTATTATGTTTAATATTATTATTATTATGATTATTATTAATATAACTTATTATCACTGAGAGTTACACCATTTCCAACATAAAGGTTTTTATCTAAAAAGGTTAGTTATGTCCTTTCAGTGTGTGTGTGTGTGTGTGTGTGTGTGTGTGTGTGTGTGTGTGTGTGTTTTCCCTAAAGAACCAGTTGGTTGAGATGTTGTTGTGTTAAAGCATGAACTGAATGTGACTTTCAGCTTCTCACACACACACACACACACACACACACACACACACACTCACACACACACACACACACACACACACACACACACACACACACACACTCCCTCACACACACACACACACACACACACACACACACACACACACACTCACACACACACACACACACTCACACACACACACACACACACACACACACACACACACACACACACACACACACACACACACACACACACACACACACACACACACACACACACACACCACCCAGATCTCGTGCAGCTGCAGTTTCGTCGATCGATCCTTCAACAGACGGAGAGAGAGATTAATATTCTTCCATTTGAGAGATCTTCTAGTAACTGAAGGGAAGTCCAGATTCTGGACCAGACTCCACTGAAGGGAAGTCCAGATTCTGGACCAGACTCCACTGAAGGGAAGTCCAGATTCTGGACCAGACTCCACTGAAGAAACCCAGCATTTAAGAAGTAGTCCAGACTTGAGGGACCAGGGTTTCAGGACCTTGTTAATAACTTGTGTGTATTCATTATGTTTTTCCTAATTTAGTAACATCTGATTAACATGTAGTCTACATTTCTTGGGCGTGTGTGTGTGTGTGTGTGTGTGTGTGTGTGTGTGTGTGTGTGTGTGTGTGTGTGTGTGTGTATATATTTATATATTTCTGCTTTTCTCTCAGATCCATCATCCCTCCATCATCCCTCCATCATCCCTCCATCATCCATGAATACATACGTCAACCACATCGTCCAACCACCTGTCGTGAATGTTAATGTCATCGGAGCCCAAGGCAGTCCTGGGGGGGGAGGCCCCGTTAATATATGTAATGTACTGATTATATAGTGTGTGTGTGTGTGTGTGTGTGTGTGTGTGTGTGTGTATCATGATGTCACCTTAACCCTAAATCTCTCTCTCTGTCTCTCTCTCTCTCAGTTGTCAGCAGTAGCAGTGGAGGAGGAGGAGGAGGCGGCGGAGGTGGAGGTGCGGGTGGGGGAGGAGGCGGGGGAGGGGGTTGGGGAGGAGGAGGAGGAGGAGGCGGCGGAGGTGGAGGTGCGGGTGGGGGAGGAGGCGGGGGAGGGGGTTGGGGAGGAGGAGGAGGAGGAGGAGGTGGAGGTGGGGGTGACGGGGGAGACTTCATCTGCTGCTCCTGCTGCTCCTGCTCCAACTTTCTAATCTGGTGCTTTGATGAAGACGAATAAAATATGAAAAATATGTCTGAGTTATTATTCAGTGTCGCCATTATCTCCCATACTTATTATTATTATTCCGCCAGATATTTGTCCCGCTACTAGTCCCGGAGCGTTGCCAACACACACACACACAATACATCAAAACGTGGGTACTGATCGGGGGGGGGGGGCTATGACTTCTCTAAGAGATCTGCAGCGCGGTTCTCACGAAGTTGGCAAAAAACTGCGAAAAGTTTCTCATTGACTTTAATGGGAAATGTTCTGGAAATCTCTAAACCCCCTCTCTGGGACCGTGCTGTACCTCCATACTTTAACATAGAAACATGATTAAAGGGTTAAACCGAAGACAAGACTTGGGATTATTTTTTAATTATTATTATGATATAATTATTAATTATATTATTTTTTATTTATTTTATATTATTATTTTTATTTTTGTAAGGATTCTTTTTTAAGTTTTTATTTTTATTATTTTTGTTTTGTAAGGATTATTTTTTTTTATTATTATTATGATATATTTATTAATTATATTATTTTTTATTTTATTTTTTTATTATTATTATTAAGGACAACCTGAAAGATGCTGACAACAGACAGTAATATCAGAATGAGATGGAGGAGTTTTATCGCCCTCTGCTGATGTATGTATGTATATATATATATATATATATATATATATACAGTACAGTATACCCACTACACCACAGTGTATGTCTGTATATAATAACAGTTGTAACAAAGCTCCGTGTTTCCGTCTGGTTTCGAACCCGCGTCCAGTTTGGACCTTTTTCTCGGGATTGTTTTAATAAATTACATAAATTATAAATACAAATGCGCATTTACCAGTTTGTTTCCCTAGGCGCCTACAGTGGTTATAAACATGTATTTCAGCCATGTGAATATATTTCTGTATAAAATAAAAGATGTGCTAAAAATCAGTGTCTCCGCCTGGTTTCGAACCGGCGTCCAGCTGGACCTCCTGCACAGGAGGCGTGGCCCGGTCATTGTCTACGGGAGTTCTTCTCACCAGGGTGTCATATATATTTGGCCACAAGCGGGATTTGGGGGCGCTGTTTCCCCGTTTAATGAGAGCAAACTGTCGAAGTTATCTTTTCTATTTTGGATGCAACAAACCTGCAAAGCGGAGCGTTGACCTCCGTCACCGTGACAGCAGCGTGACTTTTAAACTCAAAAATAAGTTCCCATAGCAACAGACTAATAACAAAAAACATGGATGTGTTTTTACCAACTTTCTAGAGACGTGTATGGCTGCAGCCCGGAGCGTCCCGTCTCATGCCGAGGTGTGTACAACGGCAAATTCAGAGGGTCAAAAATACGAAATCGCGAATATTTTCCACATGGAGTCACGGGTGACCACGTGTTAACGTGACCACGGGTTAACGTGACCACGTGACCACGGGTTAACGTGACCACGTTTGTTGCAATCTCCCGTCTGGAGGCGAGTTTTGAAGTTGTGAAGACGCATTTTCATACAATATTGTAGGCCTACCAACCGGTGTGAAGTTGTGGGGTTGTTATGGTAACGTGAGGAACTTTTTCGGAGGAATCCACTGAACGTGAATATTCATGTGTTTGTGTAAAAGGTCTTTAAGCGATTCAAGTTAAAAGAACTCATATTTAAATAAATACAAAAAAAATATATTTCATTAAAAATATTGAAAAACATGTTTCCACCCGGTTTCGAACCGGGGACCTTTCGCGTGTGAGGCGAACGTGATAACCACTACACTACGGAAACTACATGTAGACCTGCTGTATACAAAGATGTTTCTATATTCTCAGATGTGAACTCTTGCAATTGCTTAAATAAATGCTGGAAACCATAAAATGTATTTCTGTATTATATTAAAGTAGTAACAGAGACCGATGTCTCCGTCCAGTTTGGAACCGGATCCAGTTTGGACCTGTTACCCGCGGGAAAAGTAGAGATTAACGTCCTTAATTTTTCCCATTCATTCTCTATGGTAGCTTTTTGTCGCTTTTCCTGAAGTTTTTGTCACTTTTTCCGATGTTTTTACAATTTCTTTCTGCGCTTTTTGACATTTTTGTTGTTTTTTTCCCATTTTTTTTGAACTGATGGTTTATTTTACTGGTTATGAGCCTTGTAGAGAACCGTCCTCGTTATTTTTCCTGATGTAGAGACTTTCAGCGGCCGGGTACTACAGGTAGCAGAGTCCGGTAGCAGAGTCCGGTAGCAGAGTCCGGTAGCAGAGTCCGGTAGCAGAGTCCGGTAGCAGAGTCCGGTAGCAGAGTCCGGTAGCAGAGTCCGGTAGCAGAGTCCGGTAGCAGAGTCCGGTAGCAGAGTCCGGTAGCAGAGTCCGGTGTCCACGTGTAGAGGTTCCTCCTGAATGCAGCGGCCGCGGGTTCGAGGCCGACCTGCGGCACTTTGGTTAAAAGTGAAAAGTACGTTGAAGCATAATTTCACATATCCTTCTGTATTGTTCACTTTTTCAGTTATACACCCCCCCCCCCCTTCACGTCTTCATCTGTCCCGTGGAAATAAAAGCCTAAAATGCCCAAAAAATCATCTTAAAAAAATAATTATTAACTTATTAAGAATAATTTCCAGAGCCGTTGTGTTGTTGTGAGGTCTTTATTGACCTTATTGACCTTTAAAATTTTAAATTGAAATACATGTGTCTTCTGCGTCCCGACGTCCCTGTGATTGTCCTCCTGCTCACAGAGGACAGCCCACGTCAAACAGGAAGTCATTACCAAAATAAAACACAACGAGGAATCCTCAAAATACAACATTCATAATCATAATAATCCGACTTTAACATTATTTACAGCGTTCTGATGCATGCAGGGCTGAAATATCAACAACAGGAAGGAGTTAAATCACTCATGATCCTTCAAAATAAAGCTACCACCCGTCAAAATTAAGCTAGAAAATAAAGGTACCATCTTTCAAAATAAAGCTAGAAAATAAAGCTACCATCTTTCAAAATAAAGCTAGAAAATAAAACTACCATCCTTCAAAATAAAGCTAGAAAATAAAGGTACCATCCTTCAAAATAAACTTGGAAAATAAAGCTACCATCCTTCAAAGTAAAGCTACCATCCTTCAAAATAAATCTACCACCCTTTAAAATAAAGCTACAAAATAAAGCTACCATCCTTCAAACACACATACACACAACACTCACACACACACACACACACACACTCACACAAACAAACACTTACACACACACATGCAGTCTCTGCCGCTTCCTGTTCATGGTGATGAAAAGTGCATTTTACAGCGTAAAAATCAAAAGGTAAAAAATAAAGAAAACAGGTAACAGCTGAGCATCAGGTAGAAACAAGCTGTAATGTTACCCTACAGGACAGATGTTCATCATCAGGGAGAAACAAGCTGTAATGTTACCCTACAGGACAGATGTTCATCATCAGGTAGAAACAAGCTGTAATGTTACCCTACAGGACAGATGTTCATCATCAGGGAGAAACAAGCTGTAATGTTACCCTACAGGACAGATGTTCATCATCAGGGAGAAACAAGCTGTAATGTTACCCTACAGGACAGATGTTCATCATCAGGGAGAAACAAGCTGTAATGTTACCCTACAGGACAGATGTTCATCATCAGGTAGAAACAAGCTGTAATGTTACCCTACAGGACAGATGTTCATCATCAGGGAGAAACAAGCTGTAATGTTACCCTACAGGACAGATGTTCATCATCAGGGAGAAACAAGCTGTAATGTTACCCTACAGGACAGATGTTCATCATCAGGTAGAAACAAGCTGTAATGTTACCCTACAGGACAGATGTTCATCATCAGGGAGAAACAAGCTGTAATGTTACCCTACAGGACAGATGTTCATCATCAGGGAGAAACAAGCTGTAATGTTACCCTACAGGACAGATGTTCATCATCAGGGAGAAACAAGCTGTAATGTTACCCTACAGGACAGATGTTCATCATCAGGAGAAACAAGCTGTAATGTTACCCTACAGGACAGATGTTCATCATCAGGTAGAAACAAGCTGTAATGTTACCCTACAGGACAGATGTTCATCATCAGGGAGAAACAAGCTGTAATGTTACCCTACAGGACAGATGTTCATCATCAGGTAGAAACAAGCTGTAATGTTACCCTACAGGACAGATGTTCATCATCAGGGAGAAACAAGCTGTAATGTTACCCTACAGGACAGATGTTCATCATCAGGGAGAAACAAGCTGTAATGTTACCCTACAGGACAGATGTTCATCATCAGGGAGAAACAAGCTGTAATGTTACCCTACAGGACAGATGTTCATCATCAGGGAGAAACAAGCTGTAATGTTACCCTACAGGACAGATGTTCATCATCAGGAGAAACAAGCTGTAATGTTACCCTACAGGACAGATGTTCATCATCAGGTAGAAACAAGCTGTAATGTTACCCTACAGGACAGATGTTCATCATCAGGGAGAAACAAGCTGTAATGTTACCCTACAGGACAGATGTTCATCATCAGGTAGAAACAAGCTGTAATGTTACCCTACAGGACAGATGTTCATCATCAGGGAGAAACAAGCTGTAATGTTACCCTACAGGACAGATGTTCATCATCAGGTAGAAACAAGCTGTAATGTTACCCTACAGGACAGATGTTCATCATCAGGGAGAAACAAGCTGTAATGTTACCCTACAGGACAGATGTTCAGCATCAGGTAGAAACAAGCTGTAATGTTACCCTACAGGACAGATGTTCATCATATCTCCACCAGACTCCATGTTAATAATCACTACTTTTAGTGTGTATAGAGCAGCATATCTCCACCAGACTCCATGTAAATAATCACTACTTTTAGCGTGTATAGAGCAGCATATCGCCACCAGACTCCATGTAAATAATCACTACTTTTAGTGTGTATAGAGCAGCATATCTCCACCAGACTCCATGTAAATAATCACTACTTTTAGCGTGTATAGAGCAGCATATCTCCACCAGACTCCATGTAAATAATCACTACTTTTAGTGTGTATAGAGCAGCATATCTCCACCAGACTCCATGTAAATAATCACTACTTTTAGCGTGTATAGAGCAGCATATCTCCACCAGACTCCATGTAAATAATCACTACTTTTAGCGTGTATAGAGCAGCATATCTCCACCAGACTCCATGTAAATAATCACTACTTTTAGTGTGTATAGAGCAGCATATCTCCACCAGACTCCATGTAAATCATCACTACTTTTAGTGTGTATAGAGCAGCATATCTCCACCAGACTCCATGTAAATAATCACTACTTTTAGTGTGTATAGAGCAGCATATCTCCACCAGACTCCATGTAAATCATCACTACTTTTAGTGTGTATAGAGCAGCATATCTCCACCAGACTCCATGTAAATAATCACTACTTTTAGTGTGTATAGAGCAGCATATCTCCACATGTAAATCAGTAAACGTGTTTATCAGAGGGGTGTTTGGTGGAAAGATGAACGACGGCTTTTCATTGTTTGATTTAATTTCTGTCCACTTTGAATGAAGTGTGTTTTGCGAAGCTAAAACTACTGATTATTTACATGGAGTCTGGTGGGTTTGGCAAACATAATGTGTTTTGATGTTTAAAAAAAGGATCTTACCCTTTAACAGAAACGGCGGAATCCTTAGAAATCCATCCCATAATGTTGTCAGACACTTAGAACAATAATCTGAGTCAGTCAGCAGCAAAACAAGCACTTTTGTGAAGGTGGACAACCTATTAACTCACACTGTAGCTGGTGTAGGGATCTCTCTTAATACAGAACCAATGTCAAAGACTGTTTCACACACACACACAGACACACACACACACACACACACAGGAACATAGGGTCCAGGTTCGTACATACAGGTTTCTGCCGTCAGATTCAATAATTTATTAATAAAGCATCCGATACTGTAGAGACACACACCATCCTTCCACTCACTCCGTCTGTCTTTGATTGCATGCTAACGATGCTAACGATGCTAACGATGCTAACGATGCTAACGATGCTAAGAACAATAGGTTTTACATCACGTGTAGTTATGGGATGGGAGCAGAGTTCGTGCCATGCTACTACGTCCCCGTTAATCAGAGATCTCCTGCCTCACTTTTACAGAATGGTACACATGCGTCAGTTATAATAGGATGAAAGTCATGGGAGTGTCCCTATGGGGGGGGGGCATAGGGCTGTGGGACCACTGGGATGTGGGACCATTGGGATGTGGGACCACTGGGATGTGGGACCATTGGGCTGTGGGACCACTGGGTTGTGGGATCATTGGGTTGACCCGCCCCGAGGCCGTTCTTTACTGTGATGAGACTCAACATGTGATCGGACCAGAGTTTTATTTCTGAAACACCAGACAGAGAACAAGTTTGTTGCATTTTGATTGGATAATCTTCACAAATTACCTCCAATTTTATGATTTTAGTAGCATGAATGTAATCTCCAGAGACGCTAACGTTCCACTGAGCCTCCACTGAGTGTCTGACAACATTATGGGATGGATCCCTACAAAGATAGACCTTTTAGTTCAACATGAAACAGCCCCGAAATCACCATCACCAAACTCACCAGACTCCATGTAAATAATCACTACTTTTACATGGAGTCTGGTGGAGATATGCTGCTCTATACACACTAAAAGTAGTGATTATTAACATGGAGTCTGGTGGAGATATGCTGCTCTATACACACTAAAAGTAGTGATTATTTACATGGAGTCTGGTGGAGATATGCTGCTCTATACACACTAAAAGTAGTGATTATTTACATGGAGTCTGGTAGAGATATGCTGCTCTATACACACTAAAAGTAGTGATTATTTACATGGAGTCTGGTGGAGATATGCTGCTCTATACACGCTAAAAGTAGTGATTATTTACATGGAGTCTGGTGGGTTTGGTGATGTCGGGGCTGTTTCATGTCAAACTAAAAGGATCTTACTCTTTAACTAAAAGGATCTTACTCTTTAACTAAAAGGATCTTACTCTTTAACTAAAAGGATCTTACTCTTTCTATCTCTGTAGGGATCCATCCCATAATGATGTCACACACTTAGAATAATAATCAGTTAAATGTTGCTCCGAACAACAGAACTGAATGTGTGTCTGTAGAAATAAAACCAGTCTAGTTTC
>JABXJD010000206.1:1067500-1070000 GCA_013375575.1 Percina caprodes | reverse complement strand
CGTGCTACACCCTGCTCTGTCTGGCTACGCCCTGCTACGTCCTTCAGTGTCCTGCTACGTCCTGCTACACCCTGCTCTGTCTGGCTACGCCCTGCTACATCCTTCAGTGTCTTGCTACGCCCTGCAGTGTGTTTCCAAAGCCAGGTTCTGGTTGCACCCACCGAGCAGGCCCGAGGAGGGGGGGTTCTTCTGGATGGGCTCGGCCATGTTGTCCTGGATCCGCTGCCAGACCTGCCACTCGAAGCGCGGGTGCAGGATGTAGAAGGGCTGCGAGGGGTGGAGCCTCCGGTACCGCTGGTACTGCAGGAAGATCGGGTAGTCCGTCTTGTTGTACCACTGGGGGCACACAAAGGTCTGTTAAAAACATGGTACAAGTACTTTTTAACCCTCATGTTTTCTTATATCAATATTCTTTTAATAAACTGTAATTTCTTGAAATACCGCGTCTTTTCTTGTGGTCCAAGTCCGTCCCTGTATGCATCTTGGATGCTTTTCTGTTGTGTTGCCATGGCAACATTCACTTTAAGTACACACATGTATACTGTATCCTAGTATTTCATTATATTTATATTCTGTGCTGTGTGGCTGATTTTGCTGATGAACACTATATTTTCTATCTATACATATATTAACATTTTGTAATTTCTAGGCTTTTTTCCACCGTCTGGTTTTTCCGACGCTCAGGTGAGCGTGTGAACGTCACCTGCGTGAGGTCAGCGGAGAAGGGGGCGGGGTCCCAGGCCACCAGGGCGCCGGAGCTGTACAGCGAGCTGGACAGGAAGCGGTGGTCGTCGGACGCCATCACCTGCAGCGACAGGAACACAGGCGCTTATATCGGGGGAGGGGGGTACGAAGGGGGCACAGGGGGGGGTACCAGGGGGATACCAGGGGGGATACCAGGGGGATACCAGGGGGGTACCAAGGGGGAATACCGGGGGGATACCAGACGCCATCACCTGAAGCGACAGGAACACAGGCGCTTATATCGGGGGAGGGGGGTACCAAGGGGGCACAGGGGGGGTACCAGGGGGGTACCAGGGGGGATACCAGGAGGGTACCAGGGGGAGGTATACCAGGGGGATACCAGGGGGGTACCAAGGGGGAATACCGGGGGGATACCAGACGCCATCACCTGAAGCGACAGGAACACAGGCGCTTATATCGGGGGAGGGGGGGGTACCAAGGGGGATACCAGGGGGGATACCAGGGGGGTACCAAGGGGGGTACCAAGGAGGGTACCAAGGGGATACCAGGAGGGTACCAAGGGGGATACCAAGGGGAACCGGGGGTACCAAGGGGGATACCAAGGGAATACCAGAGGGGATACCAAGGGGGTACCAAGGGGATACCAAGGGGGTACCAAGGGGATACCAGGAGGGTACCAAGGGGGATACCAAGGGGGATACCAGAGGGGTACCGGGGGTACCAAGGGGGATACCAGGGAGGGTACCAAGGGGGATACCAAGGGGATACCAGGAATTGCAGGGGATGGGGAGGAGTACCAAGGGGATACCAAGGGGGGATACCAGGGGATACCAAGGGAGGGTACCGGGGATACAGGGGGATACCAAGGGGATACCAAGGAGGATACCGGGGGATACAGGGGGATACCAAGGGGATACCATGGGGATACCAAGGGGATACCGGGGTACCAGCGTTGTTTACCTGCGAGTTGATGAGGCGGATCGTGGTTTTGGAACCGACGTCCTTCTCGTAGCCGGTGGTCGGCGCGGCGTTGAGCGCAGCACGGCATCATGGGAGTCTGTAGTTTAAGATTCAGAGAAGAAGAGAAACGTTTCTGATTGGTCAAGGGGACTGTGGCATGTTCAGCAGACTCCTTCAGTTCACCCTTTAAAGGGCCCAACGTGACTTTAAAGGGCCAACGTGACTTCAAAGGGCCCAACGTGACTTCAAAGGGCCCAACGTGACTTTAAAGGGCCCAACGTGACTTCAAAGGGCCCAACGTGACTTTAAAGGGCCCAACGTGACTTCAAAGGGCCCAACGTGACTTTAAAGGGCCCATATTATGAGGTAGAGGGAGTGACACAGAAAGGAAGATCTACTAGTCTCTGATTGGCTGTCTAACTACTACCAGTAGAATCTCGCTCTCTGATTGGCTGTCTAACTACTACCAGTAGAATCTCGCTCTCTGATTGGCTGTCTAACGTGACAGACAGAAGGTTTCTACCAATAGAATCTCACCGATCTCGTTGCCGAGGCCGGAGTAGCGCAGCGACCCGGCCGACGACACCTGGCCAGCAGCGCGGTACGGGCCGAGGTCGGAGGTCAGCGCGCCGGCGGCAGCGTGGCGGCCCAGGACAGCGAGGAGAAGGGGGGCAGGTCGGAGGTCAGGGTGCTGACCCCCACCTTCTCCTTCAGCTCGCACAGCAGCTCAGAGCCGCTCAGCTTGGGACGGCCGGAGACCCCCCCAGGACCAGAGACCTGCACGCCGTACTTATTCATCGCCTGACACACACACACACACACACACACAGAGACA
>JABXJD010000206.1:1060000-1062500 GCA_013375575.1 Percina caprodes | reverse complement strand
CCGGCTCCTCCTCCTCCTCCTCCACCGTCTCTCCGCACATGCGTCAAGCTGGCGGCAGGAAGAAGAACATGGCGCTTCCGTCGACGTTTCAAAATAATAGCCGCGAGTTGTTGATGGTTTGTTAGTATTAGTGGTAAAAAAATATAAAATATAAAATATAAAATATAAAATATAAAATATAAAATATAAAATATAAAATACAAAAATATAAAGTATAAAAATATGAAAAATATGAAAAATATAAAAATTTAAAAAATATAAAAATATAAAAATATAAAAATATAAAAATATAAAAATATAAAAATATAAAAATATAAAAATATAAAAATATAAAAATATAAATTGTAAGTAGTGCAGAAAAAGAGAGGGGGAATGTGGTGCACAGTTCTGAGAGCAACTATATACATATATATATATATATATATATATATATATATATATATATATATATATATATATATATATATATATATATATATATATATATATATATATATATAGTAGAAGAGAGATAAGGGATTTGCATACACATAGTAAAGAAACAAATATTGCACTGTAATGAGATTACAGAGAGTTCCAGTGTCCTGTAATGTTAACGATACAACGGCGCCAAATATACTTTTTTTTAAAGTTCAATTGTTGGTGTAGTCGAATATTTAGAGCAAAAAAAGCACAATACATTTTACTACTTTTCTGTTTTATTTTGAAGGGAAGAGATGGTCACCTGACATCCGGTTTCGTTCTGCTTCTCTCTGCATGAAGTGACAGGTTTCTCTGCAGCACTGAACACACGCAGTCTCTCTGCAGAGGAGATGCATCTGTTCTGCTACTGGCCAACTCATCGATTATTGGTCGATTATTCCCCCATCATCACCATGACAACAGCTGGCATCACACTATAGGATTCTTATCACTATGACAACAGCTGGCATCACGCTATAGGACAACGGTGTCTAATATGTAAATACTTATGATGCATTTAGGATAATTTTCCTTTTTTATTTATTTTTTTCATTCGACTCATTCTGTATTAAAATCTGTGTTCATTTCACAATGCTTGTAGGTATTTGTTGACGTCATGTATTTTGTGACGTTATGTCAACAACAAAAAAATCAAAAGAGCAAAACAGTAGTTCCCTGACCGGGAATCGAACCCGGGCCGCGGCGGTGAGAGCGCCGAATCCTAACCACTAGACCACCAGGGAAGGCTGGCAGATAAACTCCATAGTTGATAATATAACTAATTTTGAAGCGGACGTGTTTTGATTTCTCACGTTACGTAACGTAACCTTACGTTACGCAGAACTTCCATGATTTCTACGAACGCACGATGTACATGTTCAAATGGCGGTTAGCCGCCCCGTAAGTGATTCCGTGTTGTTTCTTACAGTTTTTTACGATTGCTATGACAGTTTTTCAATACTTTTAACAAATTTCCAAAACTCTTAACATAGTTAGCACTACATCCGCATGTGTGAGCTATACTATTAACACATTTCTTGTTGCTTTAACACATAATGCATACAATTAACCCATATTTAAAATGCTTAAACTCATTTTACACTCAAGCTCAAACAAGACCAAAACAATTGATTTTTACTGCCAAATTTACCAATGCTTTAACACTGTATGTCAGAACTGATAACACCATGTTCTAAACCTAACCTTACAGGCTAAAGTCAAAGTGAACAACTATTGATATTGAATTGAAACACAAATATATTCCCTGTTTTTTATTCCATTGCTAATGAGAAACAGCTTATTGAAGTATTGAAGTTATTGGAGCCAACATCACCATGTGCGCCGCAATCTCCAACAATGGTGCACTCCTGCATAAATGTGAGATTGGCCCTTACGACACCGACCGCCTTCTTCTGTTTTTAGAAGACCTGCATGAAAGACTGGTGCCAGAGGTAGAAAGGGGGCAGGTGGGAGACCACTTGCCAATATATATGATCACATGGGACAATGTGGCATTCCACCATTCCCGTCCAATCACAGCCTGGTTTGACGCCCATCCAAGGATGATGTCCCATTTCCTTGCCCCTTACTCTCCTTTCCTCAACCCCATTGAGGAGTTTTCTCAGCCTGGAGATGGAAGGTTTTTGACCATCGTCCGCATGACCAAATGTCCCTCCTGGATGCAATGGATGCTGCATGCCAAAACATCACAGCTGAACACTGCCAGGGGTGGATAAGGCATGCAAAAGATTCTTCCCACGATGCCTTGCCAGAGAAGCTATCAGGTGTGATGTGGATGAGAACATGTGGCCAAATGCAGAAGACCGAGCAGATTAGAAGATTACTTTTTTTAAATTATTATTCCGGTGTTCTTTCTGTTTGTATACCTTCTGCAAATAAAGTCTTTACTGCAGCAATTCTATCTGTCTTTTTTTTCATAAACGTTACATTCTATAAAGCTACTCTGAAATGGTCATTCATTTTTTGTATTTAATTTCTTCAACAAAAGAAACTAAATCCATGTGCAAAACACAATCTA
>JABXJD010000206.1:1047500-1055000 GCA_013375575.1 Percina caprodes | reverse complement strand
GAAGGATCCACATCGCTGACCAGTCGTTGTTTCAGGGGTCCAGGTACTGAGGACTGGTTGGACCAGAGGTCAGAGGTGTTCCACAGGACCAGGTCCTCCCCACCAACAGACCTGGAGATCAGGCAGGAGGTGGTGTTCCCGGGGGGGGTGAAGGTGTAGCGGTCTCCTTCCTGTCTGATGAAGATGTGTTCTCCTGCGTGGATGCTGCTGATGAGAGCGACCAGCAGGAAGGAGAGCTCTGTGACTGCAGCCATTCTGCTCCGAGGTCCACAACCACTGACACCCCCCAGCTCAGATATACTCTACACCCCCCACTGACACCTCCCACTCAGATACACTCTACCCCCACTGACACCTCCCACTCAGATACACTCTACACCCCCACTGACACCCCCCAGCTAAGTTACACTCTACCCCCCCCCACTGACACCTCCCACTCAGATACACTCTACACCCCCCACTGACACCCCCAGCTCAGATACACTCTACCCCCATCAGCTGATCTGTATCTTCTCTTCCAGCCATGAGGTCTTTATCTCTCTGCCCAGAATCAACGTCTTCACACCAGACTACAACCACAGAGGCTGATGGGGGGGGGGAGTGTGTGTGTGTATCTGTGTGTGTGTGTGTATCTGTGTGTATATGTGTGTGTGTGTGTATCTGTGTGTATATGTGTGTGTGTGTGTGTGTGTATCTGTGTGTATATGTGTGTGTGTCTGTGTATCTGTGTGTGTCTGTGTGTGTGTGTATCTGTGTGTGTATCTATGTGTGTGTGTGTGTTGTTGGGCTAATTCTGCCCTTCTAGATTCTTTCAGGAAGAAGGGTTCAAGTCAGTAGGTTGGATAAAGAACGTTTATTCATATGGAGAATATATATTCCAGAGACAAAGTTCCAGAGAACATGGATCCTAGGTCTCCCAAGGTAGTCTGACCCTCTAGTCCTTCCTGCATGATTCTTGTCCTCGGGGGGGTTCAGTTGCTACCGCGTGACCTGTTCGTAAGATTCGTGTCCAGCAGAGACCGGCCTGCACAATAGATAACAGGTCTCAGACTGCTACTGGAGAAGACCTCCACCCAAAACCAGGACGGGTCCCTGACCCCCCCTGACCCTGCTTTTCAGACTCAACACACTCGGCAGAGCTGTGGTTGGACACGTTGTACCAAAACAACCTCTGATGAGGTCTCAGTGAACTATAAACTACATGCTTCTTATTCAGAAATGAACCCAATAATCACACTGACACAAGCAGACTGTGTGATGCTGCAGCTCTTTACCTGAAAATCTAATGAATTTAACACATATGATTAATATAATCACTACATGAATATGTTTATAAGCACACATGATATGGATATATTTTATTCCAACAGTGTGTGTATGTGTGTGTATATATGTGTGTGTATGTGTGTGTCTGTGTGTGTGTATATATATCATATGTTCTCATAAACATTATATTAATCATACGTGTTGATTCATTAGATGTTGAGCTGCAGCATCACACAGTCTGCTGGTGTCAGCGGGACCATCAGGTAACTTCTGAATAAGAAGCATGTAGGTCATAGTTCACTGGGACCTCATCAGAGGTTGTTTTGGTACAACGTGTCCAACCACAGCTCTGCCGAGTGTGTTGAGTCTGAAAAGCAGGGCCAGGGGGGGTCAGGGACCCGTCCTGGTTTTGGGTGGAGGTCCTCTCCAGTAGCAGTCTGAGACCTGTTATCTATTGTGCAGGCCGGTCTCTGCTGGACACGAACCTTATGGAGACAAAAGACAGCACACGGACATGTCACGCCGTAGCAACTGCCCCCCCCAGCAGGAAGGACTAGAGGGTCAGACTACCTTGGGAGACCTAGGATCCATGTTCTCTGGAACTTTGTCTCTAGAACATATTCTATCTGAATAAACCTTCTAACCAGCCTACAGACCTGGACCCTCTTCCTGGAAGAATCTAGAAGGGCAGGGTCAGCCCAACAGTGTGTGTGTGTGTGTGTGTGTGTGTGTGTGTGTGTGTGTGTGTGTGTGTGTGTGTGTGTGTGAGATGTGTGTGTGAGATGTGTGTATCTGTGTGTATGTGTTTGTGTGTGTGTGTGTATGTGTATATGTGTGTGTGTGTGTGTGTGTTTGTGTATGTGTGTGTGTTTGTGTATGTGTATCTGTGTGTGTGTGTGTTTGTGTATGTGTGTTTGTGTGTGTGTGTGTGTGTATCTGTGTGTGTGTGTGTTTGTGTGTGTGTGTGTGTGTGTGTGTGTGTATGTGTATATGTGTGTGTGTGTTTGTGTATGTGTGTGTGTTTGTGTATGTGTATCTGTGTGTATGTGTGTGTGTGTACGTGTATATGTGTGTGTGTGTGTGTGTGTTTGTGTATGTATGTGTGTGTGTGTGTGTGTGTGTGTGTATCTGTGTGTGTAGGCATACATGGTTTACAAGACCAATTTTCAGGTTAACTCACCAGCATTACGAGACCAATCGGGTTACGGAACCGATTTTGATGGTCTCGTAAACATAAAGCTTAATAATGCTATAATTATTGAATATTAATGATATAAGTCATGATGAATACATGTGTGATTACATAGTTTCTAGTGTTAACAGGTAATATAGCTGTTCTACTGTAATGGCCCATCCCCTGCCTTTCTGATGTTCATACATATTGGTCTCACAAGGCAGGATGGGTTTGTGTATCCAACAGCGCCCCCAGAGGCTGTAAGAGACATTACAAGTTATACACGATTTTGCGAAAATATACACAATGACGCGCCAATTTTACACACAACGCGGGAAGTTCAGCGGGCTTGCAGTGTGGACAAGCCGGGAGGACTGCGATGAACTTCGAAAAGTAAGGCTTTCATATTTTATATTTTATACATATATGACTGACAGCCTTGATGGACTTAAAGAAGCTTTAGTTCATATAATTAATAATAATTTACTCGTGTAAATAATGTAAATAAGGTCATGACTATTTAACTACATATTTCTTACTATTGTTTTTTGTACTAATTATTTATTGTTCTTTTTTTCTTATTGCTGGTCTTACATTCTATCTTATCTTATATCTTATAGCCAGCATGAACTAATGTTAATGCTGGATCTGGATTCACTGGATCCGCTGTCAGCTAGCTAAACAGCGCTAGCTTCTGACAGAGTAAAATCCATTTGGTTTAGCTAGCTAGCGATGAAGCGACTGGCGGTGTTATGTCGATATCAGGGATAGTCCTGCTTAGAAAAGTCGTGGGCGCCCTCGCAGCCTCTTTGTGTGAACGCGGATGTTTTGACCGTCAAAGGTAAATAACAAGCGTTAACATGATTGAAATAGAAATAGCACTTAAAATGCTGTCTGTGTTTTTAAGCCGTTTAACAAGACGATCTTGAACGCAACATTTGACCTCCAGTAGTTCCCTCCCCTGGCCTGAACCCATCCGCTGTGAAGCTAGGTTTGTGGGAGAGGCGCATTTTGTTTATTGTTTTGTTTGTTAAAAACAAACGCGGTGTCCTTTTTGTGTCATGCGAGGACGTGTCTCCCGTTGTTTGCATCTCGTCTGTTACGCTACCGCCGGAACGGAGCTCGTGTAAACGGCTTTAGCACTGCAGCTAGCTGGGAAGCTAATTCTGTCATCACAGTTACTCTGTCAGGGTTCAGTCATATTCAGCGAAGCAACTGGCATTTCATTTGAGGGGTAGGTTGTGTTGTTTGCTTAAAATATTATTGCTCTATATTCACGAATTATCGTTAATGGGCATATAAACTAGTTTTGTACCGATTTTAGACCTGGGCTCCATTTCAGGAAGGAGGGTTAACAAACCCTGATGTCTGAGTTGATTTACCCTGGGATGGGAAACTGAGTTTTTGGTTTCAGAACAGCTGATATGAGTTGGGTCAATCAGCTCGGAGCAGGTTCGATCACGTCCGCGCACAACCACAATAAAAAGGCAGAATGAATGGCGCCATGACACGATGTTACTATGGTAACAACCACAAACAAACTGGTCGGCGGAAATACAGCAACATCATTAACATACTTATAGTTAATAATCTTTTATTTCAATATATTATCATTCAATAATAATAATAATATAATAATAATCAAATAAAAGCCGACTGTGGAACTCCTTTTTAATGGCTCCTACTGGTTTGTGTACATTGGCTTTACTAAAGTGCTCTGCACCCCCAATGTTGTAAAGAAACCTGCGTTAGTAAATGAAATCAGTTGTCAGAAGCGATCTGCTGGGAGATCATGTCCGAGATGGGCGAGGTTAGTGATGTGAGGTAATGGAGCCTCCAGGCTGCATAACACTGGGAACAATAACCATACAGCTCAAATAGTAAGTTATCAGAAAATCAAAATGTCGGGGCTTTACTATCATCTCCCAACATATAACACCCTGCGAAGTAAAGCAGCTTTTTCATCAACGGGAAGAAAATGCCAAGTTTTTAGAAAATAAAAAGTTTTATAGTCTGCTTTACACAGTTAATGTTACTGTTATTTTAGTCATGCAGATAACAAACTGCTAAACTTCAGCTGGTGCAGACTGAATGGATGAGGAAATGAAAGAGCGCTCTGTGAGAGACGGACAGAGAAACTCAGGGTTTATTGAAGAAAACCTCCTCCCGACCAGGTTAGGTTCACAGGCTCGGTTACCATAACAACTGACTATAGTAAAGGAAAGGCATTAAATTCATATTCCTTCACAGACAATATACAACATCCCATAAAATTAATAAACACACACACACAGACGCACACACACCGACACACACACACACAAAGACATACACACACACAGACAGACACACACACACACACATACAACATAATCTGTAATAATCTCTAAGGTGACAGTAATGTTAAAAAGTGAATTCCCAACATGTTAAACTATTAAACCAATGCCCCCCCACCCATACCCCCCCACCCATACCCCTCACATCCTCCCCCACATCCTCCCCCCCCCCCTCCCAGATCATCCCCCCCCCCATCAGCTGATCTGTATCTTCTCTGTATCTCCTCATCAGAGGAAGCGTTGCAGCAGCAGCTCTCTACCCAGAATCAACGTCACACACCAGACCACAGAGGAGGATGGGGGGGGGAGTGTGTCTGTGTGTGTGTGTGTGTGTGTGTGTGTGTGTGTATCTGTGTATCTATGTGTGTGTATCTATGTGTGTGTGTATCTGTGTATGTGTGTATCTGTGTGTGTGTGTGTGTGTGTGTGTTTGTGTGTGTGTCTGTGTGTGTGTATATATGTGTGTGTGTATGTGTGTGTCTGTGTGTGTGTATATATGTGTATATATGTGTGTGTCTGTGTGTGTGTATATGTGTGTTTGTGTGTGTGTCTGTGTGTGTGTATATATATCATATGTTCTCATAAACATTATATTAATCATACGTGTTGATTCATTAGATGTTGAGCTGCAGCATCACACAGTCTGCTGGTGTCAGCGGGACCATCAGGTAACTTCTGAATAACAAGCATGTAGGTCATAGTTCACTGGGACCTCATCAGAGGTTGTTTTGGTACAACGTGTCCAACCACAGCTCTGCCGAGTGTGTTGAGTCTGAAAAGCAGGGCCAGGGGGGGTCAGGGACCCGTCCTGGTTTTGGGTGGAGGTCCTCTCCAGTAGCAGTCTGAGACCTGTTATCTATTGTGCAGGCCGGTCTCTGCTGGACACGAACCTTATGGAGACAAAAGACAGCACACGGACATGTCACGCCGTAGCAACTGCCCCCCCCCAGCAGGAAGGACTAGAGCACATGTGTCAAACTCAAGGCCCGCGGGCCAGATGTGGCCCGCCATGTCATTTTATGTGGCCCGCGAGAGCTTAAAAGTTTTGAGTGTCTAAAAATAAATACCAAAAAATAAATTAAGAGCGTGCTTTGACCAAAAACTACATTTCCCACAATGCCTTTCGACTTTTTTCGAATTTTTATTAGAGGTGTAAAGTCGGAGAATCCACTTGGTGTGTTCAAGGACAGGCAGCATCTCCTCATCAAAGACTAACCGAAAAACTTGACCAGAGGTGGGTAGAGTAGCCAAAAATTGTACTCAAGTAAAAGTACTGTTACTTCAGAATAATATGACTCAAGTAAAAGTAAAAGTAGTCATCCAAATAATTACTTGAGTAAGAGTAAAAAAGTACTTGGTGAAAAAACTACTCAAGTAGTGAGTAACTGTTGAGTACCGTCTGATTTATTTATTAACACATCAAGCATCAATCAGACAGACAACAATACAAAATAATCATCTTTAGGCAAATTATAGTTCATCCAATCAATAAAATAAATTAAAATTAATTTATTAGTTACAAAATAGCTTAAGCGAGAGACTTGTCACATCAAATTTGGATGGATACTGCATGTGCAAAACATACTGTATGTAACCTAAAAGACAAACATTCACGTCTCCACAGCAACAACTAAAATTACCGCTTCATGTTTCCTCAGGTTAGATGTTGAGTTGTTGAACGCTGACATGTCCGTTTGTTTAGGTCGACACTGAAGGCGCCGCGTAACGTAGCTGCTGTTTCGTACTTTTCCTAAAAGGTAACCATGCTTTCACTATGAGGCCGGGGGGGTTCCTCCTCGTCTGCGTTGCCTTGGCGACGGTTGATTCTGACATCTTTGTTTTGCTACGACTGTAACGCTAACCTGTCCCGCCGCTGAGCTCAAGTATGGTCACGTGACTGCACGACGACGTTTGATTGGTTACGTGATAGACCCTTCAGCGGAAGACTCTCGCTGTCAAAATAAAACATTAAAATGAGACGTACGCTGGGGGGTAAGAACAATGACGCGTCGAACACCAAAGAGGTAAAAAGAAAAGTAACGAGCTCATTGTAGCCTAATGTAGCGGAGTAAGAGTACAGCTTCTTCTTCACAAATCTACTCAAGTACAAGTATAAGTATAGTGATTTAAAACTACTCCTAGAAGTATCATTTTTTCAAAAACTTACTCAAGTAAATGTAACGGAGTAAATGTAACTCGTTACTACCCACCTCTGAACTTGACCAATATAGTTGTGAACTGAGTCAACCTTTATTTTGGTATTTTTACTTGATTACATATTATTTATGTGTAGCTGCTGTTGTAATTATTTAATGTTTGCAGGTCTTATGTGTGTATGCAGACAAATTGTTGTCATCAAACCATCAGTTGGATGCAGGGCTGTGTGCGGACTTTTTTTGTAAAATGCTACGTGTGTCATACATGTTCTTTGCAGCTCAGTTTTATGTTATTTTTCTTTATTCACTTGGACAGTTTGGTCCTTCATTAATGGAGTTATGTGGGTTTTCATAAGCTGACAAAATTTAAAAGGATTTATGTTAGAGCAACAAGCAAAACATATGTTTTCTATGCAACTGTAATTGTCACTTGAATAAGTTATAATAAATAATGAGTTATTTAACATTAAGGAGTAGTTACATTTATTTGACATTACATTTGATTACATTTAGTTACATTTATAAGTTACATCTGGCCCTTTGAGGACGGCCATTATGCTGATGTGGC
>JABXJD010000206.1:1035000-1037500 GCA_013375575.1 Percina caprodes | reverse complement strand
TTTTTGTGTCATGCGAGGACGTGTCTCCCGTTGTTTGCATCTCGTCTGTTACGCTACCGCCGAACGGAGCTCGTAAACGGCTTTAGCACTGCAGCTAGCTGGAAGCTAATTCTGTCATCACAGTTACTCTGTCAGGGTTCAGTCATATTCAGCGAAGCAACTGGCATTTCATTTGAGGGGTAGGTTGTGTTGTTTGCTTAAAATATTGTTGCTCTATATTCACGAATTATCGTTAATGGGCATATAAACTAGTTTTGTTCCGATTTTAGACCTGGGCTCCATTTCAGGAAGGAGGGTTAACAAACCCTGATGTCTGAGTTGATTTACCCTGGGATGGGAAACTGAGTTTTTGGTTTCAGAACAGCTGATATGAGTTGGGTCAATCAGCTCGGAGCAGGTTCGATCACGCCCGCGCACAACCACAATAAAAGGCAGAATGAATGGCGCCATGACACGATGTTACTATGGTAACAACCACAAACAAACTGGTCGCGGAAATACAGCAACATCATTAACATACTTATAGTTAATAATCTTTTATTTCAATATATTATCATTCAATAATAATATAATAATAATCAAATAAAAGCCGACTGTGGAACTCCTTTTAATGGCTCCTACTGGTTTGTGTACATTGGCTTTACTAAAGTGCTCTGCACCCCAATGTTGTAAAGAAACCTGCGTTAGTAAATGAAATCAGTTGTCAGAAGCGATCTGCTGGGAGATCATGTCCGAGATGGCGAGGTTAGTGATGTGAGGTAATGGAGCCTCCAGGCTGCATAACACTGGGAACAATAACCATACAGCTCAAATAGTAAGTTATCAGAAAATGAAAATGTCGGGCTTTAATATCATCTCCCAACATATAACACCCTGCGAAGTAAAGCAGCTTTTTCATCAACGGGAAGAAAATGCCAAGTTTTTAGAAAATAAAGTTTTATAGTCTGCTTTACACAGTTAATGTTACTGTTATTTTAGTCATGCAGATAACAAACTGCTAAACTTCAGCTGGTGCAGACTGAATGGATGAGGAAATGAAAGAGCGCTCTGTGAGAGACGGACAGAGAAACTCAGGGTTTATTGAAGAAAACCTCCTCCCGACCAGGTTAGGTTCACAGGCTCGGTTACCATAACAACTGACTATAGTAAAGGAAAGGCATTAAATTCATATTCCTTCACAGACAATATACAACATCCCATAAAATTAATAAACACACACACACACAGACGC
This sequence comes from Percina caprodes, assembly GCA_013375575.1. Taxonomy (NCBI): domain Eukaryota; kingdom Metazoa; phylum Chordata; class Actinopteri; order Perciformes; family Percidae; genus Percina; species Percina caprodes. Next base: position 1,036,269 of record JABXJD010000206.1, on the reverse strand, counting down.
ACACACCGACACACACACACACACACAAAGACATACACACACACACACAGGCATACACACAGACACACACACACAGACAGACACACACACACACACATATACAACATAATCTGTAATAATCTCTAAGGTGACAGTAATGTTAAAAAGTGAATTCCCAACATGTTAAATTATTAAACCAATGCCCCCCACCCATACCCCCCCACCCATACCCCCCACATCCTCCCCCCCACATCCTCCCCCCCCACCCCCCTCCCAGATCATCCCCCCCCATCAGCTGATTTGTATCTTCTCTGTATCTCCTCATCAGAGGAAGCGTTGCAGCAGCAGCTCTCTACCCAGAATCAACGTCACACACCAGACCACAGAGGAGGATGGGGGGGGGGAGTGTGTCTGTGTGTGTGTATCTGTGTATCTATGTGTGTGTATCTATGTGTGTGTGTATCTGTGTGTGTGTGTGTGTGTGTGTTTGTGTGTGTGTCTGTGTGTGTGTATATATGTGTGTGTATGTGTGTGTCTGTGTGTGTGTTTATGTGTGTTTGTGTGTGTGTCTGTGTGTGTGTATATATATCATATGTTCTCATAAACATTATATTAATCATACGTGTTGATTCATTAGATGTTGAGCTGCAGCATCACACAGTCTGCTGGTGTCAGCGGGACCATCAGGTAACTTCTGAATAACAAGCATGTAGGTCATAGTTCACTGGGACCTCATCAGAGGTTGTTTTGGTACAACGTGTCCAACCACAGCTCTGCCGAGTGTGTTGAGTCTGAAAAGCAGGGCCAGGGGGATCAGGGACCCGTCCTGGTTTTGGGTGGAGGTCCTCTCAGTAGCAGTCTGAGACCTGTTATCTATTGTGCAGGCCGGTCTCTGCTGGACACGAACCTTATGGAGACAAAAGACAGCACACGGACATGTCACGCCGTAGCAACTGCCCCCAGCAGGAAGGACTAGAGCACATGTGTCAAACTCAAGGCCCGCGGGCCAGATGTGGCCATATGTCATTTTATGTGGCCGAGAGCTTAAAAGTTTTGAGTGTCTAAAAATAAATACCAAAAAATAAATTAAGAGCGTGCTTTGACCAAAAACTACATTTCCCACAATGCCTTTCGACTTTTTTCGAATTTTTATTAGAGGTGTAAAGTCGGAGAATCCACTTGGTGTGTTCAAGGACAGGCAGCATCTCCTCATCAAAGACTAACCGAAAAACTTGACCAGAGGTGGGTAGAGTAGCCAAAAATTTTACTCAAGTAAAAGTACTGTTACTT
>JABXJD010000206.1:1012500-1015000 GCA_013375575.1 Percina caprodes | reverse complement strand
CTAAATATATCCTAATATTACTCCTAATATTACTCCTAATATTACTCCTAAATATACTCCTAAATATTACTCCTAAATATACTCCTAATATTACTCCTAAATATACCCTAAATATTACTCCTAAATATACTCCTAATATTACTCCTAAATATACTCCTAAATATACCCTAATATTACTCCTAAATATACTTCTAAATATTACTCCTAAATATACTCCTAATATTACTCCTAAATATACTCCTAATATTACTCTAAATATACTCCTAATATTACTCCTAATATTACTCCTAAATATACTCCTAATATTACTCCTAAATATACTCCTAATATTACTCCTAAATATACTCCTAATATTACTCCTAAATATACTCCTAATATTACTCCTAAATATACTCCTAAATATACTCCTAATATTACTCCTAAATATACTCCTAATATTACTCCTAAATATACCCTAATATTACTCCTAAATATACTCCTAATATTACTCCTAAATATACTCCTAATATTACTCCTAAATATACTCCTAATATTACTCCTAAATATACTCCTAAATATACTCCTAATATTACTCCTAAATATACTTCTAAATATTACTCCTAAATATACTCCTCTAATATTACTCCTAATATTACTCCTAAATATAATCCTAATATTACTCCTAAATATACTCCTAATATTACTCCTAAATATACTCCTAATATTACTCCTAAATATACTTCTAAATATTACTCCTAAATATACTCCTAATATTACTCCTAATATTACTCCTAATATACTCCTAATATTACTCCTAAATATACTCCTAATATTACTCCTAAATATACCCTAATATTACTCCTAAATATACTCCTAATATTACTCCTAAATATACTCCTAATATTACTCCTAATATTACTCCTAAATATACTCCTAATATTACTCCTAAATATACCTAATATTACTCCTAAATATACTCCTAATATTACTCCTAAATATACCCTAATATTACCCTAAATATACTCCTAAATATACTCCTAATATTACTCCTAAATATACTCCTAATATTACTCCTAAATATACTCCTAATATTACTCCTAAATATACTCCTAAATATACTCCTAATATTACTCCTAAATATACTCCTAATATTACTCCTAAATATACTCCCAACCCTCCTGGGTTATTATAACAGAAAATATGGAAGACATCGTCAGGAAAAGCAAGAAAAACATCGAAAAAACCCCAAAACACAACTATTAACTTTAACTTTTGATCATTTCACCCAGAAAACACGAGCAGATCAAAACGTTGAATAAAACGGCAAACTTTAAAAAGTGACAGTTTCACCTCGCTCCGTCTGCTTGTTGAAGCTAACGTTAGCATTAGCATCGCTCTGCATAGCGCGCTAGGATACCGAGCCGTTGTCATAGCAACAAAAGACAATCTGGGCTGCTTCTGTGATCCCTGACAGCTGTGTGTGTGTCGGGGTATTTTACTACATGAGAGCCTTAGAGGAACGTTTTCTCGCCTAAAGAGATGCAGAGGGGATCTCGGCCTCACTGTTCCAGCGTGGCGGTGTTAGCTGGCGTGCTAGCCGGCGTGCTAGCCGGTGTGCTAGCCGGCGTGCCGGAGCCCGGGGCCCGGTGGAGGCTGACTCTCCGCCGCGTGTTGTCGCTGCAGCGCTCCAGGATCAGCTCTGCACTCGGCCGGGGGGGGACGACCGGAACCTCCTTCCTCGCCTCGCTCTCCGAGCCGGAGCCAGACAGCTCGGGGACGTTGTCTGTGGGACACAAACAATAATAATAATAATAATAATAATAATAATAGAGACTTAGAGAAGTCATAGCCCCCCCCCCCCGACCAGTACACACGTTTTGATGTATTGTGTGTGTGTGTGTTGGCAACGCTCCGGGACCAGTAGGGGACGAATATCTGGCGGAATAATAATAATAAGTATGGGCGATAATAGCACCACAACACACACAACACAATAAGTTGTAATATTTTCACAAGTAACATTATAACATGTAACATTTTATTTTATTTTCCCCCCAAAAAATGTGTAATATTTCCCAAAAATAGTTGTAATATTTCCCAAAAAAGTAGTAATATTTCCCAAGAAAGTAGTAATATTTCCCCCAAAAGTAGTAATATTTCCCCCAAAAGTAGTAATATTTCCCAAGAAAGTAGTAATATTTCCCCCAAAAGTAGTAATATTTCCCAAAAAAAGTTGTAATATTTCCCAAAAAAAGTTGTAATATTTCCCAAGAAAGTAGTAATATTTCCCCCAAAAGTAGTAATATTTCCCAAAAATAGTTGTAATATTTCCCAAAAAAGTAGTAATATTTCCCAAGAAAGTAGTAATATTTCCCAAAAAAGTAGTAATATTTCCCAAAAGAAGTTGTAATATTTCCCAAAATAAAGTAGTAATATTTCCCAAAATAAAGTAGTAATATTTCCCAAAAAAGTAGTAATATTTCCCAAAAGAAGTTGTAATATTTCCCAAAATAAAGTAGTA
>JABXJD010000206.1:987500-997500 GCA_013375575.1 Percina caprodes | reverse complement strand
CTACCTAACGAGTGTTCCTACCTAACGAGTGTTCCTACCTAACGAGTGTTCCTAGCTAACGAGTGTTCCTACCTAACGAGTGTTCCTACCTAACGAGTGTTCCTACCTAACGAGTGTTCCTACCTAACGAGTGTTTCTACCTAACGAGTGTTCCTAGCTAACGAGTGTTCCTACCTAACGAGTGTTCCTAGCTAACGAGTGTTCCTACCTAACGAGTGTTCCTACCTAACGAGTGTTCCTACCTAACGAGTGTTTCCTACCTAACGAGTGTTCCTACCTAATGAGTGTTCCTACCTAACGAGTGTTCCTACCTAACGAGTGTTCCTACCTAACGAGTGTTTCCTACCTAACGAGTGTTCCTACCTAACGAGTGTTCCTACCTAACGAGTGTTCCTACCTAACGAGTGTTTCTACCTAACGAGTGTTCCTACCTAACGAGTGTTCCTACCTAACGAGTGTTCCTACCTAACGAGTGTTCCTACCTAACGAGTGTTCCTATCTAACGAGTGTTCCTACCTAACGAGTGTTCCTACCTAACGAGTGTTCCTACCTAACGAGTGTTTCCTACCTGGTAAATGAGGGATGATTCTGTCCTTCTTCTCTATCTGACCAGACTCGATGGGAAACATCTCCTTCAGCGATTTCTGCAACAAAAACATAAAAACCTTCTGTTGAAAAGCTTTTATTATTTTCTTATTTTCTTATTTTATTATTTTATTATTTTATTATTTTATTATTTTATTATTTTCTTATTTTCTTATTTTCTTATTTTCTTATTTTTTTATTTTCTTATTTTTTTTATTTTCTTATTTTATTATTTTATTATTTTTTATTTTTTTTTTTTTTTTTTTATTTTTTTATTTTTTTATTTTATTGTTTTATTGTTTTATTGTTTTATTGTTTTATTGTTTTATTATTTTGTCCAGTCTTTTATTTTGTAGGGGCTCACGTGGAAGGTGTAGATCTCGGGGTACGTCCTGTAGATGATCTTCTCCGACAGGTCGCTCCATTTCACCATCAGCAGGTACACCTGTACACACACACACACACACACACACACACACACACACACACACACAAAGATACACACAGAAACACACGTACACACGTACACACACACAGACACACACAAACCATACTGTAAATATACTGTAAATATTCTGTAGATATACTGTAGATATACTGTAAATATTCTGTAGATATACTGTAGATATTCTGTAAATATACTGTAAATATTCTGTAGATATACTGTAAATATATTGTAGATATACTGTAGATATACTGTAAATATACTGTAAATATTCTGTAGATATACTGTAGATATACTGTAAATATTCTGTAGGTATACTGTAGATATACTGTAGATATACTGTAGATATACTGTAGATATTCTGTAGATATACTGTAGATATACTGTAAATATTCTGTAGGTATACTGTAGATATACTGTAGATATTCTGTAGATATACTGTAGATATACTGTAAATATTCTGTAGATATACTGTAGATATACTGTAAATATTCTGTAGATATACTGTAGATATTCTGTAGATATTCTGTAGATACTCTAAGTATTCTGTATGTATTCTGTAGATACTCTAAGTATTCTGTATGTATTCTGTAGATACTCTAAGTATTCTGTAGGTATTCTGTAGATACTCTAAGTATTCTGTGGGTATTCTGTAGGTATTCTGTAGGTATTCTGTAGGTATTCTGTAGATACTCTAAGTATTCTGTATGTATTCTGTAGATACTCTAAGTATTCTGTATGTATTCTGTAGATACTCTAAGTATTCTGTAGGTATTCTGTAGATACTCTAAGTATTCTGTGGGTATTCTGTAGGTATTCTGTAGGTATTCTGTAGGTATTCTGTAGATACTCTAAGTATTCTGTATGTATTCTGTAGATACTCTAAGTATTCTGTATGTATTCTGTAGATACTCTAAGTATTCTGTAGGTATTCTGTAGATACTCTAAGTATTCTGTATGTATTCTGTAGATACTCTAAGTATTCTGTAGGTATTCTGTAGATACTCTAAGTATTCTGTGGGTATTCTGTAGGTATTCTGTAGGTATTCTGTAGGTATTCTGTGGGTATTCTGTAGGTATGAGTGAAGGTGAGACTTACGTAGTGCTGACTGGGGAACGCTCGCTTCTCGAAGCCCAACAGCTCCACCAGCCTGACGTAGCTCGCCCCCTCCATGCTGACACACTGGTCTGAGACACACAGCAGGCTTAAATACAGGGGGGGGGAGGAGTGTGTGTGTGTGTGTGTGTGTGTGTGTGTGTGTGTGTGTGTGTGTGTGTGTGTGTGTGTGTGTGTGTGTGTGTGTGTGTGTGTGTGTGTGTGTGTGTGTGTGTGTGTGTGTGTGTTTCAGTTCCTCTTTACATGAAACTCATTGAGCTTCACAGAGAAAATGAAAACATTTTGCTTTCAGAAATATTTATATTTATATAACATAAACTCAAGATCTTTTTCACAGACTTGTGAGGACATCATATATATAGCTATATATATATGTATATATATAATATGTATATATACATATATATATATATATATATATATATATATATATATATATGTATATATACATATTATATATATACATATATATATATAAATATATATGATTGTAAAATATTTTGCACACCTGCACAAAAACTGTGCAGCTCTTTAATTTCATATCAGATATATTGGACATTGTTGTGATAGTTTGTCATATAAACATAATTTTATAAATATATATATATGCAGTATATATATTATATATTAGTATACATTTCTTTCTACACTCGTGTACTTTTACTTGAGTATCATTTCTGATTTCTTTGAGTATTTTTGGACTGTGGTATTTCTACTTTCCGTCCGTTATCTGACCTGAAAGACGGGAACTTTAGGAGAAATCCGGCCGGGGAATATCCCCCTCCACCAACGGGATGTGTTTCAACGCTTCTTTGTGTCACTCGTGTGGCTTTCAAGGTAACGTCGTGATTTCCAAAACTTTAGTTCAAAGAGGAAGAACAAAACACCCACATGGGTCAACTTCCTCTGTCAACATGTCAGTGGTGTAGTCTAATGGACTGTAGTGTTTGAGTGTGTATGTATAGAGCAGCATATCTCCACCAGACTCCATGTTAATAATCACTACTTTTAGCGTGTATAGAGCAGCATATCTCCACCAGACTCCATGTAAATAATCACTACTTTTAGGGTGTATAGAGCAGCATATCTCCACCAGACTCCATGTTAATAATCACTACTTTTAGTGTGTATAGAGCAGCATATCTCCACCAGACTCCATGTTAATAATCACTACTTTTAGCGTGTATAGAGCAGCATATCTCCACCAGACTCCATGTAAATAATCACTACTTTTAGCGTGTATAGAGCAGCATATCTCCACCAGACTCCATGTAAATAATCACTACTTTTAGTGTGTATAGAGCAGCATATCTCCACCAGACTCCATGTTAATAATCACTACTTTTAGTGTGTATAGAGCAGCATATCTCCACCAGACTCCATGTAAATAATCACTACTTTTAGCGTGTATAGAGCAGCATATCTCCACCAGACTCCATGTAAATAATCACTACTTTTAGTGTGTATAGAGCAGCATATCTCCACCAGACTCCATGTTAATAATCACTACTTTTAGTGTGTATAGAGCAGCATATCTCCACCAGACTCCATGTAAATAATCACTACTTTTAGCGTGTATAGAGCAGCATATCTCCACCAGACTCCATGTTAATAATCACTACTTTTAGTGTGTATAGAGCAGCATATCTCCACCAGACTCCATGTTAATAATCACTACTTTTAGCGTGTATAGAGCAGCATATCTCCACCAGACTCCATGTAAATAATCACTACTTTTAGCGTGTATAGAGCAGCATATCTCCACCAGACTCCATGTTAATAATCACTACTTTTAGCGTGTATAGAGCAGCATATCTCCACCAGACTCCATGTTAATAATCACTACTTTTAGCGTGTATAGAGCAGCATATCTCCACCAGACTCCATGTTAATAATCACTACTTTTAGCGTGTATAGAGCAGCATATCTCCACCAGACTCCATGTAAATAATCACTACTTTTAGTGTGTATAGAGCAGCATATCTCCACCAGACTCCATGTAAATAATCACTACTTTTAGCGTGTATAGAGTCGTCTGGAGATATCCTTCTCTATTTTAATACATATAAACATAACAATGTCTATGTCATGCTGTTAAGCAACCAATCAAAGCTACTAATTTAATTAATAATTCATTTTGGATGCTAAATACATTTTCCTGCCTAGTCTTTACTTTGCCTTTACCACATTGAAACTTAGAGATATATATTTAATTTCTGTATTTATTGAAATATTTCACATTTTATTAATACAGCAGTTTCCGTAGTGTAGTGGTTATCACGTTCGCCTCACACGCGAAAGGTCCCCGGTTCGAAACCGGGCGGAAACACAGATTTCTTTTTATAACATTTAATAGTGTTCCCACAGAATCCCTTTCTATCTGACCCTGTTTGATAACTTTTGAGTTTATATTTCTGAACTACACCCATCAGGCCAAACCTGCTGTACAAGATGTCTATCTGATAGTGCTGGAGCTAAATTTAAGGATGTGATTCATCCTGCTACGTCCTGCTACGTCCTGCTACGTCCTGCTACGTCCTGCTGGGCCTTGTCATGCCCACAGTGTCCTGCTATCCCATGAACTACTACAAAGAACTACTACAAACTATTATTTTCTGTGACTGTTATTGCCACTCTTCATTCTAACCCCAACCGGTCGTCAGACACCGCCTACCAAGAGCCTTGGTCTGGGTCTGGGTCTGGGTCTGGGTCTGGGTCTGGGTCTGTCCCAGGTTTCTGCCTAAAAGGAAGTTTTTCCTCGCCACTGTCACACTGTTGCTTGCTCTGGAGGAAACTACTAGAACTGTTGGGTCCTTATAAATTCTTGAGTGTGGTCTAGACCTACTCTATCTGGTCTAGACCTACTCTATCTGGTCTAGACCTGCTCTATCTGGTCTAGACCTGCTCTATCTGTGTCTCAAGATAACGGTTGTTATGAATTGATACTATAAATAAAATTGAATTGAAAATTGAATGATTGTCCCAGGACAGTCCTGTGACTCCCAGACACGGTCTTACTGGACACTGTCCTGTGAGTCCGTGACTGTCCTCAGACATACAGACACCGTGTCTTACTGTCTAGGTCCTAGTAGAGGTAGGTTTCCGTAGTGTAGTGGTTATCACGTTCGCCTAACACGCGAAAGGTCCCCGGTTCGAGACCGGGCGGAAACATTGTTTGCTTGTCCCTGCAAAAGGTATCTTTGTTGTACATTGAACGGGATTTATATATTTTCATTTTTTTTGCCTTCATCGAGTAATCCAGGAATCGGAATCTATGTCTGGCTTTCCCGGGACAGTCACAGGACAGTGTCTGGCTTTCCCGGGACAGTCACAGGACAGTGTCTGTCTTTCTCTGGACAGTCACTGGACAGTGTCTGGCTTTCCCGGGACAGTCACTGGACAGTGTCTGGCTTTCCCGGGACAGTCACAGGACAGTGTCTGGCTTGCTCCACTCATTATAGGTATGAGAGAGTCAATCTCCTGAGAATGTTCCTGAACGCATTACGTCAGTCTTCAGAGGGTTTCCGTAGTGTAGTGGTTATCACGTTCGCCTCACACGCGAAAGGTCCCCGGTTCGAGACCGGGCGGAAACACTTATGTTCAGATAATATTTATACAATATAGGCCAAATATTACAATTTATTGGGATTATCCATAAACGCAACGTGCTAAAGTACGTAACGTTACCGACACTGATATGTTGCTGTAATGTAGAATAAAATAAAGTGATGAGCAGGTGAGGCTAGTTTCCGGTATGTTAGCGGCCAGCGGTGGGACCCCCCCCCCCCAACAGAAAGACTCTTCCCATTGACTTTGCATGGTGAAAGAAACTTCCGTGTTTCAGCAAGTTATTTGGGGGTTACATCAATTTATCAGCCCGAACACTTAAGGGCTCGTTGTGTGTTGTCCTTGGCTCCATTTTTAAAGTTTTTATATCAGAAATATGGGTTTCTTACAACCATATTACCCAAAATAACATGGATGCATGCACGTTGTATGGAAGCCGTGCAACGTTCTTCGCAGGTACGACTGATGAAAACTTTAAAAGTGTCAAGAACGATTCATTTTCAAATTCTGACCCAGAAGGACAACAAATTCCTGGTGGACGGGAAGACAACACGAGGGTTAAAACGTCATGTTTTTAACATTTTAACATTCACTAACAGCTAAATCCAGAGTTATTATGACTAGGCATGATGAACGCGAGCAGACCCGCGGGACGGCACCCACTGACTGCCCTTCATGACGAGCTAGCATGCTAGCGCTAACATATGCTACGGTTAGCAACCTAACGTAGCAAGGCACAGCAGAGCATAGCAGTCAATAAAGCTCTTAGACAATGTTAAAAAGCTAGTTTTAGCTTTTAGAAAGCTAGTTTTCTATATGTTCGTGAACGCATCACGTTGTCCTTCACAGGGTTTCCGTAGTGTAGTGGTTATCACGTTCGCCTAACACGCGAAAGGTCCCCGGTTCGAGACCGGGCGGAAACATTGTTTTCTTTTCTCCCTTTGATAGGAAGCCTCGCTGTTTGGTTGGTAAGTGCTGAAATTCCTCATGTTGCCTTCATGTTGTCCCCATGTTGCCTTCAAGTTGTCCCCATGTTGTCCTCATGTTGTTTCCATGGTGTCCTCATGTTGCCTGAGGACACCTGTGCCCTGGACCCCTTCCCCACAGCCCTGGTAAAATCCAGCCTCCATGCCATAACTCCCCTCATCAAAAAGGTCATTAACTACTCCCTCCAGGCAGGCATGCTCATCAACACTGAAAACAGCAGTTATCAGGCCATTTCAGGCTGTTATCAGGCTGTTGTCAGGCCATTTCAGGCTGTTGTCAGGCTGTTGTCAGGCCATTTCAGGCTGTTGTCAGGCTGTTGTCAGGCCATTTCAGGCTGTTGTCAGGCTGTTGTCAGGCTGTTATCAGGCTGTTGTCAGGCCCTTTCAGGCTGTTGTCAGGCCATTTCAGGCTGTTGTCAGGCTGTTGTCAGGCTGTTATCAGGCTGTTGTCAGGCTGTTATCAGGCTGTTGTCAGGCTGTTTCAGGCTGTTGTCAGGCTGTTGTCAGGCCCTTTCAAGCTGTTGTCAGGCCCTTTCAGGCTATTGTCAGGCCCTTTCAGGCTGTTATCAGGCTGTTGTCAGGCTGTTATCAGGCTGTTGTCAGGCTGTTATCAGGCTGTTGTCAGGCTGTTACCAGGCTGTTGTCAGGCCATTTCAGGCTGTTGTCAGGCTGTTGTCAGGCTGTTATCAGGCTGTTGTCAGGCCATTTTAGGCTGTTGTCAGGCTGTTGTCAGGCTGTTGTCAGGCCATTTCAGGCTGTTGTCAGGCTGTTATCAGGCTGTTGTCAGGCCATTTCAGGCTGTTGTCAGGCTGTTGTCAGGCCATTTCAGGCTGTTGTCAGGCTGTTGTCAGGCTGTTATCAGGCTGTTGTCAGGCTGTTACCAGGCTGTTGTCAGGCCATTTCAGGCTGTTGTCAGGCTGTTGTCAGGCTGTTATCAGGCTGTTGTCAGGCCATTTTAGGCTGTTGTCAGGCTGTTGTCAGGCTGCTGTCAGGCCATTTCAGGCTGTTGTCAGGCTGTTATCAGGCTGTTGTCAGGCCATTTCAGGCTGTTGTCAGGCTGTTGTCAGGCCATTTCAGGCTGTTGTCAGGCTGTTGTCAGGCTGTTATCAGGCTGTTGTCAGGCCCTTTCAGGCTGTTGTCAGGCCATTTCAGGCTGTTGTCAGGCTGTTATCAGGCTGTTGTCAGGCTGTTATCAGGCTGTTGTCAGGCTGTTGTCAGGCCATTTCAGGCTGTTGTCAGGCTGTTGTCAGGCCCTTTCAGGCTGTTGTCAGGCCCTTTCAGGCTGTTGTCAGGCTGTTGTCAGGCCATTTCAGGCTGTTGTCAGGCTGTTGTCAGGCCCTTTCAGGCTATTGTCAGGCCCTTTCAGGCTGTTATCAGGCTGTTGTCAGGCTGTTGTCAGGCTGTTGTCAGGCCCAGAGACCCGACCGCATTCTGCCCCGGGTCCCAGAGACCCGACCGCATTCTGCCCCGGGTCCCAGAGACCCGACCGCATTCTGCCCCGGGTCTCAGAGACCCGACCGCATTCTGCCCCGGGTCTCAGAGACCCGACCGCATTCTGCCCCGGGTCTCAGAGACCCGACCGCATTCTGCCCCGGGTCTCAGAGACCCGACCGCATTCTGCCCCGGGTCTCAGAGACCCGACCGCATTCTGTCCCGGGTCCCAGAGACCCGACCGCCAGCTGTATTTGCAGCATTGTCCCAGTGACGTGTGAAAACAATATAGAATATAAAAACAATATAGAATATAAAATTAAAGAGTAAAGAGTCTTGGTAAGAGTGTAATGATTATTTCTGTGTTCTGGTTCTTGTTGTGTTCTGGTTCTTGTTCCGTTAGTCGCAGAAACGGCTGCGTCGCTGATGCAGGTTTCATCAGATGTATCCACGTTAATATGGAACAACACAACCAAACATATTTATGGCAAAATTGTTACTTTAACAATTTTTAACGTTTTTCAATTGATTGCAACAAACGTCACGAGTTTCCCCGTAACTCCATCTGGAAAATTATTCGCAAATGCGTATTTTGACCCTCTGAATTTACCGTTGGACACACCTCGGCATGAGACGGGACCGCATGAGACGGGACCGCATGAGACGGGACGGATGACATGGGACGCTCCAGGCTGCAGCCATGCCCGTCTCGTCTCATCTCATCACCCAAAGTTGTTAAACGTTGAAAAAGTTACAACTGCGTTCACTGTGAGTTCCTCTCATGAGGCGTGTTGACGTAGCGGTTTCCGTAGTGTAGTGGTTATCACGTTCGCCTCACACGCGAAAGGTCCCCGGTTCGAAACCGGGCGGAAACATTGTTTTCTCTTAAATGTACAGATTACATCCAAATTAATACAAAAATCGGTTACATGTTATGATTTATTGGGATTATACGAACACTTCTATGTGAAATCGGACAACTAACCCCCCCCAATATATCCCTATTGGAATGACCCTGTGTCTTTAGTTGGCCTTTGCTGGCATGTTGCCAGGTAGATAATATTATTTAATAACATAAATGTGTTCAATTATTACTTAATAATTTTTTAGGGCTGCACCATATGAGCGAAATATCTAATTAATTTGACTAATATTTGGACTGCGATATCATTCACGACATTGGAGTGAATAAATTCCTAATTCTAATTTTCATTTAAAAATATTAAATGAATTAAAATAAAATGCTAACAGCGTGGTTTCTGAAGATCTGTTCCAAACAACGAGGTTTTCTTAATAGATAAGAAGTTTATATTGCCATCGACATCTTTGTGTAGCTAGTTAAATATTATTCTCATCAGCTGTTGTAATGTTAATTATTTTAAGGTCTTCTGGTCTGTGCTAAAAACAAATGAACGAATGATACACGGATTGGATAACGAGATTGTAATTGATTCTAAGTACACGGACCGTTAACGATGCCTGGACTCACAAAGAGTTTAATATTTAAACTTTTTGTTTTGTTGCTAAATGTTTGGCTCAATTAGAATGAAACTAAAGTGGTGCTGCAGAGCGTTATGTACAGGGTTTCCGTAGTGTAGTGGTTATCACGTTCGCCTCACACGCGAAAGGTCCCCGGTTCGAGACCGGGCGGAAACATTGTTTGAATTTTGACTTCATATCTTCACGTAGCTTCCTCCTGCTTTCTACCTGATGATGAACATCTGTCCTGTAGGGTAACGTTACAGCTTGTTTCTACCTGATGATGAACATCTGTCCTGTAGGGTAACGTTACAGCTTGTTTCTACCCGATGATGAACATCTGTCCTGTAGGGTAACGTTACAGCTTGTTTCTACCCGATGATGAACATC
>JABXJD010000206.1:962500-977500 GCA_013375575.1 Percina caprodes | reverse complement strand
ACTGGTTTAAGCTGTTCAACCAGGTTAGCTTAGCATTTCAGCTAATCACCATTCACAACCAGTTTCTAGTTTAACATGTAACATCTCTCTCTATCCATCCATCCCCCTCTCTCTCTCCATATCTCTCTCTCTCTCTCTCTCTCTCTCTCTCTCTCTCTCTCTCTCTCCATCTATCCATCTATCTATCTATCTCTCTATCCATCTTCCTCCAGGGGGGGGCCACCGGGCCACAGCTTCTCCACCAGCTCTCCAGCTTTCTGCTCGTCCAGGAACTTGAAGTGAGGGATGATTGACGGATATTGTTCACGGCAGAACTTGAGGTTTTTTCTCAGTCGGTCGGCATCAAAGTTCAGCACCTGAAGCAGAAGAAGAAGAGAAGATGAGGAGCAGAAGAAGAAGAGAAGATGAGGAGCAGAAGAAGAAGAAGAAGATGAGGAGCAAGAGAAGAAGAAAAGAAGAAGAAGAAGATGAGGAGCAGAAGAAGAAGAAGAAGTTGAGGAGCAAGAGAAGAAGAAAAGAAGAAGAAGAAGATGAGGAGCAGAAGAAGACAGGGCTCTGAATGAGAGGGTTCAAAATATGGCGCTGGTGTATTATAATACATATATATATATATATATGTATATATATATATATATATATATATATATATATATATATATATATATATATATATATATATATATATATACATATATATATATATATATATATATATATATATATATATATATATATATATATATATATATATAGGTATCGGTACCTTGTCCTCCACGTGCAGGGCGATGGAGACGTTGTCCCAAACGTAGAACTGCACATCGTTACCAGACAGCTCCGTCACCTCCATCTGATCAGGTCCCACAACCAGCTCAGACCTGAGAGACAGAGACAGAGGAGTGACTGTGGTGAGTTCAGGGTCTGTAATAACAGCAGGACAGAGGAGTGACTGTGGTGAGTTCAGGGTCTGTAATAACAGCAGGACAGAGGAGGGTCTGTGGTGAGTTCAGGGTCTGTAATAACAGCAGGACAGAGGAGGGTCTGTGGTGAGTTCAGGGTCTGTAATAACAGCAGGACAGAGGAGGGTCTGTGGTGAGTTCAGGGTCTGTAATAACAGCAGGACAGATGAGTGACTGTGGTGAGTTCAGGGTCTGTAATAACAGCAGGACAGAGGAGCATCTGTGGTCCTTACTTGTGTGTCTCACTCATGGCCTCCGGCCTCCAGATGAAGCGTCCGTCTCTGTAAGTGCAGACAGCGTCCGGGTCTTCAGGCAGCAGAGGATAGGCAGAGAACTGATCCTGGTCTGGACTGTGGACCAGCACCACGTAATTCACTTCCTGTTTGTACAGGATGGTCTTGAACACCCGCATTACGGGCGGAGCGCCGGCGCAAAACTGGAGACAACAGAAGAAGAATTACATCCCTGTTAGTGATGGTGTTGCATAGTCTGTCCACCAGAGGACGCTCTACAACGTCCCTGTTAGTGTTGCATAGTCTGTCCACCAGAGGACGCTCTACAACGTCCCTGTTAGTGATGGTGTTGATAGTCTGTCCACCAGAGGACGCTCTACAACGTCCCTGTTAGTGATGGTGTTGCATAGTCTGTCCACCAGAGGACGCTCTACAACGTCCCTGTTAGTGATGGCGTTGCATAGTCTGTCCACCAGAGGACGCTCTACAACGTCCCTGTTAGTGATGGTGTTACATAGTCTGTCCACCAGAGGACGCTCTACAACGTCCCCGTTAGTGATGGCGTTGCATAGTCTGTCCACCAGAGGACGCTCTACAACGTCCCTGTTAGTGATGGTGTTACATAGTCTGTCCACCAGAGGACGCTCTACAACGTCCCCGTTAGAGATGGTGTTGCATAGTCTGTCCACCAGAGGACTCTACAACGTCCTGTTAGTGATGGTGTTGCATAGTCTGTCCACCAGAGGACGCTCTACAACGTCCTGTTAGTGATGGTGTTGCATAGTCTGTCCACCAGAGGACGCTCTACAACGTCCCTGTTAGTGATGGCGTTGCATAGTCTGTCCACCAGAGGACGCTCTACAACGTCCCTGTTAGTGATGGCGTTACATAGTCTGTCCACCAGAGGACGCTCTACAACGTCCCTGTTAGTGATGGTGTTGCATAGTCTGTCCACCAGAGGACGCTCTACAACGTCCCTGTTAGTGTTGCATAGTCTGTCCACCAGAGGACGCTCTACAACGTCCCTGTTAGTGATGGTGTTGATAGTCTGTCCACCAGAGGACGCTCTACAACGTCCCTGTTAGTGATGGTGTTGATAGTCTGTCCACCAGAGGACGCTCTACAACGTCCCTGTTAGTGATGGTGTTGATAGTCTGTCCACCAGAGGACGCTCTACAACGTCCCTGTTAGTGATGGTGTTGCATAGTCTATCCACCAGAGGACGCTCTACAACGTCCCTGTTAGTGATGGCGTTGCATAGTCTGTCCACCAGAGGACGCTCTACAACGTCCCTGTTAGTGATGGCGTTACATAGTCTGTCCACCAGAGGACGCTCTACAACGTCCCTGTTAGTGATGGTGCTGCATAGTCTGTCCACCAGAGGACGCTCTACAACGTCCCTGTTAGTGATGGCGTTGCATAGTCTGTCCACCAGAGGACGCTCTACAACGTCCCTGTTAGTGATGCCGTTGCATAGTCTGTCCACCAGAGGACGCTCTACAACGTCCCTGTTAGTGATGGTGTTGCATAGTCTGTCCACCAGAGGACGCTCTACAACGTCCCTGTTAGTGATGGTGCTGCATAGTCTGTCCACCAGAGGACGCTCTACAACGTCCCTGTTAGTGATGCCGTTGCATAGTCTGTCCACCAGAGGACGCTCTACAACGTCCCTGTTAGTGATGGCGTTGCATAGTCTGTCCACCAGAGGACGCTCTACAACGTCCCTAAAAAACAGGGGGCATAAGTATACACCCACTATGTTAAATTCCCATAGAGGCAGATGGTTATTATTAAAGGCCAGTTATTACATGGATCAGGATACTATGCATCCTGATATAGTCCCCCATTATCATATATCCTTTACTATAATAAGAAAATTATTCATGCGGCAAGGGAAGCCTCTGTGTGACCTCTGACACCTTCTGAGCTCTAACCCTGAGAGCCGTCTCTTTATCTGCAAAGGGAACCATGTTACATTGTCAGGTTTACGACGTGGGGGTGTCAGCTGATTGGGTGTGTGCTTAGCAAGGAGATCATGTGGGAGTCACACACACACATAGGTACACACAGAAACCCAGGTCTGAGTTTCCTGTGCTGTGGTACGAAGGCTACAACCATATATTAGAGAAACGGTTAAGATAGAAGGACAGACTGTAATTAATCAAATGAAAACATACTCAAACCATTTATGAATATCACACCACACATCTAGCAGTTCTGAGCATAACAGGTCCTCTAACAGAAGCACTTTGGTGCAAATTCATACATATAATGAAGTGAAGTTAAAGTGTGTACCTGCTCGCTGTAGGCCTTCAGCAGGTCCTCCACGGGGACGGTGAAGCGGAACGAGCCCAGCCTGGAAGGCTTCAGGAAGGCCGGAGACGTGGTGAACTTCTCCAGGAACCCCTTCTGCATCTGGAGCTGCTCCTCCTTCTGGTCCGGGTAGGTTTTCTCCAGGAGTCTCCTCTCAGCTGACGTGATCTCATCAGGTCCCACAGACAGACTCCACCACAGCAGACCCAGCTTAGAGTTCTGGTCCTTGAAGGGGTTCTGGGAGATATGGAACAAAATCTGATCTCATCAACCTGACTTTCCAATATTGCGATGATTTGGTGCTTTAAGAAAAGAATATCTGACTAAGTGGATGAAGGCAAACAATAGAAGAAGTGGAACGGTCTGGTGGGTTCGGGACATGACATCACGCCATGTGGTGCAGCCCAGTCCTACCTTGAAGCCGCTATCCTTCCAGATGCCATGCAGTCCGTCTCCCTCTGTGTCGTGTCTCACATGAGACACATGAAACTCCGGGTGAGGGTATTCAGGGATGTTGTCTTTGACGAGATACTGGTTTCCCAAACCTCGAGCCATCTCTTTCAAATCTCTCAGCTTCAGGTGCTGTTGTATAACAACATGTTCTCTGTGAGCTCTCCTGTTGGCCCCCGTCTCCATGGTAGATCAGTCTGGGATCACTCGCCTCTGCTGGAAGTGAAGTGGCTCAGGGAAATAAATAGAAAAAATACGCCCATCCCATTCCCTGCGTCACACAGTGCAGCTTGTCTGAACACACCTGTACCTGCCACAGAAGGCTTCTTACATACAGAAACGGTTTCCCCACAGTCCGTCTTCCTCCTGAACACAGCATGAAACTTAGACAGGAAGTAGGAAAGAAACAGAAACTTAGACGAAAACAGAAACTTAGACGAAAACAGAAACTTAGAAAGAAACAGAAACTTAGAAAGAAAGACTAACCCTAAATCCCATTTCTCCAACTTACCCCTACCCTTTACCCTGAGCCCCTACCCCTTACCCCAAGCCCTAGGCCCTTGGCCCTTACCCCGAGCCCTTGGCCCTTGAAACCAAGGGGTAAGGGCTAGGGGTGACCCCCCCCCTATGAAATGGGACACCACTTGGTTACATCCATATAGACAATACTGATCACAAACTTACAAGATGGCGTCTGCAAGTGTGTCTATGTCACTTGCGTGGGTTTAGACAATAGTGTCACATGCATTTATATATTTTGGTTGGAGATATAATCCCTCCACCAAGTCCTGGGTCTTCCCCGGGGCCTCTTTCCTGTTGGACCCTCCACCTAGTCCTGGGTCTTCCCCGAGGCCTCATCCCAGCTGGACATCCCTCCACCTAGTCCTGGGTCTTCCCTGAGTCCTCCTCCCAGCTGGACGTCCCTCCACCTAGTCCTGGGTCTTCCCCGAGGCTTCCTCCCAGCTGGACCTGCCTGGACCACCTCCCTAGGGACCTCCCCAGGAGGCATCCTCACCAGATGCCAGAACCACCTCAACTGGCTCCTTTCCACGTGAAGGAGCAGCGGCTCTACTCCGAGCCCCTCTCGGAGGACTGAGCTTCTCACCCGATCTCTAAGGGACAACCACCCCCCTCCCCACCACCACCACCCCCTTCCCCCTGAGGAAACCCATTTTGGACGCTTGTACCCTGGATCTGGTTCTTCCGGTCCTGACCCAGCCTTCATGACCATAGGTGAGGATAAGAACGAACACTGACCGGTAGATCGAGAGCTTTGCCTTCTGGCTCAGCTCTCTTTGTCACAACGGTGCGATAAACTGAATGTAGTACCACACCAGCTGCTCCGATTCTCCGACCAATCTCCCGCTCCATGGTCCCCTCACTCGCGAACAAGACCCCAAGGTACTTAAACTCCTTCACTTGGGGTAAGGACTCACTCCCTACCCGAAGAAAGCACTCCATCGGTTTCCTGCTGAGAACCATGGCCTCAGATTTAGAGGTGCTGATCCTCATCCCAGCCGCTTCACACTCGGCTGTGAACCGATCCAGTGAGTGCTGGAGGTCACAGGCCGATGACGCCATCAAGACCACATCATCTGCAAAAAGCAGCGATGAGATCCTGAGCCCACCGAACTGCAACCCACAGCAACTGTGCACCACCCCCCCCCCCTCCTTTCTCTGCACTACCTACACTTTATATTTTTGATATTTTATATTGGTATCTTTATGTTGTTATGTGTCAACACTGTAAAGGTTTTGCTTCAATCTCATTACACAGGTACTGTGTACTTGTGTATAATGACAATAAAGCTTTCTATTCTATTCTATGCTAATCTATAACTCATATAAAGCTATTTACATTTCTTCTAAAAAGGCCCAAATGTTCTTTATTACACGCGAGAAAATAAATGATCTGAGAGAAAAACTAATATTTGAGAGAAAAGGTTTTCATACCAATAGCAAAAACATCTCTCAAAATACTTTTTTAAACTCTCACATTTATATTTTTTGATATCAGTGTAAAAAAAAATATCTAAAAAAAACTTTTTTCTTCTTGCTCTCAAAACCTAATAAAATAAAATAAAATAAGAATATAATAATAATAAAATAATAATATAATAATAATAAAATAAGAATATAATAATAAAATAATAATATAATAATAATAAAATAATAATATAATAATAAGTCTTTGCTCTCGTCTCAGGATGTTTGTCTCGATGTGAAAATAGTGTTATGGGTGGGGCCACCTTCCTATTGGCTAGTCCGGGCGGGGCCACGTTCCTATTGGCTAGACCGGGCGGAGCCACGTTCCTTTTGGCTAGTTGGGGCGGGGCCACCTTCCTATTGGCTAGTCCGGGCGGGGCCACGTTCCTATTGGCCAGTTGGATGAGCACCGTCTTGTCTTGGGAGTCCATCTGAATCATAACACCACTGTCACCCCCATAGAGAGATAACTAGCAGCCAGCCCACTAAATAATAAATAATAAATACATTTTAATGATCTCAACACGTTTTAACAGTCACACTGAAGCACTGGGGGGGGGGTCCAGGTCCTACAGCCGCGGACGTACTGCATAATATACAACTAAAAAAGACGCGTTAATGGGGACTTTTATTCTGAAGGACGGTTTGGCCGGAAGTCGTCGCCTTATCTTAGCTTACCTGATGCTGTCAAAGTCCGCTAGACAATCATTAAAGTAACAGAAAAGAAGAAATATAAAGTACATCCGGGACATTAAACTGAACGCAGCTGCTGTAGAGACGCTACGCGTTGGGGATAAGAACCGTTTCACAGTTTTAAAGCCGCATTTCACGTTAAAGTCGACAGGAGTTCCGAGCTAACGCCATGTTAGCTGAAGCTAACCTGAGCTAGCAGGATTAGCTGCGGTAACGGCTGATTAACGGACGGTTAACGGGGTTAAATGGCCGTTGAGCGGAGCCGTTGGCCGGGCCAGCCTGGAGAGCTGTGAAGGTGGGTGTTACGGTTATAACCGGACATTTATAATGTGTATAGACCCTTTAAAGCTAGCTGTTAGCCGCGAAACGGTGATGAGGGGCAGGTCCAGGCAGATAACCTGACGTTACGTCACTGCGTCACCGGGAAAGGTGAACGTGCGCGTGGTGGTAAATCACACTATAGGTGAGGTTAATGTATATAATCTGAGTAGTAGTATAACATAGATTATACTCGGATCTCTGTGTGTGTGTGTGTGTGTGTGTGTGTGTGTGTGTGTGTGTGTGTTCTTCTGTCTGTTGTATCTGTGTGTCTGTCTGTGTGTGTGTGTGTGTGTGTCTGTGTCTGTGTGTGTGTGTCGTCTGTCTGTTGTATCTGTGTGTGTGTGTGTGTGTGTGTGTGTGTGTCGTCTGTCTGTTGTATCTGTGTGTGTGTGTGTGTGTGTGTCTTCTGTGTGTGTGTGTGTGTGTGTGTGTGTCTTCTGTCTGTTGTATCTGTGTGTGTGTGTGTGTGTGTGTGTGTGTGTGTGTAGGATGCTCCAGGGCCCGTATGGCAGCCTGGACCGGGACCGTCCCCTCATCCGGATCCAGTTCACCAGCTTCGCCGTGGCAACGGTGCTGCTGCCTCTGACCGGCCTCATCGCCTGCCTCTTCATCTCAGTCATCTACCACTATGAGGACGCAGTGTACACACACTGCCAGGTGAGACACACACACACACACACACACACAAACACACACACACACACTGCCAGGTGAGACACACACACACACACACACACACACACACACACACACTGCCAGGTGAGACACACACACACACACACACACACACACACACACACACACACACTGCCAGGTGAGACACACACACACACACACACACACACACACACACTGCCAGGTGAGACACACACACACACACACACACACACACACACACACACACACTGCCAGGTGAGACACACACACACACACACACACACACACACACACACACACACACACACTGCCAGGTGACACACACAAACACTGCCAGGTGACACACACACACACACACACACTGCCAGGTGACACACACAAACACTGCCAGGTGACACACACACACACACACACACTGCCAGGTGACACGCACACACACACACACTGCCAGGTGAGACACACACACACACACACACACACACTGCCAGGTGAGACACACACACACACACTGCCAGGTGAGACACACACACACACACACTGCCAGGTGAGACACACACACACACACACTGCCAGGTGAGACACACACACACACACACACACACGCACACACTGCCAGGTGAGACACACACACACACACACTGCCAGGTGAGACACACACACACACACTGCCAGGTGAGACACACACACACACACTGCCAGGTGAGACACACACACACACACACTGCCAGGTGAGACACACACACACACTGCCAGGTGAGACACACACACACACTGCCAGGTGAGACACACACACTGCCAGGTGAGACACACACACACACACACACACACACACACACACACACACACTGCCAGGTGAGACACACACACACACACTGCCAGGTGAGACACACACACACTGCCAGGTGAGACACACACACTGCCAGGTGAGACACACACACTGCCAGGTGAGACACACACACACACACACACACACACACACACACACACTGCCAGGTGACACACACACACACACACTGCCAGGTGAGACACACACACACACTGCCAGGTGACACGCACACACAAACACACACTGCCAGGTGACACACACAAACACTGCCAGGTGACACGCACACACACACACACACACACTGCCAGGTGACACGCACACACACACACTGCCAGGTGAGACACACACACACACACACACACACACTGCCAGGTGACACACACAAACACACACACACACACACACACACACACACTGCCAGGTGACACGCACACACACACACACACTGCCAGGTGAGACACACACACACACACACACTCTCTCTCTCTCTCTGTATGTGTGTCACTGTGTGTATGTGTATGTGTGTGTGTGTGTCACTGTGTCTCTGTGTGTGTGTGTGTCTCTGTGTGTGTGTGTGTGTGTGTCTCTGTGTGTGTGTTTCTGACTTGTTGTCCTCACCAACCAGGTGTCCAACTACCTCCCGTCCATCATCGCGGCCATCAGCCGCGTGCAGGCGCCATCTGGCGCTGCAGCGTCGGGCTGCACTCGGCGCCGCGCTACCTGGTCTCCGCCGCCTACTTCAGCTTCTACCGCGCCCGCTTCGCCGCCCAGCTGCCAGAACTGCTGCTGGGGGGGCTGGCGCTGCTCTGCAGCCTCGCCGAAAACACCGGCCTGCTGCTGCTCACGTACGTGGCCTCCACGGAGACCTACAGTGAGTACACACCTATCTGAAGTCTCTTTATATAGACCTTAGTGGTCCCTAATACTGGATCTGAAGTCTCTTTATATAGACCTTAGTGGTCCCCTAATACTGGATCTGAAGTCTCTTTATATAGACCTTAGTGGTCCCTAATACTGGATCTGAAGTCTCTTTATATAGACCTTAGTGGTCCCCTAATAATGGATCTGAAGTCTCTTTATATAGACCTTAGTGGTCCCTAATACTGGATCTGAAGTCTCTTTATATAGACCTTAGTGGTCCCCTAATACTGTATCTGAAGTCTCTTTATATAGACCTTAGTGGTCCCTAATACTGGATCTGAAGTCTCTTTATATAGACCTTAGTGGTCCCCTAATACTGGATCTGAGGTCTCTTTTATAGACCTTAGTGGTCCCTAATACTGTATCTGAAGTCTCTTTATATAGACCTTAGTGGTCCCCTAATACTGTATCTGAAGTCTCTTTATATAGACCTTAGTGGTCCCCTAATACTGTATCTGAAGTCTCTTTATATAGACCTTAGTGGTCCCTAATACTGTATCTGAAGTCTCTTTATATATACCTTAGTGGTCCCTAATACTGTATCTGAAGTCTCTTTATATAGACCTTAGTGGTCCCCTAATACTGTATCTGAAGTCTCTTTATATAGACCTTAGTGGTCCCTAATACTGGATCTGAAGTCTCTTTATATAGACCTTAGTGGTCCCTAATACTGGATCTGAAGTCTCTTTATATATACCTTAGTGGTCCCCTAATACTGTATCTGAAGTCTCTTTATATAGACCTTAGTGGTCCCTAATACTGTATCTGAAGTCTCTTTATATAGACCTTAGTGGTCCCCTAATACTGGATCTGAGGTCTCTTTTATAGACCTTAGTGGTCCCTAATACTGGATCTGAAGTCTCTTTATATAGACCTTAGTGGTCCCCTAATACTGTATCTGAAGTCTCTGTATATAGACCTTAGTGGTCCCTAATACTGTATCTGAAGTCTCTTTATATAGACCTTAGTGGTCCCCTAATACTGTATCTGAAGTCTCTTTATATAGACCTTAGTGGTCCCTAATACTGTATCTGAAGTCTCTTTATATAGACCTTAGTGGTCCCTAATACTGTATCTGAAGTCTCTTTATATAGACCTTAGTGGTCCCTAATACTGTATCTGAAGTCTCTTTATATAGACCTTAGTGGTCCCCTAATACTGTATCTGAAGTCTCTTTTATATAGACCTTAGTGGTCCCTAATACTGTATCTGAAGTCTCTTTATATAGACCTTAGTGGTCCCTAATACTGTATCTGAAGTCTCTTTATATAGACCTTAGTGGTCCCTAATACTGTATCTGAAGTCTCTTTATATAGACCTTAGTGGTCCCTAATACTGTATCTGAAGTCTCTTTATATAGACCTTAGTGGTCCCCTAATACTGTATCTGAAGTCTCTTTATATAGACCTTAGTGGTCCCTAATACTGTATCTGAAGTCTCTTTATATAGACCTTAGTGGTCCCCTAATACTGTATCTGAAGTCTCTTTATATAGACCTTAGTGGTCCCTAATACTGGATCTGAAGTCTCTTTATATAGACCTTAGTGGTCCCTAATACTGTATCTGAAGTCTCTTTATATAGACCTTAGTGGTCCCTAATACTGTATCTGAAGTCTCTTTATATAGACCTTAGTGGTCCCCTAATACTGTATCTGAAGTCTCTTTATATAGACCTTAGTGGTCCCCTAATACTGTATCTGAAGGCTTTTTATGTAGACCTTAGTGGTCTTAACGAGCCGTTTGTGTCTGCAGGTCTTCATGAAAACGGTTTCATCGTGTTCGTCGGGAGTTCGCTGCTGCACATGCTCATCACCTGCAGACTGTGGCAGGTGATCAGGAGACACTATGTGGACCCAAAGGTAAACACACCACCTCTGTCTGTCTCTCTGTCTCTCTGTCTCTCTGTCTGTCTGTCTGTCCCTCTGTCCCTCTGTCTGTCTGTCTGTCTGTCTGTCTGTCTGTCCCTCTGTCTGTCTGTCTGTCCCTCTGTCTGTCTGTCTGTCTGTCTGTCTGTCAGTGAGTAATCTCTGTTAACTAAAGAAAGAGATTATGTGACGTTGAGTCTGCTCAGCAACCAGCAATCAGACCAGTTAGAAGCAGTGCTGAGTTTCACCTGCAGAGGGCGCCGCCGAGCACCACCCTCAGACCCACCTCAGGACCCATGGGAGGGTTATAGAGAGGGGAGGCTGAGGAAGAGAGGGGGGGGAGAAGAGTAGGGAGAGACAGACAGGGAGGGAGGGAGAGGAGGGAGAGCGAGAGAGGGGGGGAGGTAGAGAGGGAGGGGGGGGAGACACAGATAGAGGGAGAGCGAGAGAGGGGGGGAGGTAGAGAGGGAGGGGGGGAGACACAGATAGAGGGAGAGCGAGAGGGGGGGGTAGAGAGGGAGGGGAGACACAGATAGAGGAGAGCGAGAGAGGGGAGGAGAGAGGAGGGTGAAGAGAGACGAGAGGAGAAAGCGGGGAGGTAGAGAGAGGGGAGGGAGAGAGAGAGAGGGGGGAGAGAAACTCTACGACCACCATATCTGCTGAGACACCGGCGTGGCCCTGCAGTTCGGCCTCTCCCAGCCAAACAGGAAGTGGATGAATAACTTCCTGTTTAACGTGTGTCTCGGCTGTATTTCGGTGCTTCCCTGTTCCGTGTCTCTCCGTGATTGCAGCACTTTGACTGTTTGCGTCATGAGACAGCTGAGCTGCCAGGAACAGGCAACCGCCTCTTATTTCAATATTTAATAATGTCAGGGCTCCCACACATCCTGCAGAACTGTGTGTGTGTGTGTGTGTGTGTGGAGTCTGATGGAGATATGCTGCTCTATACACACTAAAAGTAGTGATTATTTACATGGAGTCTGATGGAGATATGCTGCTCTATACACACTAAAAGTAGTGATTATTTACATGGAGTCTGGTGGAGATATGCTGCTCTATACACACTAAAAGTAGTGATTATTTACATGGAGTCTGGTGGAGATATGCTGCTCTATACACACTAAAAGTAGTGATTATTTACATGGAGTCTGGTGGAGATATGCTGCTCTATACACACTAAAAGTAGTGATTATTTACATGGAGTCTGGTGGAGATATGCTGCTCTATACACACTAAAAGTAGTGATTATTTACATGGAGTCTGGTGGCGATATGCTGCTCTATACATGCTAAAAGTAGTGATTATTTACATGGAGTCTGGTGGAGATATGCTGCTCTATACACACTAAAAGTAGTGATTATTAACATGGAGTCTGGTGGAGATATGCTGCTCTATACACACTAAAAGTAGTGATTATTAACATGGAGTCTGGTGGAGATATGCTGCTCTATACACGCTAAAAGTAGTGATTATTAACATGGAGTCTGGTGGAGATATGCTGCTCTATACACACTAAAAGTAGTGATTATTAACATGGAGTCTGGTGGAGATATGCTGCTCTATACACACTAAAAGTAGTGATTATTAACATGGAGTCTGGTGGGTTTGGTGATGGTGATTTCGGGGCTGTGTCATGGTAAACTGAAAGGATCTTACTCTTTAACTAAAAGGTCTGTCTCTCTGTCTCTCAGGAGAAGACATCGTATCGCTGGAAGCTGCGTCTCTTCCTGTTTAACATCAGCTGCTGTTTGGCTGCCGCGTACTTCTTCAGACGCCACAACAAGTACTGTGAAGACGGAGGTGAGTGAGACATGTCTGCAGTAACAGTTGTTTTTATATATAATATTTACAACGTGTTGCATAGTCTGTCCACCAGAGGACGCTCTACAACGTCTCTCTCTCTCTCTCTCTCTGCCTGCAGTCTACACCTTGTTCGCCCTCTCCGAGTACCTGATGGTTTTCTCCAACATGGCCTTCCACATGACGGCCTTCTGGGACTTTGGGAGCAAAGAGGTGATCGTGTCCACGCCGCCTGAAGACAAACGCTTCTGAGGACAGTTTGAAGACAAGGTGACAGAAACCGTCTTACACGGGACACGGGACGGGCGGCGTGCTGCCTGCTGTCTCGGGCCGATCATCTGAGACTGAAAGATCTGAGGGGTCCATCGGTACCAACTGGGTCACGCTAGCATTTCAGGATGGGAGTTATAAAACACTCCAAAGATAGGCTTTTATTGTGGTGGGGGGAAACCTGGCAAGACCCAAAGATAGGCTTTTATTGTGGTGGGGGGAAACCTGGCACGACCCAAAGATAGGCTTTTATTGTGGTGGGGGGAAACCTGGCACGACCCAAAGATAGGCTTTTATTGTGGTGGGGGGAAACCTGGCACGACTCAAAGATAGAGCCTGAAGTTAACCCCAGAGAGAGCCTGAAGTTAACCCCAGAGAGAGCCTGAAGTTAACCCCAGAGAGAGCCTGAAGTTAACCCTAGAGAGCCTGAAGTTAACCCCAGAGAGAGCCTGAAGTTAACCCCAGAGAGAGCCTGAAGTTAACCCTAGAGAGAGCCTGAAGTTAACCCTAGAGAGAGCCTGAAGTTAACCCTAGAGAGAGCCTGAAGTTAACCCTAGAGAGAGCCTGAAGTTAACCCTAGAGAGAGCCTGAATTTAACCCTAGAGAGAGCCTGAAGTTAACCCCAGAGAGAGCCTGAAGTTAACCCCAGAGAGAGCCTGAAGTTAACCCCAGAGAGCCTAAAGTTAACCCCAGAGAGCCTGAAGTTAACCCCAGAGAGAGCCTGAAGTTAACCCCAGAGAGAGCTCAGTTAACCTAGAGAGAGCCTGAAGTTAACCCTAGAGAGAGCCTGAAGTTAACCCTAGAGAGAGCCTGAAGTTAACCCTAGAGAGAGCCTGAAGTTAACCCTAGAGAGAGCCTGAATTTAACCCTAGAGAGAGCCTGAAGTTAACCCCAGAGAGAGCCTGAAGTTAACCCCAGAGAGAGCCTGAAGTTAACCCTAGAGAGAGCCTAAAGTTAACCCCAGAGAGCCTGAAGTTAACCCTAGAGAGAGCCTAAAGTTAACCCCAGAGAGCCTGAAGTTGACCCCAGAGAGAGCCTGAAGTTGACCCCAGAGAGAGCCTGAAGTTAACCCTAGAGAGAGCCTGAAGTTGACCCCAGAGAGAGCCTGAAGTTGACCCCAGAGAGAGCCTGAAGTTAACCCCAGAGAGAGCCTGAAGTTAACCCCAGAGAGCCTGAAGTGACGTAGACTAACAGGAACGCCGGTTCCTCAGAGTACCCTGGTGTCCCGTACGGTGGCCTTTTTAGGACAAAATAAAGCACATTTCTGATCCAGAGACTGTTGATTGATGATTTCATAATAAAAACATCTTCACACGTTCTGTCCTCTCACTGCGTCATGCTTACAAACTCCTTTAATGAAGAAATGAAACCAGACGACACGTCGCTAGGGCGACACGTCGCTAGGGCGACACGTCGTTAGGGCGACACGTCGTTAGGGCGACACGTCGTTAGGGCTGCTGCCCGTTGTCAACACGCTGACTCGCTTTTTAGCGTGTTTATCACCATTTGGCCTCCAGTGTATATTTTTCATATATATTTTATATTTTTTTTAAATATATATTTTTAATATATATATATTATAGATTATATATATATTTATATATGTTTTAATATATGTTTTAATATATATTATATATATTTTTATTTTTTTATTTATATATATATATATATATATATATATATATATATATACACACCAAAGTTTTCGT
>JABXJD010000206.1:940000-952500 GCA_013375575.1 Percina caprodes | reverse complement strand
AGCTTGTTTCTACCTGATGATGAACATCTGTCCTGTAGGGTAACATTACAGCTTGTTTCTCCTGATGATGAACATCTGTCCTGTAGGGTAACATTACAGCTTGTTTCTCCCTGATGATGAACATCTGTCCTGTAGGGTAACATTACAGCTTGTTTCTACCTGATGATGAACATCTGTCCTGTAGGGTAACATTACAGCTTGTTTCTACCTGATGCTGAACATCTGTCCTGTAGGGTAACATTACAGCTTGTTTCTACCTGATGATGAACATCTGTCCTGTAGGGTAACATTACAGCTTGTTTCTCCCTGATGATGAACATCTGTCCTGTAGGGTAACATTACAGCTTGTTTCTCCCTGATGATGAACATCTGTCCTGTAGGGTAACATTACAGCTTGTTTCTACCTGATGTTGAACATCTGTCCTGTAGGGTAACATTACAGCTTGTTTCTACCTGATGATGAACATCTGTCCTGTAGGGTAACATTACAGCTTGTTTCTACCTGATGATGAACATCTGTCCTGTAGGGTAACATTACAGCTTGTTTCTCCTGATGCTGAACATCTGTCCTGTAGGGTAACATTACAGCTTGTTTCTCCCTGATGATGAACATCTGTCCTGTAGGGTAACATTACAGCTTGTTTCTCCCTGATGCTGAACATCTGTCCTGTAGGGTAACATTACAGCTTGTTTCTACCTGATGATGAACATCTGTCCTGTAGGGTAACATTACAGCTTGTTTCTCCCTGATGCTGAACATCTGTCCTGTAGGGTAACATTACAGCTTGTTTCTACCTGATGCTGAACATCTGTCCTGTAGGGTAACATTACAGCTTGTTTCCCTTTAACACCTGTTGTGTCTATTTCTCTCTACTTCTGCTCTGGGTTTATTATCGTGCATGAACTCAACTTCCTCAACAGAATTATCACTACCAGTAACTGGCAGCATCATTTCCACACATCCCATCTGTTGTCTCTGCGAGCAGCAGGCAATGCATTCTGGGAGCGTCGTGGGGACGAGGCGTCTGTATTTGCATAAAGTTGAAACCAGGCAAATGTATTCAAATCAGGGTCCTGAAAGACTTTCAAAAGGACCATCAGAGTCGGACTGTTTCTCATGTTACATGTTTCAGACATCAGTAGAGAGACATCAGTAGAGAGATATCAGTAGAGACATCAGTAGAGAGACATCAGTAGAGACATCAGTAGAGAGACATCAGTAGAGAGACATCAGTAGAGAGACATCAGTAGAGACATCAGTAGAGAGACATCAGTAGAGACATCAGTAGAGAGACATCAGTAGAGAGACATCAGTAGAGAGACATCAGTAGAGAGACAACAGTAGAGAGACATCAGTAGAGAGACAACAGTAGAGACATCAGTAGAGAGACATCAGTAGAGAGACATCAGTAGAGAGACAACAGTAGAGAGACATCAGTAGAGAGACATCAGTAGAGAGACAACAGTAGAGACATCAGTAGAGAGACAACAGTAGAGAGACATCAGTAGAGAGACAACAGTAGAGAGACATCAGTAGAGACATCAGTAGAGAGACATCAGTAGAGACACAACAGTAGAGACATCAGTAGAGAGACATCAGTAGAGAGACATCAGTAGAGAGACAACAGTAGAGACATCAGTAGAGAGACAACAGTAGAGAGACAACAGTAGAGAGACAACAGTAGAGAGACATCAGTAGAGAGACAACAGCAGAGAGACAACAGTAGAGAGACATCAGTAGAGAGACAACAGTAGAGAGACATCAGTAGAGAGACAACAGTAGAGAGACAACAGTAGAGACATCAGTAGAGAGACAACAGCAGAGAGACAACAGTAGAGAGACATCAGTAGAGAGACATCAGTAGAGAGACATCAGTAGAGACATCAGTAGAGACAACAGTAGAGACATCAGTAGAGAGACAACAGTAGAGAGACAACAGTAGAGACAACAGTAGAGAGACAACAGTAGAGACATCAGTAGAGAGACAACAGTAGAGAGACATCAGTAGAGAGACAACAGTAGAGACACAACAGTAGAGAGACAACAGTAGAGACACAACAGTAGAGAGACAACAGTAGAGAGACAACAGTAGAGAGACATCAGTAGAGAGACAACAGTAGAGAGACATCAGTAGAGAGACATCAGTAGAGAGACAACAGTAGAGAGACATCAGTAGAGAGACAACAGTAGAGAGACAACAGTAGAGAGACATCAGTAGAGAGACAACAGTAGAGAGACAACAGTAGAGAGACAACAGTAGAGAGACAACAGCAGAGAGACAACAGTAGAGAGACAACAGTAGAGAGACAACAGTAGAGAGACATCAGTAGAGAGACATCAGTAGAGAGACAACAGCAGAGAGACAACAGTAGAGAGACATCAGTAGAGAGACATCAGTAGAGAGACAACAGTAGAGAGACAACAGTAGAGACAACAGTAGAGAGACAACAGTAGAGAGACAACAGTAGAGAGACATCAGTAGAGAGACATCAGTAGAGAGACAACAGTAGAGACACAACAGTAGAGAGACAACAGTAGAGAGACAACAGTAGAGAGACATCAGTAGAGAGACAACAGTAGAGAGACATCAGTAGAGACATCAGTAGAGAGACAACAGTAGAGAGACATCAGTAGAGAGACAACAGTAGAGACACAACAGTAGAGAGACATCAGTAGAGAGACATCAGTAGAGAGACAACAGCAGAGAGACAACAGTAGAGAGACATCAGTAGAGAGACAACAGTAGAGAGACATCAGTAGAGAGACAACAGTAGAGAGACATCAGTAGAGAGACAACAGTAGAGAGACATCAGTAGAGAGACATCAGTAGAGACATCAGTAGAGACATCAGTAGAGAGACAACAGTAGAGACACAACAGTAGAGAGACAACAGTAGAGAGACAACAGTAGAGAGACAACAGTAGAGAGACATCAGTAGAGAGGCATCAGTAGAGAGACAACAGTAGAGAGACAACAGTAGAGAGACATCAGTAGAGAGACATCAGTAGAGAGACAACAGTAGAGAGACAACAGTAGAGACACAACAGTAGAGAGACAACAGTAGAGACATCAGTAGAGAGACAACAGTAGAGAGACAACAGTAGAGACACAACAGTAGAGAGACAACAGTAGAGAGACATCAGTAGAGAGACATCAGTAGAGAGACAACAGTAGAGACACAACAGTAGAGAGACATCAGTAGAGAGACATCAGTAGAGAGACAACAGTAGAGACACAACAGTAGAGAGACAACAGTAGAGAGACAACAGTAGAGAGACATCAGTAGAGAGACAACAGTAGAGAGACAACAGTAGAGACACAACAGTAGAGAGACAACAGTAGAGAGACAACAGTAGAGACAACAGTAGAGAGACAACAGTAGAGAGACATCAGTAGAGAGACATCAGTAGAGACAACAGTAGAGAGACAACAGTAGAGAGACATCAGTAGAGAGACATCAGTAGAGACAACAGTAGAGAGACAACAGTAGAGAGACATCAGTAGAGAGACATCAGTAGATAGAAAGACAACAGTAGAGACACAACAGTAGAGAGACATCAGTAGAGAGACATCAGTAGAGAGACAACAGTAGAGACACAACAGTAGAGAGACAACAGTAGAGAGACAACAGTAGAGAGACATCAGTAGAGAGACATCAGTAGAGAGACAAAAGTAGAGACACAACAGTAGAGAGACAACAGTAGAGAGACAACAGTAGAGACAACAGTAGAGAGACAACAGTAGAGAGACATCAGTAGAGACAACAGTAGAGAGACAACAGTAGAGAGACATCAGTAGAGAGACAACAGTAGAGAGACAACAGTAGAGAGACATCAGTAGAGAGACAACAGTAGAGACACAACAGTAGAGAGACAACAGTAGAGACATCAGTAGAGAGACAACAGTAGAGAGACATCAGTAGAGAGACATCAGTAGAGAGACAACAGTAGAGACACAACAGTAGAGAGACAACAGTAGAGAGACAACAGTAGAGAGACATCAGTAGAGACAACAGTAGAGAGACAACAGTAGAGAGACATCAGTAGAGAGACATCAGTAGAGACAACAGTAGAGAGACATCAGTAGAGACAACAGTAGAGAGACAACAGTAGAGAGACAACAGTAGAGACAACAGTAGAGAGACAACAGTAGAGAGACATCAGTAGAGACAACAGTAGAGAGACAACAGTAGAGACACAACAGTAGAGAGACAACAGTAGAGAGACAACAGTAGAGAGACAACAGTAGAGACAACAGTAGAGAGACAACAGTAGAGAGACAGCAGTAGAGACAGCAGTAGAGACAACAGTAGAGAGACAACAGTAGAGAGACATCAGTAGAGAGACATCAGTAGAGAGACAACAGTAGAGAGACCACTCCCAGAATGCACCTGAACACACGTCCCTGTAATGACACTCATGTCAGGAAGGTCATTTCTTCTTCAGTGGTACTGACGCCACTGGTCTCCTCCGTGGTTTTAGTGGATCTGTTCCTCTGGGTTTCAGGAACTAACAGCTGTGGTTTCGCCGTGTCAGCAGTGGGGGGTAGGAGTCTCCTGACCCCCGAGGGGGCAGGCGTCTCTGAGGTTAATGTGTTCTTACTCTGGGCTGTTTCTATCTTTCAGTAATCTGGTCATTACTGAAAGAGAGAACAGAGACACCACCGAATGCAGAGAATACTGGGCCAAACCAAGCTAAAACCAGAGAATACTGGGCCAAACCAAGCTAAAACCAGAGAATACTGGGCCAAACCAAGCTGAAACCAGGGAATACTGGGCCAAACCAAGCTAAAACCAGGGAATACTGGGCCAAACCAAGCTAAAACCAGGGAATACTGGGCCAAACATAGCTAAAACCAGAGAATACTGGGCCAAACCAAGCTAAAACCAGGGAATACTGGGCCAAACATAGCTAAAACCAGAGAATACTGGGCCAAACCAAGCTAAAACCAGAGAATACTGGGCCAAACCAAGCTGAAACCAGGGAATACTGGGCCAAACCAAGCTAAAACCAGGGAATACTGGGCCAAACCAAGCTAAAACCAGGGAATACTGGGCCAAACATAGCTAAAACCAGAGAATACTGGGCCAAACCAAGCTAAAACCAGGGAATACTGGGCCAAACATAGCTAAAACCAGAGAATACTGGGCCAAACCAAGCTAAAACCAGAGAATACTGGGCCAAACCAAGCTAAAACCAAGAAATACTGGGCCAAACATAGCTAAAACCAGGGAATACTGGGCCAAACCAAGCTAAAACCAGAGAATATTGGGCCAAACCAAGCTGGAACCAGGGAATACTGGGCCAAACCAAGCTAAAACCAGAGACTACTGGGCCAAACCAAGCTGAAACCAGAGACTACTGGGCCAAACCAAGCTGAAACCAGGGAATACTGGGCCAAACCAAGTTAAAACCAGAGAATACTGGGCCAAACCAAGCTAAAACCAGGAATACTGGGCCAAACCAAGCTAAAACCAGAGAATACTGGGCCAAACCAAGCTAAAACCAGAGAATACTGGGCCAAACCAAGCTAAAACCAGAGACTACTGGGCCAAACCAAGCTAAAACCAGAGAATACTGGGCCAAACCAAGCTAAAACCAGAGACTACTGGGCCAAACCAAGCTAAAACCAGAGAATACTGGGCCAAACCAAGCTAAAACCAGAGAATACTGGGCCAAACCAAGCTAAAACCAGAGACTACTGGGCCAAACCAAGCTAAAACCAGAGAATACTGGGCCAAACCAAGCTAAAACCAGAGACTACTGGGCCAAACCAAGCTAAAACCAGAGAATACTGGGCCAAACCAAGCTAAAACCAGAGACCACTGGGCCAAACCAAGCTAAAACCAGAGAATACTGGGCCAAACCAAGCTAAAACCAGGAATACTGGGCCAAACCAAGCTAAAACCAGAGAATACTGGGCCAAACCAAGCTAAAACCAGAGAATACTGGGCCAAACCAAGCTGAAACCAGGGAATACTGGGCCAAACCAAGCTAAAACCAGGGAATACTGGGCCAAACCAAGCTAAAACCAGGGAATACTGGGCCAAACATAGCTAAAACCAGAGAATACTGGGCCAAACCAAGCTAAAACCAGGGAATACTGGGCCAAACATAGCTAAAACCAGAGAATACTGGGCCAAACCAAGCTAAAACCAGAGAATACTGGGCCAAACCAAGCTGAAACCAGGGAATACTGGGCCAAACCAAGCTAAAACCAGGGAATACTGGGCCAAACCAAGCTAAAACCAGGGAATACTGGGCCAAACATAGCTAAAACCAGAGAATACTGGGCCAAACCAAGCTAAAACCAGGGAATACTGGGCCAAACATAGCTAAAACCAGAGAATACTGGGCCAAACCAAGCTAAAACCAGAGAATACTGGGCCAAACCAAGCTAAAACCAAGAAATACTGGGCCAAACATAGCTAAAACCAGGGAATACTGGGCCAAACCAAGCTAAAACCAGAGAATATTGGGCCAAACCAAGCTGAAACCAGGGAATACTGGGCCAAACCAAGCTAAAACCAGAGACTACTGGGCCAAACCAAGCTGAAACCAGAGACTACTGGGCCAAACCAAGCTGAAACCAGGGAATACTGGGCCAAACCAAGTTAAAACCAGAGAATACTGGGCCAAACCAAGCTAAAACCAGGGAATACTGGGCCAAACCAAGCTAAAACCAGAGAATATTGGGCCAAACCAAGCTGGAACCAGGGAATACTGGGCCAAACCAAGCTACAACCAGAGACTACTGGGCCAAACCAAGCTGAAACCAGAGACTACTGGGCCAAACCAAGCTGAAACCAGGGAATACTGGGCCAAACCAAGTTAAAACCAGAGAATACTGGGCCAAACCTAGCTAAAACCAGGGAATACTGGGCCAAACCAAGCTAAAACCAGAGAATACTGGGCCAAACCAAGCTAAAACCAGAGAATACTGGGCCAAACCAAGCTAAAACCAGAGACTACTGGGCCAAACCAAGCTAAAACCAGAGAATACTGGGCCAAACCAAGCTAAAACCAGAGACTACTGGGCCAAACCAAGCTAAAACCAGAGAATACTGGGCCAAACCAAGCTAAAACCAGAGAATACTGGGCCAAACCAAGCTAAAACCAGAGACTACTGGGCCAAACCAAGCTAAAACCAGAGAATACTGGGCCAAACCAAGCTAAAACCAGAGACTACTGGGCCAAACCAAGCTAAAACCAGAGAATACTGGGCCAAACCAAGCTAAAACCAGAGACTACTGGGCCAAACCAAGCTAAAACCAGAGAATACTGGGCCAAACCAAGCTAAAACCAGGGAATACTGGGCCAAACCAAGCTAAAACCAGAGAATACTGGGCCAAACCAAGCTAAAACCAGAGAATACTGGGCCAAACCAAGCTGAAACCAGGGAATACTGGGCCAAACCAAGCTAAAACCAGGGAATACTGGGCCAAACCAAGCTAAAACCAGGGAATACTGGGCCAAACATAGCTAAAACCAGAGAATACTGGGCCAAACCAAGCTAAAACCAGGGAATACTGGGCCAAACATAGCTAAAACCAGAGAATACTGGGCCAAACCAAGCTAAAACCAGAGAATACTGGGCCAAACCAAGCTGAAACCAGGGAATACTGGGCCAAACCAAGCTAAAACCAGGAATACTGGGCCAAACCAAGCTAAAACCAGGGAATACTGGGCCAAACATAGCTAAAACCAGAGAATACTGGGCCAAACCAAGCTAAAACCAGGGAATACTGGGCCAAACATAGCTAAAACCAGAGAATACTGGGCCAAACCAAGCTAAAACCAGAGAATACTGGGCCAAACCAAGCTAAAACCAAGAAATACTGGGCCAAACATAGCTAAAACCAGGGAATACTGGGCCAAACCAAGCTAAAACCAGAGAATATTGGGCCAAACCAAGCTGAAACCAGGGAATACTGGGCCAAACCAAGCTAAAACCAGAGACTACTGGGCCAAACCAAGCTGAAACCAGAGACTACTGGGCCAAACCAAGCTGAAACCAGGGAATACTGGGCCAAACCAAGTTAAAACCAGAGAATACTGGGCCAAACCAAGCTAAAACCAGGGAATACTGGGCCAAACCAAGCTAAAACCAGAGAATACTGGGCCAAACCAAGCTAAAACCAGAGACTACTGGGCCAAACCAAGCTAAAACCAGAGAATACTGGGCCAAACCAAGCTAAAACCAGAGACTACTGGGCCAAACCAAGCTAAAACCAGAGAATACTGGGCCAAACCAAGCTAAAACCAGAGACTACTGGGCCAAACCAAGCTAAAACCAGAGACTACTGGGCCAAACCAAGCTAAAACCAGAGAATATTGGGCCAAACCAAGCTAAAACCAGAGACTACTGGGCCAAACCAAGCTGAAACCAGAGACTACTGGGCCAAACCAAGCTGAAACCAGGGAATACTGGGCCAAACCAAGTTAAAACCAGAGAATACTGGGCCAAACCAAGCTAAAACCAGAGAATACTGGGCCAAACCAAGCTAAAACCAGAGACTACTGGGCCAAACCAAGCTAAAACCAGAGACTACTGGGCCAAACCAAGCTGAAACCAGAGAATATTGGGCCAAACCAAGCTAAAACCAGAGACTACTGGGCCAAACCAAGCTGAAACCAGAGACTACTGGGCCAAACCAAGCTGAAACCAGGGAATACTGGGCCAAACCAAGTTAAAACCAGAGAATACTGGGCCAAACCAAGCTAAAACCAGAGAATACTGGGCCAAACCAAGCTAAAACCAGAGAATACTGGGCCAAACCAAGTTAAAACCAGAGAATACTGGGCCAAACCAAGTTAAAACCAGAGAATAC
The DNA here is from genome assembly GCA_013375575.1 of Percina caprodes. Lineage (NCBI taxonomy): Eukaryota > Metazoa > Chordata > Actinopteri > Perciformes > Percidae > Percina > Percina caprodes. The sequence goes on along the minus strand of JABXJD010000206.1, from coordinate 943,669 downwards.
TGGGCCAAACCAAGTTAAAACCAGAGAATACTGGGCCAAACCAAGCTAAAACCAGAGACTACTGGGCCAAACCAAGCTGAAACCAGGGAATACTGGGCCAAACCAAGTTAAAACCAGAGAATACTGGGCCAAACCAAGCTAAAACCAGAGAATACTGGGCCAAACCAAGCTAAAACCAGAGAATACTGGGCCAAACCAAGCTAAAACCAGGGAATACTGGGCCAAACCAAGCTAAAACCAGAGAATACTGGGCCAAACCTGGGCGCCCATGATTTATTATTTTTTTTCAGGAATTCAACTAAAAACATCTTTAAAATCAGGAATATAGTATAGAGGGTTATTCCTCAACGCAGCGGCCGCAGGTTCGACTCCAGCCTGCAGCCCTTTGCTGCATGTCATCCCCCTTTCATGTCTTCTACTATCCTGTCAAAATAAAAGCCTAAAATGAACCACCAAAAAATAAAAACAACATAATTTTGGTGCACCCCCTCCTCATCCCGAATGTTACCCATGTGGTCCCCTGAACCCTGAACCCTGGCCGAGACTGAACCAGGACCTGAACCAGGACCCTGGATATGAACTGGGTCAGCCTGTTGCATGACTCTGGCTTCACCACATCTGCTCTAACGATCTCGAACTTATCTCACTCTCTGACTTCCTGTGTAAACTGTCGTGTTCCTGATTCACATCTGAGCGCGTGCAAACACGCACACTGTGATGTCATCAACATTATGAATGACCCGTTCAATCCTACTATACAACACTACTGTTAACAAGCTGTAGGACAGATGTTCATCATCAGGGAGAAACAAGCTGTAATGTTACCCTACAGGACAGATGTTCATCATCAGGTAGAAACAAGCTGTAATGTTACCCTACAGGACAGATGTTCATCATCAGGTAGAAACAAGCTGTAATGTTACCCTACAGGACAGATGTTCATCATCAGGGAGAAACAAGCTGTAATGTTACCCTACAGGACAGATGTTCATCATCAGGGAGAAACAAGCTGTAATGTTACCCTACAGGACAGATGTTCAGCATCAGTAGAAACAAGCTGTAATGTTACCCTACAGGACAGATGTTCATCATCAGGTAGAAACAAGCTGTAATGTTACCCTACAGGACAGATGTTCATCATCAGGTAGAAACAAGCTGTAATGTTACCCTACAGGACAGATGTTCATCATCAGGAGAAACAAGCTGTAATGTTACCCTACAGGACAGATGTTCATCATCAGGTAGAAACAAGCTGTAATGTTACCCTACAGGACAGATGTTCATCATCAGGTAGAAACAAGCTGTAATGTTACCCTACAGGACAGATGTTCATCATCAGGTAGAAACAAGCTGTAATGTTACCCTACAGGACAGATGTTCATCATCAGGAGAAACAAGCTGTAATGTTACCCTACAGGACAGATGTTCAGCATCAGGTAGAAACAAGCTGTAATGTTACCCTACAGGACAGATGTTCATCATCAGGGAGAAACAAGCTGTAATGTTACCCTACAGGACAGATGTTCATCATCAGGGAGAAACAAGCTGTAATGTTACCCTACAGGACAGATGTTCATCATCAGGGAGAAACAAGCTGTAATGTTACCCTACAGGACAGATGTTCAGCATCAGGTAGAAACAAGCTGTAATGTTACCCTACAGGACAGATGTTCATCATCAGGAGAAACAAGCTGTAATGTTACCCTACAGGACAGATGTTCAGCATCAGGTAGAAACAAGCTGTAATGTTACCCTACAGGACAGATGTTCATCATCAGGTAGAAACAAGTTGTAATGTTACCCTACAGGACAGATGTTCATCATCAGGTAGAAACAAGCTGTAATGTTACCCTACAGGACAGATGTTCATCATCAGGGAGAAACAAGCTGTAATGTTACCCTACAGGACAGATGTTCATCATCAGGTAGAAACAAGCTGTAATGTTACCCTACAGGACAGATGTTCAGCATCAGGTAGAAACAAGCTGTAATGTTACCCTACAGGACAGATGTTCAGCATCAGGTAGAAACAAGCTGTAATGTTACCCTACAGGACAGATGTTCATCATCAGGTAGAAACAAGCTGTAATGTTACCCTACAGGACAGATGTTCATCATCAGGTACTTTTACTTTTAGCGTACCAACTCCACCAGACTCCATGTTAATAATCACTACTTTTAGCGTGTATAGAGCAGCATATCTCCACCAGACTCCATGTAAATAATCACTACTTTTAGTGTGTATAGAGCAGCATATCTCCACCAGACTCCATGTTAATAATCACTACTTTTAGTGTGTATAGAGCAGCATATCTCCACCAGACTCCATGTAAATAATCACTACTTTTAGCGTGTATAGAGCAGCATATCTCCACCAGACTCCATGTAAATAATCACTACTTTTAGTGTGTATAGAGCAGCATATCTCCACCAGACTCCATGTAAATAATCACTACTTTTAGTGTGTATAGAGCAGCATTTCTCCACCAGACTCCATGTAAATAATCACTACTTTTAGTGTGTATAGAGCAGCATATCTCCACCAGACTCCATGTAAATAATCACTACTTTTAGCGTGTATAGAGCAGCATATCTCCACCAGACTAATATTCCTATTAAAGATACTATTTCACTTCATACACACTTTGATCGTCTATTAAATTCTGCAGTATTTCTAAGTAACATTTAAACAATAAATGTAAAAGAAACAGAACATAAAAAAACAAATATGTATAATTAACTGTTTTAACAAGAAGAAAAGATGGTGTTAAAGTAGTTGGTTAAATACTAGTGTGACACACACACACACACACAGACAGACACACACACACACACACAGACAGACACACACACACACACACACACACACACACACACACACACACACACACACAGACACACACACACACACACACACACACACACACACACACACACACACAGACACACACACACACACACACACACACACACACACACACCCAGAGACATACACTCACACACACACACACACACACACACCCAGAGACATACACTCACACACACACACAGACACACACACCCAGAGACATTCACACCCACACACACCCAGAGACATTCACACACACATACACACACACACACACACACACACAGTGGGAGTGGTTGCATTTCATCTCACAACAACTTATTGATCCTCTGCAGATCGATCAGCTGACGGGAAATAAAACCGAATGAACTAAAAGTTTAGACACACACACACACACACACACACACACACACACACACACACACACACTCAGCTGATAGGTTGTTCCCGGGCCACCGGGCGGAGGGAAAGCAGAGACTCACCGGTCATCAGTCCTCCTCTCCGGACACACAGCTCCGCTCAGTCCCGCTCCGTCTGTGGGTGTGCGTGACAGTGCGTGCGTGTGTGTGTGTGCGGGAGGGAGGGCGAACGGGGCAGCGGATATCTCTGTCCGTGCGAGGCGGGCGGGCGGAGCTAAAGAAGAGGAGGAAGTCCGAGAGGAGAGAGAGAGAGAGAGAGAGAGGAAGTGGTGGCGCAAGTTTGAGGAAGTTTATCTGTGTATCTGTGTGTGTGTCTGTGTTGTTGTTGTCATGTTGTTGTCATGTTGTTGTCATGTTGTTGTCATGTTGTTGTCATGTTGTTGTCATGTTGTTGTCATGGTG
>JABXJD010000206.1:925000-930000 GCA_013375575.1 Percina caprodes | reverse complement strand
CTCTACTGATCCGAGTCAGCTTCTGAGACGCTCTCCTGATACGAGTCAGTTGCTGAGACACTTTCCTGATCCGAGTCAGCTTCTGAGACGCTCTCCTGATCCGAGTCAGTTGCTGAGACACTCTCCTGATCCGAGTCAGTTGCTGAGACACTCTCCTGATCCGAGTCAGTTGCTGAGACACTCTCCTGATCCGAGTCAGTTGCTGAGACACTCTCCTGATCCGAGTCAGCTGCTGCAGTCAGCAGGAGGAAATAACTCATCAGAGTGTCTCTGTGTGGAAGCTTCCTGTCTGAAGTCCTTATATGGTCAAATATAACCAGCAGCTCAGTCTGCACACACACACACACACACACACACACACACAAAACACGTTCACACACTTGGCACATAAACACATAGTGACATGTGTGTGTGAGTGTTAACAGCTTTCACAGCTCTTTTGTACTTCTGCACATTCAGTACTCCTGCTACTACTATCTCTATACTATGACTTTTGTACTTTTCCGACATACTATACTATGACTTTTGTACTTTTTGACATACTATACTATGACTTTTGTACTTTTTGACATACTATACTATGACTTTTTTGTACTTTTTGACATACTATTCTATGACTTTTTTGTACTTTTTTCGACATAATCTACTACAACTTTTTTGTACTTTTCCAACATACTATACTATGACTTTTTTCACTTTTTTGATATACTATACTATGACTTTTGTACTTTTCCAACATACTATACTATGACTTTTTTCACTTTTTTGATATACTATACTATGACTTTTGTACTTTTCCGACATACTATACTATGACTTTTGTACTTTTTAACATACTAAATGTACTACGACTTTTTTGTACTTTTCCGACATACTATACTATAACTTTTGTACTTTTTGACATACTATACTACGACTTTTGTACTTTTTAGACATACTATACTATGACTTTTTTGTACTTTTCCGACATACTATACTACGACTTTTGTACTTTTCTGTCATATTATACTACGACTTTTGTACTTTTTGACATACTATTCTATGACTTTTGTACTTTTCCGACATACTATACTACGACTTTTGTACTTTTCGGACATACTATACTATGACTTTTTTTGTACTTTTTGACATTATACTATGACTTTTTTGTACTTTTTTTGACATACTATACTATGACTTTTTTGTACTTTTCCGACATGCTATACTACGAATTTTTTGTACTTTTTGACATACTATACTATGACTTTTTTGTACTTTTTGACATTATACTATGACTTTTTTGTACTTTTTTTGACATACTATACTATGACTTTTTTGTACTTTTTGAGATACTATACTATGACTTTTTTGTACTTTTTCGACATACTATACTTCGACTTTTTTGTACTTTTCCGACATGCTATACTACGACTTTTTTTTAACTGTTTTGACATACTATACTATGACTTTTGTACTTTTTGACATACTATACTATGACTTTTTTGTACTTTTTTTGACATACTATTCTTCGACTTTTTTGTACTTTTCCGACATGCTATACTACGACTTTTTTTTAACTGTTTTGACATACTATACTATGACTTTTGTACTTTTTGACATACTATACTATGACTTTTTTGTACTTTTTTTGACATACTATACTATGACTTTTTTGTACTTTTTTTGACATACTATACTATGACTTTTGTACTTTTTGACATACTATACTATGACTTTTTTGTACTTTTTCGACATACTATACTTCGACTTTTTTGTACTTTTCCGACATGCTATACTACGACTTTTGTACTTTTTGACATACTATTCTATGACTTTTGTACTTTTCCGACATACTATACTACGACTTTTGTACTTTTCGGACATACTATACTATGACTTTTTTTGTACTTTTTGACATTATACTATGACTTTTTTGTACTTTTTTTGACATACTATACTATGACTTTTTGACATACTATACTATGACTTTTTTGTACTTTTCCGACATGCTATACTTCGACTTTTTTGTACTTTTCCGACATGCTATACTACGACTTTTTTTTAACTGTTTTGACATACTATACTATGACTTTTGTACTTTTTGACATACTATACTATGACTTTTTTGTACTTTTTTTGACATACTATACTATGACTTTTTTGTACTTTTTTTGACATACTATACTATGACTTTTGTACTTTTTGACATACTATACTATGACTTTTTTGTACTTTTTCGACATACTATACTTCGACTTTTTTGTACTTTTCCGACATGCTATACTTCGACTTTTTTGTACTTTTCCGACATGCTATACTACGACTTTTTTTTAACTGTTTTGACATACTATACTATGACTTTTGTACTTTTTGACATACTATACTATGACTTTTTTGTACTTTTTTTGACATACTATACTTCGACTTTTTTGTACTTTTCCGACATGCTATACTACGACTTTTTTTTAACTGTTTTGACATACTATACTATGACTTTTGTACTTTTTGACATACTATACTATGACTTTTTTGTACTTTTTTTGACATACTATACTATGACTTTTTTGTACTTTTTTTGACATACTATACTATGACTTTTGTACTTTTTGACATACTATACTATGACTTTTTTGTACTTTTTCGACATACTATACTTCGACTTTTTTGTACTTTTCCGACATGCTATACTACGACTTTTGTACTTTTTGACATACTATTCTATGACTTTTGTACTTTTCCGACATACTATACTACGACTTTTGTACTTTTCGGACATACTATACTATGACTTTTTTTGTACTTTTTGACATTATACTATGACTTTTTTGTACTTTTTTTGACATACTATACTATGACTTTTTGACATACTATACTATGACTTTTTTGTACTTTTCCGACATGCTATACTTCGACTTTTTTGTACTTTTCCGACATGCTATACTACGACTTTTTTTTAACTGTTTTGACATACTATACTATGACTTTTGTACTTTTTGACATACTATACTATGACTTTTTTGTACTTTTTTTGACATACTATACTTCGACTTTTTTGTACTTTTCCGACATGCTATACTACGACTTTTTTTTAACTGTTTTGACATACTATACTGTGACTTTTGTACTTTTTGACATACTATACTATGACTTTTTTGTACTTTTCCGACATACTATACTGTGACTTTTGTACTTTTCCGTCATATTATACTACGACTTTTGTACTTTTCCGTCATATTATACTACGACTTTTGTACTTTTTGACATACTATACTATGACTTTTGTACTTTTCCGACATACTATACTACGACTTTTGTACTTTTCCGTTATATTATACTACGACTTTTGTACTTTTTGACATACTATACTATGACTTTTGTACTTTTTTGACTTACTATACTACGACTTTTGTACTTTTTGACTTACTATACTATGACTTTTTTGTACTTTTTCGACAAAAAGTACTACAACTCTTTTTTTAACTTTTCCGACATACTGTACTATGACTTTTTTATACTTTTTTTGACATATTATACTATGACTTTTGTACTTTTTGACATACTTTACTACGACTTTTGTACTTTTTGACATACTTTACTATGACTTTTGTACTTTTCCAACATACTATACTATGACTTTCTTTTCTGTATGCGTGTAAGTGATAATAGAGTTTTGAACAGCTAAACAATATAAACAACAAACAACATAATATAATAAAAAATAAATGAATACCAGAAAAGAAGAAAATGCCTTTTATTGTTATCATTAAAACATAAAAACTCTATATTCAAACATTCATATATTCCACACAATAATCAATACATTTGCAACATGAATTCCCAAAAGTCACAGTATAGTCAGTCGAAAAGTTGTAAAAAGTCATAGTATAGTATGTCAAAAAGTACAAAAGTCATAGTATAGTATGTCGTAAAAAGTAATTCTAAGTCAAAAGGTCGTTGTAAAGTACGTTAGAGAAGTCTTAAGAAGTCAGTGTAGTATGTGGTCCTAGCAGTACAAGAAGAACAGCCAATCAGAGCAGCCCGTTGTCTCCACCAGGCTGCACCGGGCCCAGGAGCAGCAGCGCAGCGTCCAGGTGGAGAAGGTGAAGGTGGAGGAGGCGCTGCGGAGCGAGATCCACTCGGCCAATCAGGAAGCTCAGCGGCTCCGAGAGCTGCGAGAGGGGACGGAGAACGAGAGGAGCCGGCAGAGATACGCCGAGGAGGAGCTGGAGCAGGTACCCCCACCCCCCCAGCCAATCAGGGGCCAGGACATCATTAGTCATCTCCCCCCCAGCCAATCAGGGGCCAGGACATCATTAGTCATCTCCCCCCCAGCCAATCAGGGGCCAGGACATCATTAGTCATCTCCCCTCCAGCCAATCAGGCGCCAGGTCATCATTAGTCATCTCCCCTCCAGCCAATCAGGGGCCAGGACATCATTAGTCATCTCCCCCAGCCAATCAGGGGCCAGGACATCATTAGTCATCTCCCCCCCAGCCAATCAGGGGCCAGGACATCATTAGTCATCTCCCCCCCAGCCAATCAGGCGCCAGGTCATCATTAGTCATCTCCCCTCCAGCCAATCAGGGGCCAGGACATCATTAGTCACCTCCCCCCCAGCCAATCAGGGGCCAGGACATCATTAGTCACCTCCCCCCAGCCAATCAGGGGCCAGGACATCATTAGTCATCTCCCCCCCAGCCAATCAGGCGCCAGGTCATCATTAGTCATCTCCCCCCCAGCCAATCAGGGGCCAGGACATCATTAGTCATCTCCCCCCCAGCCAATCAGGGGCCAGGACATCATTAGTCATCTCCCCCCCAGCCAATCAGGCGCCAGGTCATCATTAGTCATCTCCCCTCCAGCCAATCAGGGGCCAGGACATCATTAGTCACCTCCCCCCCAGCCAATCAGGCGCCAGGTCATCATTAGTCATCTCCCCTCCAGCCAATCAGGCGCCAGGTCATCATTAGTCATCTCCCCCCCAGCCAATCAGGGGCCAGGACATCATTAGTCATCTCCCC
>JABXJD010000206.1:880000-905000 GCA_013375575.1 Percina caprodes | reverse complement strand
TGTTTCTCTACTGTTGTCTCTACATACTACTCTCTACTGTTGTCTCTACATACTACTCTCTACTGTTGTCTCTACATACTACTCTCTACTGTTGTCTCTACATACTACTCTCTACTGTTGTCTCTACATACTACTCTCTACTGTTGTCTCTCTACATACTACTCTCTACTGTTGTCTCTCTACATACTACTCTCTACTGTTGTCTCTCTACATACTACTCTCTACTGTTGTCTCTACATACTACTCTCTACTGTTGTCTCTACATACTACTCTCTACTGTTGTCTCTACATACTACTCTCTACTGTTGTCTCTACATACTACTCTCTACTGTTGTCTCTACATACTACTCTCTACTGTTGTCTCTACATACTACTCTCTACTGTTGTCTCTACATACTACTCTCTACTGTTGTCTCTACATACTACTCTCTACTGTTGTCTCTACATACTACTCTCTACTGTTGTCTCTACATACTACTCTCTACTGTTGTCTCTCTACATACTACTCTCTACTGTTGTCTCTACATACTACTCTCTACTGTTGTCTCTCTACATACTACTCTCTACTGTTGTCTCTCTACATACTACTCTCTACTGTTGTCTCTACATACTACTCTCTACTGTTGTCTCTACATACTACTCTCTACTGTTGTCTCTCTACATACTACTCTCTACTGTTGTCTCTACATACTACTCTCTACTGTTGTCTCTACATACTACTCTCTACTGTTGTCTCTCTACATACTACTCTCTACTGTTGTCTCTACATACTACTCTCTACTGTTGTCTCTCTACATACTACTCTCTACTGTTGTCTCTCTACATACTACTCTCTACTGATGTCTCTCTACATACTACTCTCTACTGTTGTCTCTACATACTACTCTCTACTGTTGTCTCTCTACATACTACTCTCTACTGTTGTCTCTACATACTACTCTCTACTGTTGTCTCTACATACTACTCTCTACTGTTGTCTCTCTACATACTACTCTCTACTGTTGTCTCTACATACTACTCTCTACTGTTGTCTCTCTACATACTACTCTCTACTGTTGTCTCTCTACATACTACTCTCTACTGATGTCTCTCTACATACTACTCTCTACTGTTGTCTCTACATACTACTCTCTACTGTTGTCTCTACATACTACTCTCTACTGTTGTCTCTACATACTACTCTCTACTGTTGTCTCTCTACATACTACTCTCTACTGCTGTCTCTACATACTACTCTCTACTGTTGTCTCTACATACTACTCTCTACTGTTGTCTCTACATACTACTCTCTACTGTTGTCTCTCTACATACTACTCTCTACTGATGTCTCTACATACTACTCTCTACTGTTGTCTCTACATACTACTCTCTACTGTTGTCTCTACATACTACTCTCTACTGATGTCTCTACATACTACTCTCTACTGTTGTCTCTACATACTACTCTCTACTGTTGTCTCTACATACTACTCTCTACTGTTGTCTCTACATACTACTCTCTACTGTTGTCTCTCTACATACTACTCTCTACTGATGTCTCTACATACTACTCTCTACTGTTGTCTCTACATACTACTCTCTACTCTTTCAGAGTGAGAAAGTGTTGTTGTAATAATATTAAATAATATTAAATATAATCTTACTACATTATAACGTGATACTGTGCGGCTGCTAATCAAAACAGCTGAAATGTTTTCGTATAAATGCTCCAAAAGTTAAGAAATGTGCATTGTTGGTGTTCACCTTCCCTCCTTGTCTCCTTCCCTCCTTCCCTCCTTCCCTCCTTCCCTCCCTGTCTCATTCCATCCTTCCCTCCTTGTCTCCTTCCCTCAGGAGGAGGCTTCGTCGCGCCGCTCTGTGGCTGAACTAGCAGGAAGATTCAAAGCCTCGCCATGCCCGCACGCTGGGAGTCAAACGGTCAGTCTGACGTCTCTATGGCAACGGATACACAATCACACCAGAGTATAGACACGTCCCGGCCGGAGAGGACATCCTACCCGGGAGGGGAAGGGGGGGGGATAATGGGGTTAGATAAATGATCTGAGGGAAAAAACAAGTTATCACACTGATAGCAAAAGAGCATTTTATGAGAAAAAAAATATTTGAGAAAGTTTTCATACCAATAACAAAAAATAATATTGGAGACTAAAGAAAAGTTAAAATATAATTTTAAAAATTGAAATTTTATTTTGAAACTTTTTTTAGTCTTAAATATTATTTTTCGCTTTTGGTATAAAAACCTTTTCTGTCAAATATTTTTTTTTCCTCTCAGTTCCTTTATGTAATAAAGGGACGGGGGGGTGATAGATATATATAAATATATATATATATATATATATATATATATATATATATATATATATTTATATATATATATATATATATATATATATATATATATATATATATATATATATATATATATATACTGTATATATAAAATACCACTGACATTTTCAGTATAAAATCAGCGGTGGAATTTAACGAACTCCATTTAATTAAAGAACTGCTTTACCTGAGTCTCTTCTTTCCATCCGTTTAGCAGGAGAAACCGGTCAGACGCCGACCTCCTCGATCTTTACAGCTTCCCAAAACCACCGGAGAAGACCAGGAGGTGAGAGGGGGAGAGAGAGACAGAGAGACAGAGTGGTTGGAATAAACTCTTAATTCACCCATTTATCTGTGGAGATATGCTGCTCTATACACGCTAAAAGTAGTGATTATTTACATGGAGTCTGGTGGAGATATGCTGCTCTATACATGCTAAAAGTAGTGATTATTTACATGGAGTCTGGTAGAGATATGCTGCTCTATACACGCTAAAAGTAGTGATTATTTACATGGAGTCTGGTGGAGATATGCTGCTCTATACATGCTAAAAGTAGTGATTATTTACATGGAGTCTGGTAGAGATATGCTGCTCTATACACGCTAAAAGTAGTGATTATTTACATGGAGTCTGGTGGAGATATGCTGCTCTATACACGCTAAAAGTAGTGATTATTTACATGGAGTCTGGTGGAGATATGCTGCTCTATACACGCTAAAAGTAGTGATTATTTACATGGAGTCTGTGTGTGTGTGTGTGTGTGTGTGTGTGTGTGTGTGTGTGTGTGTGTGTGTGTGTGTGTGTGTGTGTGTGTGTGTGTGTGTGTGTGTGTGTGTGTGTGTGTGTGTGTAGCCTCCAGGTGTCACCTCTCCTCTACCTGCCAAAGCTAAGAGGAACTCTGCTCTGATCGAGAAGCTCCAGGTGAGTCTGCTGCTCTCTGCTGGACAAACATCAACATTAATACCATATTATAATTTATATAATAATAATAATAATTAGGGATTAATTTAAAAAAGATACCAAGTTCTGGAAGGTCTTTTAAAACTATCTCTCTCCCCCTCTCTCTCTCTGTCTCTCTCTCCCCCTCTCTCTCTCTCTCTCTCTCCCCCTCTCTCTCTCTCCCCCTCTCTCTCTCTCCAGGCAAACCTCTGTCTCTCGCCCACCGCCCTGCTGCCCTCTCCAAAGAGCCCCGGCTTCAGGCTGCTGCCCCCACCTTCACCCCCCCCACCTCCCCCGCGGCCATCACCACCACCCCCCCGCCGGCGCCCGCAAGCCCCGCCGGCCCCCCATCTCCGTTCACCGAGGAAGAAGCCCCCACCTCCTTTGAAGCCCCCACCCTGGAAGAAGGGTCCATCCTCTCCAACAGCAACATCAAGGTAGGCCTGAGCAGCCATGTTGGGTGTGGGAGCTCCTCATTGGCTGGACTCCATCTGAGGGGCGGGACAAACGGCTGTCTTTCAAATGCCCTCTGCACACAAACGCACACACACACGCACACGCACACAGACAGACACACACAGACACACACACACACACACACGCACACACGCACACAGACAGACACAGACACACACACACACACGCACACACACACACAGACACACACACGCACACAGACAGACACACACACACACACACAGACAGACACACACACGCACACGCACACAGACAGACACACACAGACACACACACACACACACACACACACACACGCACACACACACACAGACAGACACAGACACACACACACACACACACACACACACACACACACACACACGCACACACACACAGACAGACACACACAGACACACACACGCACACAGACAGACACACACACACACAGACAGACACAGACACACACACTCTCTCACACTCTCTCTGAATGCCCCCGTGTGTCCAGGGCCGAGCTCGCCACTCCATCCGGCGCCGGCCGCCGTCCCGCCGCCACAGGACGTCCAGCAGCGGAGACGATGTCAGCGGCTGCACCGAGGGGGGGGACGTCTCCCTCACGACCCCCCCGCAGGGTAAGACTACAACCAGAGAAGAAGAGGGAGGGGACGTCTCCCTCACGACCCCCCCGCAGGGTAAGACTACAACCAGAGAAGAAGAGGGAGGGGACGTCTCCCTCACGACCCCCCCGCAGGATAAGACTACAACCAGAGAAGAAGAGGGAGGGGACGTCTCCCTCACAACCCCCCCGCAGGATAAGACTACAACCAGAGAAGAAGAGGGAGGGGACGTCTCCTCACGACCCCCCCGCAGGATAAGACTACAACCAGAGAAGAAGAGGGAGGGACGTCTCTCACGACCCCCGCAGGGTAAGACTACAACCAGAGAAGAAGAGGGAGGGACGTCTCCCTCACGACCCCGCAGGATAAGACTACAACCAGAGAAGAAGAGGGGGACGTCTCCCTCACGACCCCGCAGGGTAAGACTACAACCAGAGAAGAAGAGGGAGGGGACGTCTCCCTCACAACCCCCCCGCAGGATAAGACCACAACCAGAGAAGAAGAGGGAGGGGACGTCTCCCTGGGCGCCACGACCCCCCCGCAGGATAAGACTACAACCAGAGAAGAAGAAGAGAAGACTTCGCCTGAAGGAACAAACTCAGACAGCAGAGAAGAAGAGAGGGAGGTGACTCCTACTTCCTCAGAGGTAACACACACACACACACACACTTAAGACACATACACACACACACATACACGCGCGCACACACACACACACTTAGACACATACACGCACGCACGCACGCACGCACGCACGCACAAACACACACACACACACACACACACACACACACACACACACGCCCACACAAACACACACTTACACACACTGAACTGTCCCTATAAAGAGTTTTCTGTCTCCTAGGAGACGGCGGGTCAGAGTTGAGCCCCATGAGCGACGGGATGTCCCGCTGGGGACAACCCTAGCCCCGGGGGGGCAGCCAGGAGCCCCGGGGGGCAGCCAGGAGCCCCGGGGGGCAGCCAGGAGCCCCGGGGGGGCAGCCAGGAGCCCCGGGGGGGCTTGAAGCCCCCCCAGGGGCCAGTTCTGAGAGGCTGGACACACTCTGTTGCCATGGTTACTCCATATCTCCAATTGGCTTGTGAAGACACCGCGGAAGTAATTTGGGATTTTAACAGAAGGAAACGCTTTGATTCAGAAAGAAGAGAAGAAGAAAAGTCCTGAAAAAGATTTACTATATTACACTATGTCTTTATATACTGTATATATATACTGTATATATATATATATATATATATATATATATATATATATATATATATATATATATATATATATATATATATATATATATACTGTATATATACTGTATATATCCTGCATATACTGTATATATATATACTGTATATATACCGTATATACTGTATATATACCGTATATACTGTATATTATATACTGTATCTATACAGTATATAATATACATGTATGTAATGATGATGTTGATGACGATGATGATGATGATGATGATGATGATGATGTAAACTCTCCTAACACTGGAAATAAAATGGTAGTTTTAGGGGTTCTGGCCCTTTAAGAAGAGGAGCTCTGTGGTAGTTTTAAGGGGTTCTGGGCCTTTAAGAAGAGGAGCTCTGTGGTAGTTTTAGGGGTTCTGGCCCTTTAAGAAGAGGAGCTCTGTGGTAGTTTTAGGGGTTCTGGGCCTTTAAGAAGAGGAGCTCTGTCGTAGTTTTAGGGGTTCTGGGCCTTTAAGAAGAGGAGCTCTGTGGTAGTTTTAGGGGTTCTGGGCCTTTAAGAAGAGGAGCTCTGTGGTAGTTTTAGGGGTTCTGGCCCTTTAAGAAGAGGAGCTCTGTGGTAGTTTTAGGGGTTCTGGCCCTTTAAGAAGAGGAGCTCTGTGGTAGTTTTAGGGGTTCTGGGCCTTTAAGAAGAGGAGCTCTGTGGTAGTTTTAAGGGTTCTGGCCCTTTAAGAAGAGGAGCTCTGTGGTAGTTTTAGGGGTTCTGGGCCTTTAAGAAGAGGAGCTCTGTGGTAGTTTTAAGGGGTTCTGGCCCTTTAAGAAGAGGAGCTCTGTGGTAGTTTTAGGGGTTCTGGGCCTTTAAGAAGAGGAGCTCTGTGGTAGTTTTAGGGGTTCTGGGCCTTTAAGAAGAGGAGCTCTGTGGTAGTTTTAAGGGGTTCTGGCCCTTTAAGAAGAGGAGCTCTGTGGTAGTTTTAGGGGTTCTGGCCCTTTAAGAAGAGGAGCTCTGTGGTAGTTTTAGGGGTTCTGGCCCTTTAAGAAGAGGAGCTCTGTGGTAGTTTTAGGGGTTCTGGCCCTTTAAGAAGAGTTCGCAATGATTTCGCTCCATCACAGACGTCAAGATTTTATCATCAAGTTGTTTTTTAAAGCGATACAAAGATTTATTGTTATTATTATTATTAATAAAAAGCAGATTTTTGGCTACATTGTGTATGTTTGTGTTTTATATCTGATGCATTAGATGATGTAGATGTAGATGATGTAGATGATGTAGATGATGTAGGTGATGTAGATGTAGATGATGTAGATGATGTAGATGTTGTAGATGTAGATGATGTAGATGATGTAGATGTAGATGATGTAGATGTAGATGATGTAGATGATGTAGATGATGTAGATGATGTAGATGATGTAGATGTAGATGATGTAGATGTAGATGATGTAGATGATGTAGATGATGTAGATGTAGATGATGCAGATAATGTAGATGATGCAGATGATGCAGATGATGTAGATGATGTAGTTGATGTAGTTGATGTAGATGATGTAGATGATGCAGATAATGTAGATGATGCAGATGATGCAGATGATGCAGATGATGTAGATGATGTAGTTGATGTAGTTGATGTAGATAATGTAGATAATGTAGATGTAGATAATGTAGATGTAGGTGATGTAGGTGATGTAGATAATGAAGATGATGTAGATGATGTAGGTGATGTAGATAATGAAGATGATGTAGATAATGAAGATGATGTAGATGATGTAGATGATGTAGATGTAGATGATGTAGTTGATGTAGATGATGTAGATGATGTAGATGATGCTGATGATGCAGATGATGTAGATGATGCAGATGATGTTGATGTAGATGATGTAGATGATGTAGATGATGTAGATGATGTAGATAATGTAGTTGATGTAGTTGATGTAGATAATGTAGATGATGTAGATGATGTAGCTGATGTAGATGATGCAGATGATGTAGCTGATGTAGATGATGTAGATGTAGATGATGTAGCTAATGTAGCTGATGTAGATGTAGATGATGTAGATGATGTAGATGATGTAGATAATGTAGTTGATGTAGATGATGTAGATGATGTAGATGTAGATGATGTAGATGATGTAGTTGATGTAGATGATGTAGATGATGTAGATAATGTAGATGATGTAGATGATGCAGATGATGTAGATGATGCAGATGATGTACATGTAGATGATGTAGTTGATGTAGATAATGTAGTTGATGTAGTTGATGTAGATGATGTAGATGTAGATGATGTAGATGATGTAGGTGATGTAGGTGATGTAGATAATGAAGATGATGTAGGTGATGTAGGTGATGTAGGTGATGTAGATGATGTAGATAATGAAGATGATGTAGATAATGAAGATGATGTAGATGATGTAGATAATGTAGATGATGTAGATGATGTAGATGTAGATGATGTAGATAATGTAGATGTAGATGATGCAGATGATGTAGATGATGCTGATGATGCAGATGATGTAGATGATGCAGATGATGTAGATGATGTAGCTAATGTAGATGATGCAGATGATGTAGCTGATGTAGATGTAGATGATGTAGCTGATGTAGCTGATGTAGATGATGTAGATGATGCAGATGATGTAGATGATGTAGATGATGTAGATGATGTAGATAATGTAGATAATGTAGCTGATGTAGATGATGTAGCTGATGTAGATGATGTAGATGATGCTGATGATGTAGATGATGTAGATGATGTAGATGATGCTGATGATGTAGATGATGTAGATGATGTAGATAATGTAGATGATGTAGATGATGTAGTTGATGTAGATAATGTAGATGATGTAGATGATGTAGGTGATGTAGATAATGTAGATGATGTAGATGATGTAGGTGATGTAGGTGATGTAGATAATGAAGATGATGTAGGTGATGTAGATGATGTAGATAATGAAGATGATGTAGGTGATGTAGGTGATGTAGATGATGTAGATGTAGATGATGTAGATGATGTAGATGTAGATGATGTAGATAATGTAGATGTAGATGATGTAGATGATGTAGATGATGTAGATGATGTAGATGTAGATAATGAAGATGATGTAGATGATGTAGATGATGTAGATGATGTAGATGTAGATGATGTAGATAATGTAGATGTAGATGATGTAGATGATGTAGATGATGTAGATGTAGATAATGAAGATGATGTAGATGATGTAGATGATGTAGATGATGTAGATGTAGATGATGTAGATGATGTAGATGATGAAGATGATGTAGATGATGTAGATGATGTAGATGATGTAGATGTAGATAATGAAGATGATGTTGATGTAGATGATGTAGGTGATGTAGATGATGTAGATGATGAGCTCGTGAGGCCGAGAGGATTTCCAGCCGCTGGCACGACTCCGGAGGTTAATCTGCTGAGGACTCGTCTACCTGGAAGACAGGATGTCCCAAATCAGAGAGGACGCGCAACACACACACACGCTGTGTGTGAGTGTGTCTGCGTGTGTGTGTGTGTGTGTGTGTCTGCATGTGTGTGTGTGTCTCTGCATGTGTGTGTGTCTGCATGTGTGTGTGTGTGTGTGTGTGTGTGTGTCTGCATGTGTGTGTGTGTGTCTGTGTGTGTGTCTGCATGTGTGTGTGTGTGTCTGTGTGTGTGTCTGTGTGTGTGTCTGTCTGTGTGTGTCTGTGTGTGTGTCTGTCTGTGTGTGTCTGTGTGTGTGTGTGATTTTCCACAGCTGACACGACTCAGCGAATCTTATTCTGCCGACTCGTGGAAGATGAGAAACCTTAAATCTCCTAATCTAGATCCTCTGATCACACACACACACACACACACACACACACACACACACACACACACACACAATGCAGCACACACACACACACACACACAGACACACACACACACACACCCCTCTGTGGGGGGTGTATACTTATGCCCCTGTATTTTAACATAGGGGGGTGTATACTTATGCCCCTGTATTTTAACATAGGGGGGTGTATACTTATGCCCCCTGTATTTTAACATAGGGGGTGTATACTTATGCCCCTGTATTTTAACATAGGGGGTGTATACTTATGCCCTGTATTTTAACATAGGGGGTGTATACTTATGCCCCTGTATTTTAACATAGGGGGTGTATACTTATGCCCCTGTATTTTAACATAGGGGTGTATACTTATGCCCTGTATTTTAACATAGGGGGTGTATACTTATGCCCCTGTATTTTAACATAGGGGGGTGTATACTTATGCCCCTGTATTTTAACATAGGGGGGTGTATACTTATGCCCCTGTATTTTAACATAGGGGGGTGTATACTTATGCCCCTGTATTTTAACATAGGGGGTATACTTATGCCCCCAGTATTTTAACATAGGGGGTGTATACTTATGCCCCTGTATTTTAACATAGGGGGTGTATACTTATGCCCTGTATTTTAACATAGGGGGTGTATACTTATGCCCCTGTATTTTAACATAGGGGGTGTATACTTATGCCCCTGTATTTTAACATAGGGGTGTATACTTATGCCCCTGTATTTTAACATAGGGGTGTATACTTATGCCCCTGTATTTTAACATAGGGGTGTATACTTATGCCCCTGTATTTTAACATAGGGGTGTATACTTATGCCCCTGTATTTTAACATAGGGGTGTATACTTATGCCCCTGTATTTTAACATAGGGGGTGTATACTTATGCCCCTGTATTTTAACATAGGGGTGTATACTTATGCCCCTGTATTTTAACATAGGGGTGTATACTTATGCCCCTGTATTTTAACATAGGGGGTATACTTATGCCCCCTGTATTTTAACATAGGGGGTGTATACTTATGCCCTGTATTTTAACATAGGGGTGTATACTTATGCCCCTGTATTTTAACATAGGGGGTGTATACTTATGCCCCTGTATTTTAACATAGGGGTGTATACTTATGCCCTGTATTTTAACATAGGGGTGTATACTTATGCCCCTGTATTTTAACATAGGGGTGTATACTTATGCCCCTGTATTTTAACATAGGGGGTGTATACTTATGCCCCTGTATTTTAACATAGGGGTGTATACTTATGCCCCTGTATTTTAACATAGGGGGTGTATACTTATGCCCTGTATTTTAACATAGGGGTGTATACTTATGCCCCTGTATTTTAACATAGGGGGTGTATACTTATGCCCCTGTATTTTAACATAGGGGGTGTATACTTATGCCCCTGTATTTTAACATAGGGGTGTATACTTATGCCCCTGTATTTTAACATAGGGGTGTACACTTATGCCCCTGTATTTTAACATAGGGGTGTATACTTATGCCCCTGTATTTTAACATGGGGGTATATACTTATGCCCCTGTATTTTAACATAGGGGGTGTATACTTATGCCCCTGTATTTTAACATGGGGGTGTATACTTATGCCCCTATATTTTAACATAGGGGTATATACTTATGCCCCTGTATTTTAACATAGGGGGTGTATACTTATGCCCCTGTATTTTAACATAGGGGGTGTATACTTATGCCCCTGTATTTTAACATAGGGGGTGTATACTTATGCCCCTGTATTTTAACATGGGGGTGTATACTTATGCCCCTGTATTTTAACATAGGGGTGTATACTTATGCCCCTGTATTTTAACATAGGGGGTATACTTATGCCCCTGTATTTTAACATAGGGGGTGTATACTTATGCCCTGTATTTTAACATAGGGGTGTATACTTATGCCCCTGTATTTTAACATAGGGGGTGTATACTTATGCCCCTGTATTTTAACATAGGGGTGTATACTTATGCCCCTGTATTTTAACATAGGGGGTGTATACTTATGCCCCTGTATTTTAACATAGGGGTGTATACTTATGCCCCTGTATTTTAACATAGGGGGTGTATACTTATGCCCCTGTATTTTAACATAGGGGTGTATACTTATGCCCCTGTATTTTAACATAGGGGGTGTATACTTATGCCCCTGTATTTTAACATAGGGGGTGTATACTTATGCCCCTGTATTTTAACATAGGGGGTGTATACTTATGCCCCTGTATTTTAACATAGGGGTGTATACTTATGCCCCTGTATTTTAACATAGGGGGTGTATACTTATGCCCCTGTATTTTAACATAGGGGGTGTATACTTATGCCCCTGTATTTTAACATAGGGGGTGTATACTTATGCCCCTGTATTTTAACATAGGGGGTGTATACTTATGCCCCTGTATTTTAACATAGGGGGTGTATACTTATGCCCCTGTATTTTAACATAGGGGGTGTATACTTATGCCCCTGTATTTTAACATAGGGGTGTATACTTATGCCCCTGTATTTTAACATGGGGGTATATACTTATGCCCCTGTATTTTAACATAGGGGGTGTATACTTATGCCCCTGTATTTTAACATGGGGGTGTATACTTATGCCCCTGTATTTTAACATAGGGGTATATACTTATGCCCCTGTATTTTAACATAGGGGGTGTATACTTATGCCCCTGTATTTTAACATAGGGGGTGTATACTTATGCCCCTGTATTTTAACATAGGGGTGTATACTTATGCCCCTGTATTTTAACATAGGGGGTGTATACTTATGCCCCTGTATTTTAACATAGGGGTGTATACTTATGCCCCTGTATTTTAACATAGGGGGTGTATACTTATGCCCCTGTATTTTAACATAGGGGGTGTATACTTATGCCCCTGTATTTTAACATGGGGGTGTATACTTATGCCCCTGTATTTTAACATAGGGGTATATACTTATGCCCCTGTATTTTAACATAGGGGGTGTATACTTATGCCCCTGTATTTTAACATAGGGGTGTATACTTATGCCCCTGTATTTTAACATAGGGGTGTATACTTATGCCCCTGTATTTTAACATAGGGGGTGTATACTTATGCCCCTGTATTTTAACATAGGGGGTATACTTATGCCCCTGTATTTTAACATAGGGGGTGTATACTTATGCCCCTGTATTTTAACATAGGGGGTATATACTTATGCCCCTGTATTTTAACATAGGGGTGTATACTTATGCCCCTGTATTTTAACATAGGGGTGTATACTTATGCCCCTGTATTTTAACATAGGGGTGTATACTTATGCCCCTGTATTTTAACATAGGGGTGTATACTTATGCCCCTGTATTTTAACATAGGGGGTGTATACTTATGCCCCTGTATTTTAACATAGGGGTGTATACTTATGCCCCTGTATTTTAACATAGGGGGTGTATACTTATGCCCCTGTATTTTAACATAGGGGGTGTATACTTATGCCCTGTATTTTAACATAGGGGGTGTATACTTATGCCCCTGTATTTTAACATAGGGGGTGTATACTTATGCCCCTGTATTTTAACATAGGGGTGTATACTTATGCCCCTGTATTTTAACATAGGGGTGTACACTTATGCCCCTGTATTTTAACATAGGGGTGTATACTTATGCCCCTGTATTTTAACATGGGGGTATATACTTATGCCCCTGTATTTTAACATAGGGGGTGTATACTTATGCCCCTGTATTTTAACATGGGGGTGTATACTTATGCCCCTGTATTTTAACATAGGGGTATATACTTATGCCCCTGTATTTTAACATAGGGGGTGTATACTTATGCCCCTGTATTTTAACATAGGGGTGTATACTTATGCCCCTGTATTTTAACATAGGGGTGTATACTTATGCCCTGTATTTTAACATAGGGGTGTATACTTATGCCCCTGTATTTTAACATAGGGGTGTATACTTATGCCCCTGTATTTTAACATAGGGGGTGTATACTTATGCCCCTGTATTTTAACATAGGGGGTGTATACTTATGCCCCTGTATTTTAACATGGGGGTGTATACTTATGCCCCTGTATTTTAACATAGGGGTATATACTTATGCCCCTGTATTTTAACATAGGGGGTGTATACTTATGCCCCTGTATTTTAACATAGGGGGTATACTTATGCCCCTGTATTTTAACATAGGGGTGTATACTTATGCCCCTGTATTTTAACATAGGGGTGTATACTTATGCCCCTGTATTTTAACATAGGGGGTGTATACTTATGCCCCTGTATTTTAACATGGGGGTGTATACTTATGCCCCTGTATTTTAACATAGGGGGTGTATACTTATGCCCCTGTATTTTAACATGGGGGTGTATACTTATGCCCCTGTATTTTAACATAGGGGGTGTATACTTATGCCCCTGTATTTTAACATAGGGGTGTATACTTATGCCCCTGTATTTTAACATAGGGGGTGTATACTTATGCCCCTGTATTTTAACATAGGGGTATATACTTATGCCCTGTATTTTAACATAGGGGGTGTATACTTATGCCCTGTATTTTAACATAGGGGGTGTATACTTATGCCCCCTGTATTTTAACATAGGGGGGTGTATACTTATGCCCCTGTATTTTAACATAGGGGGTGTATACTTATGCCCCTGTATTTTAACATAGGGGTATATACTTATGCCCCTGTATTTTAACATAGGATGGTGTATACTTATGCCCCTGTATTTTAACATAGGGGGTGTATACTTATGCCCCTGTATTTTAACATAGGGGGTGTATACTTATGCCCCTGTATTTTAACATGGGGGTGTATACTTATGCCCCTGTGTTTTAACATAGGGGTGTATACTTATGCCCCTGTATTTTAACATAGGGGTGTATACTTATGCCCCTGTATTTTAACATAGGGGTGTATACTTATGCCCCTGTATTTTAACATAGGGGGTGTATACTTATGCCCCTGTATTTTAACATAGGGGGTGTATACTTATGTCCCTGTATTTTAACATAGGGGGTGTATACTTATGCCCCTGTATTTTAACATAGGGGTGTATACTTATGCCCCTGTATTTTAACATAGGGGTGTATACTTATGCCCCTGTATTTTAACATAGGGGGTGTATACTTATGCCTCCTGTATTTTAACATAGGGGGTGTATACTTATGCCCCTGTATTTTAACATAGGGGTGTATACTTATGCCCCTGTATTTTAACATAGGGGGGTGTATACTTATGCCTCCTGTATTTTAACATAGGGGGGTGTATACTTATGCCTCCTGTATTTTAACATAGGGGTGTATACTTATGCCCCTGTATTTTAACATAGGGGTGTATACTTATGCCCCTGTATTTTAACATAGGGGGTGTATACTTATGCCCCTGTATTTTAACATAGGGGTGTATACTTATGCCCCTGTATTTTAACATAGGGGGTGTATACTTATGTCCCTGTATTTTAACATAGGGGGGTGTATACTTATGCCCCTGTATTTTAACATAGGGGGGTGTATACTTATGCCCCTGTATTTTAACATAGGGGGTGTATACTTATGCCCCTGTATTTTAACATAGGGGTGTATACTTATGTCCCTGTATTTTAACATAGGGGGTGTATACTTATGCCCCTGTATTTTAACATAGGGGTGTATACTTATGCCCCTGTATTTTAACATAGGGGGGTGTATACTTATGCCCCCTGTATTTTAACATAGGGGGGTGTATACTTATGCCCCTGTATTTTAACATAGGGGGGTGTATACTTATGCCCCCTGTATTTTAACATAGGGGGTGTATACTTATGCCCCTGTATTTTAACATAGGGGGGTGTATACTTATGCCCCTGTATTTTAACATAGGGGGGTGTACAGATGGTAATGAGGTTAATAATAAGCTCCTATTTCAGGTACAGCCACCCAGGTGAGTCCGTTATGTAACCGTCCAGTTTCCAGGGAAGGCCCCGCCCCCCCAGTGAACCCAGCAGTGAGGTCCAACCTCTGGCCCGTGGCCCGCTGGCGGCCGCCCTGATCCCATTAGGGATTATTTATTTATTTCAGGTGTCTCCTTCATTCCTCCTCCAGTGTTACTTTGCACGGAAATCAGCAATTTATGCGGCAAAAGTGCGGCGTATTTAAATAAAAATAAATATAATATAAATATGCAGATTAGTGCTGATTATGCTGAGTCATGAGGTCACGTGATCAGGGTCACATGATCAGGGTCAGGGTCACATGATCAGGGTTTCTGGAGGATTGGACAAGAGACGGAAAACTGGAGCTGTGAAATATAAAGTCTGTATGTTCAGTGACTTCTGTGTGTGTGTGTGTGTGTGTGTGTGTGTCTGTGTGTGTCTCCTGCCTCTGGTCTCCTGGCTCCTGCCTACTGGCTCTGGTCTCTGGTCTCTGGTCTCTGGTCTCCTGCCTCTGGTCTCTGGTCTCCTGCCTCTGGTCTCTGGCCTCCTGCCTCTGGTCTCTGGCCTCCTGCCTCTGGTCTCTGGCCTCCTGCCTCTGGTCTCTGGCCTCCTGCCTCTGGTCTCCTGCCTCTGGTCTCCTGCCTCTGGTCTCCTGCCTCTGGCCTCCTGCCTCTGGCCTCCTGCCTCTGGTCTCCTGCCTCTGGTCTCCTGCCTCTGGTCTCTGGTCTCTGGTCTCCTGCCTCTGGTCTCTGGCCTCCTGCCTTTGTTCCCTGGCGGCCGCCCTGATCCCATTAGAGATTATTCCAGGTGCTTTCCTGGTTCCTCCCCCAGGACTAAGAGGGTTAGAGTCCTGACGTCGCCACTGTAGAGTCAGCGGAGCCCTGGACCTGCACGGATCTACCCCATCTCCTCTCCTGCCCGTCTTCCTCCTCCGGACCCCGCCAGACCCCGTCAGACAGAGTCACCGCCCGGTGAGTACACAATGCTTCATAAAAACAATATAAAGTAAAAAAAATTTAATTAAATTATAAATAACAAGCACAGAGAGCAAAGATCAGCTAGTAATTAATAATACATTAATTCATAATAAAATATATAATAATCAAAGTTTAAAGGACACTCAATAGATTATAGAGCTGATTTATTAATAATCCGGTCTAATCTGACCCTTTAAAGAGGTCTATATCTGGAATATGAGTTTCTTCTTAACCAAATTACCATAAAGTAGAAGTAGCCATGACGATAAGGATGAAATTAGATTAAATTAATAATAATAATAATAATAATAATAATAATAAATCAAAGCATTAAGAAAATAAGAAGATAAAGACCCGTTGACCTTTGTGTTGTCTTCGTTAACTCGTCCTTCAAGGTCAAACTGATGTTTTTTAAAGGTCCCCTTAAGGGGGACAGGGACCCCTGCAGTCCTCTAGAGGCCCCCTAAGGGAGACACAGACCCCTGCAGTCCTCTACAGGCCCCCTAAGGAAGACACAGACCCCTGCAGTCCTCTAGAGGCCCCTTAAGGGGGACAGGGACCCTTGCAGTCCTCTAGAGGCCCCCTAAGGGAGATACAGACCCCTGCAGTCCTCTACAGGCCCCCTAAGGGAGACACAGACCCCTGCAGTCCTCTAGAGGCCCCCTAAGGGAGACACGGACCCCTGCAGTCCTCCAGAGGCCCCCTAAGTGAAACATGGACCCCTGCAGTCCTCCAGAGGCCCCCTAAGGGAAACACGGACCCCTGCAGTCCTCCAGAGGCCCCCTAATGGGACACGGACCCCTGCAGTCCTCTAGAGGCCCCCTTAGGGAGACACGGACCCCTGCAGTCCTCTAGAGGCCCCCTAAGGGAGACACGGACCCCTGCAGTCCTCTAGAGGCCCCCTAAGGGAGACACGGACCCCTGCAGTCCTCCAGAGGCCCCCTAAGGGAGACACGGACCCCTGCAGTCCTCCAGAGGCCCCCTAATGGGACCTAGTGTCAAAAAAGCATCAAAGTGATAAAAAGTATCTCTAACCTTGGACTGACTTAACGAGGGTTACCTGAAGCTATACCGGCCCTGATTGGTTGATTGTTTTCTTGCACATTTAACGAGTTGGCTCGTGAGTAAAGGTCATAGGTCACATTATAAATATATAATATTACTATTTCTCACTGAGAGGAAGGGGGCGACGGTCGAGCCGGATCAACAAAAAGGTTTCCAGCTCATTCATAAGAAGAATTAACAATTAACAATCAACACAGCTCGTTAACCCCCCCGGTGTCTTCAGGTCTAATCTGACTCCAAAAACTTTCTTTTTTGGGTTTCTTCAAACATATTGTCCCAGAAAGTACGGAGGACGGTTCCCAGCACCCGGGAATGTCAGGGTCCCTCCAATGCTCCGCCCTGATTGGCCGACTCCACACCGGTGACGTTAGCACGACTCGAGATGAAATACCGTAATCTTTGTAATTTGTCGCCGATTAATAACAAAGTTTACCAGCATAACCATCTGCCTGTGTGTGTGTGTGTGTGTGTGTCTGCTTATGTAAGTGTGTGTGTGTGTGCCTATGTGCATGTGCGCCTGTGCGTGCATGCCTATGTGTGTGTGTCTCTGTGAGTGTGTGTGAGTTTCTGTGTGTGTGTGTGTGTGCATCTGTGCCTGTCTCTGAGTGTGTGTGTGTGTGTGTGCACCTGTGCCTGTCTCTGAGTGTGTGTGTGTGTCTGCGTCTGTGCCTGTCTCTGTGAGTGTGTGTGTGTGTGTGTGCATCTGTGCCTGTCTCTGTGAGTGTGTGTGGTGTGTGTGTCTGCGTCTGTCTCTGTGAGTGTGTGTGGTGTGTGTGTCTGCGTCTGTCTCTGAGTGTGTGTGTGTGTGTGTCTGTGCCTGTCTCTGTGAGTGTGTGTGTGTGTGTGTGCATCTGTGCCTGTCTCTGTGAGTGTCCTGTGAGTTAATGAAGGATCATTACAGGTGTTGTGTCTCCGGATCAGGTCTCTGGACCAGGTCTCTGGACCAATGGGGAACCACGGCTCCAACCTGGACGACATCCTGGCCGAGGACATGCACCACTGGTACAACAAGTTCATGAAGGAGTCTCCATCGGGTCTCATCACGCTGTTCGAGCTGAAGGCCATCCTGAACCTCAAGGGCATGACGGAGAACGCCAACAGCTACGTGGAGCAGGTCTTCTTCACCTTCGACATGGACGGGGTGCGTCACACTCAGGGTTATCAAATTTAAGAGTAACTCTAAAAGTAGTGATTATTTACATGGAGTCTGGTGGAGATATGCTGCTCTATACACACTAAAAGTAGTGATTATTTACATGGAGTCTGGTGGAGATATGCTGCTCTATACACGCTAAAAGTAGTGATTATTTACATGGAGTCTGGTGGGTTTGGTGATGGAGATTTTGGAGGGTTAATATCTCTTCTTCTTCTCTGTCTGCAGGACGGCTACATTGACTTTGTGGAGTACATCGCAGCCATCAGTCTGCTGCTGAAAGGAGAAATCAACCAGAAACTGAAGTGGTATTTCAAACTGTTCGACCAGGACGGAAACGGGAAGATCGACAAAGACGAGCTGGTGTCCATCTTTACGGTGAGAGAGGGGGGAATGACAGAGCAGGGAGAATGAGAGGGGGAAACCGTTTGTGCTGACGTTATAACATGTTTGAGACACGTGATCTAAGTACTCGAGTATGAAAGTAGCCGCAGGTTTGATTCTGGGTCAGATGAAAGTGAGTTGACTGACTGGACGTTCTGACTAACTAGGACAGCTGTGATTGGTTGGCTTCCTGTCGGCTTATTGGCTGATCTTATTCAGCAGATTAACACTCGGCTAATTGCAGCTAATCCAGTTTTCTGCCAGTGTGAGCGGAGCAATCAGGTCACCAGTCGAAGTTCATTCTAGTCAAGAGTCCCCCATGTGGTGCCCTAGGCAAGATTTCAGTAGTTTTTGGTTTTTCCAATGTTTGACACACACACACACACACACACACACACACACACACACACACACACACACACACACACACAGGTCTTGTGATTTCTATGCGTCTCCCCTGCAGGCGATCCAGGACATCACACGGAACAGAGAAACCAACCCCGAGGACATCGTCTCCATCATCTTTGAGAGGATCGATGTGAAGGGAGAAGGTAAACATCTAATAGATCTAATAGATCAGTAATGTTGAGTCATTAAAGTTACAAAGGGAATATCTATCTAATAAAGCCAGACTTATCTGTATGTATGTATGTGTACATGCAGTATATAAGAATATTGTAAAGAGTAAGATCCTTTTAGTTTAACATGAAACAACCCCGAAATCACCATCAACAAACCCACCAGACTCCATGTAAATAATCACTACTTTTATCCTCGTAAAACACACTTCATTCAAAGTGGACTACAAAAAAGTGGAAACTACAAACTACCAAAAGCCGTCTTGGTTCATCTTTCCAATGTTCCAACGATCACCACTCTGGTCTGGTTGGAATAAACTCTTAATTCACCCATTTACATGTGGAGATATGCTGCTCTATACACGCTAAAAGTAGTGATTATTAACATGGAGTCTGGTGGAGATATGCTGCTCTATACACGCTAAAAGTAGTGATTATTAACATGGAGTCTGGTGGAGATATGCTGCTCTATACACGCTAAAAGTAGTGATTATTAACATGGAGTCTGGTGGAGATATGCTGCTCTATACACACTAAAAGTAGTGATTATTTACATGGAGTCTGGTGGAGATATGCTGCTCTATACACGCTAAAAGTAGTGATTATTAACATGGAGTCTGGTGGAGATATGCTGCTCTATACACACTAAAAGTAGTGATTATTAACATGGAGTCTGGTGGAGATATGCTGCTCTATACACGCTAAAAGTAGTGATTATTAACATGGAGTCTGGTGGAGATATGCTGCTCTATACACACTAAAAGTAGTGATTATTTACATGGAGTCTGGTGGAGATATGCTGCTCTATACATGCTAAAAGTAGTGATTATTTACATGGAGTCTGGTGGAGATATGCTGCTCTATACACGCTAAAAGTAGTGATTATTTACATGGAGTCTGGTGGAGATATGCTGCTCTATACACGCTAAAAGTAGTGATTATTTACATGGAGTCTGGTGGAGATATGCTGCTCTATACACGCTAAAAGTAGTGATTATTTACATGGAGTCTGGTGGAGATATGCTGCTCTATACACGCTAAAAGTAGTGATTATTTACATGGAGTCTGGTGGAGATATGCTGCTCTATACACGCTAAAAGTAGTGATTATTTACATGGAGTCTGGTGGAGATATGAGAGTTTGGTGGGTTTGGTGATGGAGATTTCTGGCAATTTGGATGGATTATTCTGGTGAAACAGAGTACAAATTTCCATTTCTCATTAAAACCGCATACACCTTGTTCTTACCTTTGTCCCGCCTCAGGTGAGATGACCCTGGAGGAGTTCATTGAAGGAGCCAAAGACCACAAGGACATCATGGACATGCTGAAGAACCTGATGGACCTGACGCCGGTGCTGGTCATCATCGTGGAGGGGCGGATGCTGTGAGAGTCGCAACGGACAGACGGGAGCAGAGCGTAGAGGTCGGGGGCGACAAAGACTGACGGGAAAGAAACTGAACCGTTATTCCCCTTCAAAACAAGACTCACCAGATGTATGGCGTCATGGCGACGCGGCGGGAAACAACCTTGGGGATGGACTGTGATTGGCCGTCCAGCCTCCGAACATCCAGCTGTTCTTCATTTAAATTAAAAAAATAACTAAAATCCCGAAATATCAAATGTTGTGGATATAATACGTAGCTCGGTTTCCATCCAGTTTCTATCTGAATTAAGTGATATTGATGAAAAATACCTTCTGGAAACAGGAAAATTCGATGGAATTTCATGAATATCGACTCAAAGGAAATCCGTTCGGTCTCATCTGATTTTCCATCCATCCATCTTCATCCGCTTATCCGGTATCGGGTCTCGGGGGCAGCAGCTCCAGTAGGGGACCCCAAACTTCCTTTCCCGAGCCACATCAACCAGCTCCGACTGGGGGATCCCGAGGCGTTCCCAGGCCAGGTTGGAGATATAATCTCTCCAGCTAGTCCTGGGTCTTCCCCGAGGCCTCCTCCCAGCTGGACGTGCCTGGACCACCTCCCTAGGGAGGCCCCCAGGAGGCATCCTTACCAGATGCCCGAACCACCTCAACTGGCTCCTTTTGATGTGAAGGAGCAGCGGCTCTACTCCGAGCTAAGGGAGCTATATATATATATATATATATATATATATATATATATATATATATATATATATATATATATATATATATATATATATATATATATATATATATACACACACATATATAGAGAGAGTATGCACATACATACAGGTAAAAGCCAGTAAATTAGAATATTTTGAAAAACTTGATTTATTTCAGTAATTGCATTCAAAAGGTGTAACTTGTACATTATATTTATTCATTGGACACAGACTGATGCATTCAAATGTTTATTTCATTTAATTTTGATGATTTGAAGTGGCAACAAATGAAAATCCAAAATTCTGTGTGTCACAAAATTAGAATATTACTTAAGGCTAATACAAAAAAGGGAGTTTTTAGAAATGTTGGCCAACTGAAAAGTATGAAAATGAAAAATATGAGCATGTACAATACTCAATACTTGGTGGAGCTCCTTTTGCCTCAATTACTGCATTAATGCGGCGTGGCATGGAGTCGATGAGTTTCTGGCACTGCTCAGGTGTTATGAGAGCCCAGGTTGCTCTGATAGTGGCCTTCAACTCTTCTGCGTTTTTGGGTCTGGCATTCTGCATCTTCCTTTTCACAATACCCCACAGATTTTCTATGGGGCTAAGGTCAGGGGAGTTGGCTGGCCAATTTAGAACAGAAATACCATGGTCCGTAAACCAGGCACGGGTAGATTTTGCGCTGTGTGCAGGCGCCAAGTCCTGTTGGAACCTGAAATCTCCATCTCCATAGAGCAGGTCAGCAGCAGGAAGCATGAAGTGCTCTAAAACTTGCTGGTAGACGGCTGCGTTGACCCTGGATCTCAGGAAACAGAGTGGACCGACACCAGCAGATGACATGGCACCCCAAACCATCACTGATGGTGGAAACTTTACACTAGACTTCAGGCAACGTGGATCCTGTGCCTCTCCTGTCTTCCTCCAGACTCTGGGACCTCGATTTCCAAAGGAAATGCAAAATTTGCTTTCGTCAGAAAACATGACTTTGGACCACTCAGCAGCAGTCCAGCTCTTTTTCCTTAGCCCAGGTGAGACGCTTCGCGCTGTTTCTTGGTCAACAGTGGCTTGACACGAGGTATGCGGCAGTTGAAACCCATGTCTTTCAAGCGTCTCTTGGTGGTGGATCTTGAAGCACTGACTCCAGCAGCTGTCCACACCCTTTTTCACAATCTTGACTAGGCGCGGTGATCCCTATCGCTTGTACACTTTTTCTGACCACAGTTTTTCCTTCCCTTTGCCTCTCTATTAATGTGTTTGGACACAGAGCTCTGAGAACAGCCAGCCTCTTCAGCAATAACCTTTTGTGTCTTTCCCTCCTTGTGCAATGTGTCGATGGTCGCCTTTTGGACAGCTGTCAAATCTGAAGTCTTCCCCATGTTTGTGTAGGCTTCAGAACTGGACTGAGAGACCATTTAAAGCCCTTTGCAGGTGTTTTGAGTTAATCAGCTGATTACTTTGTGGCACCAGGTGTCTTCAAAATTTAACCCTTACACAATATTCTAATTTTGTGACACACGGAATTTTGGATTTTCATTTGTTGCCACTTCAAATCATCAAAATTAAATGAAATAAACATTTGAATGCATCAGTCTGTGTGCAATGAATAAATATAATGTACAAGTTACACCTTTTGAATGCAATTACTGAAATAAATCAAGTTTTTCAAAATATTCTAATTTACTGGCTTTTACCTGTATATACAGACAGTGTATTAACAGTATATACATATATATATATATTTTAAGAGACGCAGCATGGCTTCATGGTCCTTATCAGAAGGTGGACTCTGAAGATATCGCATGGTCACAGTTGGAGGCCAGCTGAGCATGCTGGGAGTCTGCTGATCCTCTTAATGCCGTTTAAAGCCTCAGCGGTCTGAGCCGTAACGGAGCAGATTAGCCGACGCCGTCGCATTCACGAGGTTTTATTTATTAAAGATAATCATCTGTCGGCTGCAGGAGGGAAATATGAACTCAAGGCTTAAAATACTTCTCAAAACTCAGACAAACTGCAGTTTTACTTTGATAAAACTATTAAAAACGAACAGGAAATCTGTGTCTTTCACTACGGAGCAGAGCGGTGTGATCAGGGACCAAATAATCCCCAACAACCAGCTCAACAAAGGCCAAACCAGGCCAAACCAGGCCAAACCAGGTCAAATCAGGATGCTTTAAAGGTCCCATGACATGGTGTCTTTGGATGCTTTATATAGACCTTAGTGGTCCCTAATACTGTGTCTGAAGTCTCTTTATATAGACCTTAGTGGTCCCTAATACTGTATCTGAAGTCTCTTTATATAGACCTTAGTGGTCCCTAATACTGGATCTGAAGTCTCTTTATATAGACCTTAGTGGTCCCTAATACTGTATCTGAAGTCTCTTTATATAGACCTTAGTGGTCCCTAATACTGTATCTGAAGTCTCTTTATATAGACCTTAGTGGTCTCTAATACTGTATCTGAAGTCTCTTTATATAGACCTTAGTGGTCTCTAATACTGTATCTGAAGTCTCTTTATATAGACCTTAGTGGTCCCTAATACTGTATCTGAAGTCTCTTTATATAGACCTTAGTGGTCCCTAATACTGTATCTGAAGTCTCTTTATATAGACCTTAGTGGTCCCTAATACTGTATCTGAAGTCTCTTTATATAGACCTTAGTGGTCCCTAATACTGTATCTGAAGTCTCTTTATATAGACCTTGGGGGCATAAAGGGACATTTTCATGCCATGGGACCTTTAAATCTTCTCTCTAACAGAGACGTACGATGTATTGTTTCAATCCTCAAAACGAATATAATATATTTCGATGCAAAGTGAAAAGAAACATATTTTTAAAGGGGAGCCTTTATTTTGAAATTCCCACTTTTAATGTATTAATTTATTAAAACAAC
Organism: Percina caprodes; assembly: GCA_013375575.1. Classification (NCBI taxonomy): domain Eukaryota; kingdom Metazoa; phylum Chordata; class Actinopteri; order Perciformes; family Percidae; genus Percina; species Percina caprodes. Next base: position 880,582 of record JABXJD010000206.1, on the reverse strand, counting down.
TAGTGTGTTTTTTTCTTATTTAAATATCTGGATGTCAGTAATGGAACCGTCAGGAAATCAGAAGCATTAATCGGCCTTTAGTTGTCGTTAGTTTTGTGCGACTGGTCTTTTATTTTGAAGTTAAAAAGGAACCTAATGAATGATTTGAGTGTTTTTACTTTTATACGTTGAGTGAGATGCAATCATGTCGACAGAGGGAAGCGTCTGCACACGGTTGATAAAGAAAACTTGATTTAAGGACTCAGGTTTGATGGTTAGAGGCCATTTTGTCCTTAAAGCTGTAACTGGTAGACGTTCAGATCAGATCTGCAGGTTAGCATCAGCGCTAATGCTAACACTTCTTATTGTGCAATAGAGACATTCACATTAAATATTCTGTAAGTTCATTTTAACAGGTCATGGTTTGTTTTGCCTTATCAATAAAGTTTTTAAACAAACTGTGTGTCATTTCATTTAAACGTTGACATCAACACAAACTAATCAATTACACACACACACACACCAGACTCCATGTAAATAATCACTACTTTTAGTGTGTATAGAGCAGCATATCTCCACCAGACTCCATGTAAATAATCACTA
>JABXJD010000206.1:870000-872500 GCA_013375575.1 Percina caprodes | reverse complement strand
AAATTGGCAGTACAAAAATAAAAAATAAAATACATATATATATAAATAAATAAAAATAATAAATAAAAATATATGAAATAAAATAAATAATATATGAAATAAAAATAAATTATATATAAATAAATAAAATATGTATATATAAAAATAAATATATATAAATAAATAAAATATGTATAAATAAAAAATATGTATATATAAAAATAAAATATATATAGAAAATAAAAATACATATATATATATAAATAAATAAATAAAATAAACAATGTATATAAAATAAAAATATATGAAATAAAAATAAATTATATAGAAATAAATAAAATAAGTATATATAAAAATAAAATATATATTAAAAATAAAATATATATATATAAAAATCACATATATAAAAAAATGAAAAATCATATATATAAATAAATAAAATATGTATATAAAAAAATAAAAAAATCATATATAAAAAAAATCACATATATAAAAAAAATTTAAAATCATATATATATAAAAAAATCACATATATAAAAAAATCATATAAATAAATAAAATATATTTATATATATATATATATATATATATATATATATATAAAAATAAAGTATACACTTCTTTTCTTTTTTTAAATCAGTTATTTAAACTTAAATCATGAACAGGGTGAAAAGATGGCGACTTTAACGACTAACAGCGTTTCACGGTGGAAGGATACGGTCGACGATGAGGAGGCCGAAGTTCCAGAGCAGCAGGACGGCGAGGACGAAGGGCGGGCGGGACAGAACGTCCCCACGCCCGTGATGCCCGGTCTGCTCCTGAACGCACCTGCAGCACCTGGAGGGAGGACACAGCCAATCAGGACCGAGCTAACGCTAACACCTGGAAACACACCATCACTAACAGAGGTCTCTCTCTCTCTCTCTCTCTCTCACACGCTTAGTCTCTCTTTCTCTCTCTCTCTCTCTCTCACTCTCTTAGTCTCTCTTTCTCACACTCCCTCTCTCTCTCTCTCTCTCTCCCTCTCTCACTCTCACACTCTTACACTCCCCCTCTCTCTCTCTCTCACTCTCACACTCTTACACTCCCCCTCTCTCTCTCTCTCACACTCTTAGTCTCTCTCTCCCTTTCTCTCTCTCTCACACTCTTAGTCTCTCTCTCCCTCTCTCTCTCTCTCACTCTCTCTCACACTCTTAGTCTCCCTCTCTCTCACACTCCCTCTCTCTCTCCCTCTCACTGTCACACTCTTAGTCTCTCTCTCCCTCTCTCACTCCCTCTCTCTCTCTCTCTCACACACTCTCTCCCTCTCTCACACTCCCTCTCTCTCTCTCTCTTACACACACACACTCCCCCCTCCCTCACTCTCTGGCAGCGTGGATGAAGAGCAGGTCGGTGCAGATGACCGACAGCCTGAGGAAGAGCACTGTGGCCGGGCTGGCGTAGTTGAGGTTCTCCACCCGCAGCATGTCTGGGTCAAAGTCGCGCTCTGGGACAGAGCGCTCTTAACCAGGCTAACAGGGGGTAGTCCAGGGTCCACTCCGACTGTCCTGCCACTCAAACACACCACAACAAGGTCCAGGGTCTATCCATCCCCAGTGGAAACTACAGTCTACACTCCGTATTCTGGGCCGTACGGGGACTGGAACCAGCTTAATTCTCCACCTCCCAAAATCACGCTCTCTCTCGGGATGCTAGATTATAATAATAATAATCAAATATTTATATATTTAAATCAGGATTCTTTAACACGATTCCTCGTTGTTGCATTTACTGAAGTTAAAAAAAAAACAGTGAAAACAACTTTATTTATATTTCTCATTCACAACACAAGAAAATATAACGTAGTGTGCAAATTGTTAATTAATTAACCACCTAATGTATCGTGATCTTTCTTTTTGCTGCAACTTGAACTTTTAATATATATATATATATATATATATATATATATATATATATATATATATATATATATATATATATATATATATATATATATATATATATATATACACACACACACAGAGGTGTGAAAAAGTGTTTGCCCTTCCTCATTTCCTGTTCCTTTGCATGTTTGTCACACTTAAGTGTTTCTGAACATCAAACCAATTTAAACAATAGTCAAGGACAACACAAGTAAACACAAAATGCAATTTGTAAATGAAGGTGTTTATTATTAAAGGTGAAAAAAATCCAAACCATCATGGCCCTGTGAAAAAGTGATTGCCCTCTGTTAAAACATACTATAACTGTGGTTGTCCACACCTGAGTTCAATTTCTCTAGCCACACCCAGGCCTGATTATTGCCACACCTGTTCACAATCAAGGCATCACTTAAATAGGAGCTGCTTGACACAGTAAGGTCCACCAGAAGATCCTTAAAGCTACACATCATGCCGAGACCCAAAGAAATTCAGGAACAATTGAGAAAGAAAGTAATTGAGATCTATCAGTCTGGAAAGGGTTATAAAGCCATTTCCAAAGCTTTGGGAATCCAGCGAACCACAGTGAGAGCCATTATCCA
>JABXJD010000206.1:857500-862500 GCA_013375575.1 Percina caprodes | reverse complement strand
ATGAAACAGGAAGTCGGGGTTGTAGTTCACACATGAAACAGGAAGTCGGGGTTGTAGTTCCCACAGGAAACAGGAAGCCAGGGGTTGTAGTTCCCACAGGAAACAGGAAGTCGGGGTTGTAGTTCACATGAAACAGGAAGTCGGGGTTGTAGTTCCCACAGGAAACAGGAAGCCAGGGTTGTAGTTCACACAGGAAACTGAAAATTAGGTTGTAGTTAAGACTCTGGGGAAACTGCCGAGTCAACGCACCGGGAAACGGCCGAGTCACGCGTTAAGACTCTGGGGAAACGGCCGAGTCAACGTTAAGACTCTGGGAAACGGCCGAGTCACCGTTAAGACTCTGGGGAACGGCCGAGTCACCGTTAAGACTCTGGGAAACGGCCGAGTCACCGTTAAGACTCTGGGGAACGGGCGAGTCACCGTTAAGACTCTGGGAAACGGCAGAGTCACCGTTAAGACTTGGGGAAACGGCCAGTCACCGTTAAGACTCTGGGGAAACGGCAGAGTCACCTAAGACTCTGGGAAACGGCCAGTCACCGCAGACTTGGGAAACGGCCGAGTCACCGTTAAGACTCTGGGAAACGGCCGAGTCACCGTTAAGACTCTGGGGAAACGGCAGAGTCACCGTTAAGACTCTGGGAAACGGCCGAGTCACCGTTAAGACTCTGGGGAAACGGCCGAGTCACCGTTAAGACTCTGGGGAAACGGCCGAGTCACCGTTAAGACTCTGGGGAAACGGCAGAGTCACCGTTAAGACTCTGGGGAAACGGCAGAGTCACCGTTAAGACTCTGGGGAAACGGCCGAGTCACCGTTAAGACTCTGGGGAAACGGCAGAGTCACCGTTAAGACTCTGGGGAAACGGCAGAGTCACCGTTAAGACTCTGGGAAACGGCGAGTCACCGTTAAGACTCTGGGAAACGGCCGAGTCACCGTTAAGACTCTGGGGAAACGGCCGAGTCACCGTTAAGACTCTGGGGAAACGGCAGAGTCACCGTTAAGACTCTGGGGAAACGGCAGAGTCACCGTTAAGACTCTGGGAAACGGCCGAGTCACCGTTAAGACTCTGGGGAAACGGCCGAGTCACCGTTAAGACTCTGGGAAACGGCCGAGTCAACGTTAAGACTCTGGGGAAACGGCCGAGTCACCGTTAAGACTCTGGGGAAACTGCCGAGTCACCGTTAAGACTCTGGGGAAACTGCAGAGTCACCGTTAAGACGTAACTTTGTGTTTGTGTCAGTTTACAGAACAGGAGAAGAAGCTGATGGAGGCGAGCAGCGAGTTTCACCACAAGGTGAAGAAGTTACTCTCGTTAGTGGTGGGTACTGTTGTGTGTTTTGTGGGTAACTGTTGTGTGTTTCTGGGTAACTGTTGTGTATTTTGTGGGCGAGTCACTGGTGTATTTTGTGGGCGAGTCAAGTGTGTTTTGTGGGCTCACTGTTAAAACTGTTGTGTGTTTTGGGGGTAACTGTTGTGTTTTGTGGCTTAACTGTTATGTGTTTTGTGGCTTACCATTGTGTGTTTTGTGGGCTTAAGTTGGGGGTAACTGTTGTGTGTTTTGTGGGTAACTGTTGTGTGTTTTGTGGGTAACTGTTGTGTGTTTTGGGGAACTGTTGTGTGTTTGAAAGCGTCCAGAAAGCCGACCTGGAGAACGACAAACATGGAGATCAACAGTAAGATCGACCTGCAGGTGGCGTCGCTCAAAACGGTCCTCGAGTCCCTGAAGCTGGAGACGATCCGCTACCTAGCAGGTACACACTGAACTACACATTACTCTACAATATACTACACAATACTCTGCAATATACACAGGAACCACAATAACTCTTACAATATACACAGGAACTGCATAGAGCAACATATCTCCACCAGACTCCACAATAATCACTACTTTAGTAGTGGTAGTTTTATTAAGTTTCTGTCCACTTTGAATGAAGTGTGTTTTACAATGATAAAAGTAGTAATTAAGTGATGGAGTCTGGTGGAGATATGCTCTATAACACATTAAAAGTAGTGATTATTTACATGGAGTCTGTGGAGATATGCTGCTCTATACACACTAAAAGTAGTGATTATTTACATGGAGTCTGTAAGATAGAGATTGCTCTATACACTACTAAAAGTAGTGATTATTTACATGGAGTCTGGTGGAGATATGCTGCTCATACACGCTAAAAGTAGTGATTATTTACATGGAGTCTGGTGGAGATATGCTGCCCATACATACTAAAAGTAGTAATTATTTGATGGAGTCTGGTGGAGATATGCTGCTCTATACACACTAAAAGTAGTGATTATTTACATGGAGTCTGGTGGAGATATGCTGCTCTATACACACTAAAAGTAGTGATTATTTACATGGAGTCTGGTGGAGATATGCTCTATACATGCTAAAAGTAGTGATTATTTACATGGAGTCTGGTGGGTTTGGTGATGGTGATTTCTGTTTCACGTTAAACTAAAAGGATCTTCCTCTTTAACTAAGAGGTCTGTCTCTGTAGAGATCCATCCCATAATGTTCAGTACTTTAAGTAGAGTAACTTGTAGGTATTTTCTTTTTCTCCCCAGCGACGGTGTTTTCCTGCCTGGCCATCGCTCTGGGAGTCTACCGTCTCTGGAGGTGAACGATCCACAAAACGGACTCGTTCAAATCGTCTTCCTACGCCAGAAAGTAGTTCCAGTGGAAACCCGAACGTCACTAAGCTGCAAAAACGCCACAAATTACAATTACCTTGGTGTAAGTATTTCATAAAATCTGTACTTTTACTTCAGTGTGTTTTCTTTGAATTGTTGTACTTGAAACAAATCTCATTGTTAGAGGATTTTGGCAAACTTTATAGACAGGTTTGTCTTTTAATTCTGGGGGTAATGTCCTCTTCTAAGGGTGGGGCATGACCCTCCACCCCTCTGACCTAAATGTCCTCTTAGTAGGTCTGGGAGGAGGGGGAATGTTCCTCCTCTGCATGCATCCCCAATGCCTCTGGTCCTTAAGTGATGCGTTTGAGAACCGCTGCGTTAAAGTCTCCGTCTCGAAAGAAACGGACCACATGAAATAAAAACAAAAGAACAATCTTTAAATCCACTAAACTTTATTCGTAGCTTTGAAACCTGAATGACAACAAAACTGAAACGACCGCTCACAAAAACAAGTTTCACTTTTTATTTTTATTCAAAGACCAAAAAAACAAAAACAACAGAAGAAGAAGACTCGGATCCTCCGGAGCGCCGCAGGCGGAGTCTCCTGTCGTCCAATCAGAAGAGGATGCTTACTTTAAACGCAGCCAGAAACAACTTCCTGTCCCCAAAACCAACCAATGAAATCAACTCATTCATCTCCGTCCAGCCGGCGGTAGATTCAATCAGTTACACCAGAGATATTACCAAAAATACTTTAATTATAAATTAAATAATTTACATCTCAAGGAAAACAAAATCATTTCTTCTTTTTAATAAGAAACAGGAGACCGGACAACGGTCGGCGCACGATCCAAATACTAAAATGTATTCAAAGTTAAGGTTGCCGAGGACGACGCCGCCGCCTCGCTTTCAAAAAAACACTGTCTCTTTAAGAGAAACACGGTCTCTAAGGAGAAGGTACTGTCTCTTTAAGAGAAAGACACTGTCTCTTTAAGAAAAAGACTGTTCCTTTAAGAGAAACAGGAAGCGACGGCGTGTCACGGTTTCTTCTCGTCACATTGGTCCGTTAAAATCTCCGGCTCTTCTGTTTTGATGTCGGGGAGCTCGCTCGCCCCCGACTCTACTTCCTGTTTGATGGCGGCGGCGGCGGCGACGGCACAGGAAGTAGCGGCGGCGTCCTCTTCCTGTTCCTCCGTCTTCACGAAGGCGCCCAGCGGGTGGTCCGTCAGCGTCTTGTTGGGCGACGCGCCACGCCGAGGAACGTCTGCCGGGGAGGGGGAGAGAGAGGTCAGTGGGGGGGTCAAAGGTCTCTGCCTGGGGGTCAGTGTGTGTGTGTGTGTGTATATATGTGCGTTTGTGTAAATAATAAGAATAATAAAGTTAAGACGGTTAGAACTTTTATAGAAACTCGACCCTGAGAAACGCGTGTATGAACCGTTGCCATGGTTACCACTTTTTGGGGAGAAATCTCCGGTACTTACGTTTTTATAGTCTTCAAAACAGGCGGGATGGAAGTTCTGCGTCGAGAAAACACAAAGACACAAAATAATGAAATTAATAATCACATAATTAATGAGCATTTATAATAAAAACATTTGGGTTAGAAATATTTTTTAGGTCTTTAAGGAAATTTTTTTTTAATTTTACTCCTATTTGTTAAAACATTTTACTAATAATTTGTACCAATATTTTTTTTTTAGTATTTTTTCCTAATATATACGGGGCGGGGGGGGGGTGTTGCCGTGGCGACGGGCGGTACCTTTTCGTCGACCCGGAGGGCGTTCTTCAGGAACCAGTCCTCCTCCTCCTCCACCCAGTACGTCTCAAACGCCTCCTGGCAGATCTCACACAGCTAAACACACAACAACAACAACAACGTCGTCATCATCATCATTCTGTATTCGGTGGTTTTATTTCAACATTTTATGTGTGGATCCAAAAACAGATAAACTGATAGTTGTGTGTGAAGGAAGGAAGGAAGGAAGGAAGGAAAGACAGGATGAAGGAAGATAAACAAGGAAAAGAAGGAAGGGAAGGAAAGGAAAGAAAATAAAGGAAATGAAGTTAAGAAAAGATAAAGAAAAAGAAAGAAGGAAATAAAGTAAAGGAAAGAAAAGATGAAGAGAAAGAAGGAAAGAAAGGAAATAAAGTAAAGAAGGAAAAAGATTAAGAGAAAGAAAAAGAAGGAAAGGAGGAAGGAAAGAAAAGATAAAGGAAGAGAAACAAAGAAAAGGAAGAAAGAAAGAAATAAAAAAATGAAGAAATAAAGGAAAGAAAGACGACACCGACCAATCTTGAATCCCCCGCTTTCTTTCCTTCTTACTACTGTAAAATAGAACCGATACATCGGGAAATGCCGATCTAT
>JABXJD010000206.1:822500-852500 GCA_013375575.1 Percina caprodes | reverse complement strand
GGGGGTTCGGTCTGGAGGGGCCTATGTGTCCTGGTGTGTCATATCGGGATGGGGGTGCCCGCCGTCATGAGGCGGCGGTGTCCCGGCGAGTCACTGTGCTGGCGCACAGAGGACAGAACCGCACGGACCGGGCCCTTGAGGATGGATTTAGGGGGAGAGGGTGTGGAGGGGGACGTGGGAGTCCAGATTGAGGGGTCCGTCGTCCGAGTGCTCGCTGTTGGGGCTCTCGAACCGCGGGCTTAGCTCCGCTAACTCTTTCTGGTGTAAGGGCGACAGGCGTTCACGCTCGATGCGGGGCGCCGCCGCGTCCAGACCGGCCGGGCTCGGGGAGTTCCTGTGGACAACAGTGCCGGCGAGCGGGGGCCCCTCCGGCCTCCGGGGGTCGGCGTGTCTGGAGTCGGCGGGGGGGCCGTACCGCCGCGGTGCGTCGTAGCCGCTCTTCTGCACCTCGCGTTCGGCGAAGCGCTGCCGCTCCGTCAGCGGCGAGGTCCACTCCCTCTCACCTGGAACGGACAGACGGAAACGCATGAAGACGTATATACTGGATCTGAAGTCTCTTTATATAGACCTTAGTGGTCCCTAATACTGGATCTGAAGTCTCTTTATATAGACCTTAGAGGTCCCTAATACTGTATCTGAAGTCTCTTTATATAGACCTTAGTGGTCCCTAATACTGGATCTGAAGTCTCTTTATATAGACCTTAGTGGTCCCTAATACTGTATCTGAAGTCTCTTTATATAGACCTTAGTGGTCCCCTAATACTGTATCTGAAGTCTCTTTATATAGACCTTAGTGGTCCCTAATACTGTATCTGAAGTCTCTTTATATAGACCTTAGTGGTCCCTAATACTGGATCTGAAGTCTCTTTATATAGACCTTAGAGGTCCCTAATACTGTATCTGAAGTCTCTTTATATAGACCTTAGTGGTCCCTAATACTGGATCTGAAGTCTCTTTATATAGACCTTAGTGGTCCCTAATACTGTATCTGAAGTCTCTTTTATATAGACCTTAGTGGTCCCCTAATACTGTATCTGAAGTCTCTTTATATAGACCTTAGTGGTCCCTAATACTGTATCTGAAGTCTCTTTATATAGACCTTAGTGGTCCCTAATACTGTATCTGAAGTCTCTTTATATAGACCTTAGTGGTCCTAATACTGTATCTGAAGTCTCTTTATATAGACCTTAGTGGTCCCTAATACTGTATCTGAAGTCTCTTTATATAGACCTTAGTGGTCCCTAATACTGATCTGAAGTCTCTTTATATAGACCTTAGTGGTCCCTAATACTGGATCTGAAGTCTCTTTATATAGACCTTAGTGGTCCCTAATACTGTATCTGAAGTCTCTTTATATAGACCTTAGTGGTCCCTAATACTGTATCTGAAGTCTCTTTATATAGACCTTAGTGGTCCCTAATACTGATCTGAAGTCTCTTTATATAGACCTTAGTGGTCCCTAATACTGGATCTGAAGTCTCTTTATATAGACCTTAGTGGTCCCTAATACTGTATCTGAAGTCTCTTTATATAGACCTTAGTGGTCCCTAATACTGTATCTGAAGTCTCTTTATATAGACCTTAGTGGTCCCTAATACTGTATCTGAAGTCTCTTTATATAGACCTTAGTGGTCCCTAATACTGTATCTGAAGTCTCTTTATATAGACCTTAGTGGTCCCTAATACTGTATCTGAAGTCTCTTTATATAGACCTTAGTGGTCCCTAATACTGTATCTGAAGTCTCTTTATATAGACCTTAGTGGTCCCTAATACTGTATCTGAAGTCTCTTTATATAGACCTTAGTGGTCCCCTAATACTGTATCTGAAGTCTCTTTATATAGACCTTAGTGGTCCCTAATACTGTATCTGAAGTCTCTTTATATAGACCTTAGTGGTCCCTAATACTGTATCTGAAGTCTCTTTATATAGACCTTTTTCAATTATTTGGGGGACTTTGTCACCATATTGACATTTTGGGCCGTTTGTCTTCTTTTCCAGATTTGTGGGACATTTAGTGTAACGACAGTAACAGTCTTCCAGTTACACTTTAATGAGTTTTCTGATATTTTCTTTTAACACATAAAATCTCAGAGTTAACTGTTTCATGTTGCAGCTTTTGCGCATGTTGATCCTGCGATGTCAACAAAATAAAATCCGATATATTGTGCAGCCCTAATCCCATCCTACAGTTTTCTGTGTGCTACATGTAAAACTGATCTTTAGAAGAGGCTCTAACCCTGCTGAAGTGTCACTGATCGAGACCCTGACACCCCGCAGCTCCAGAACCTGACCTCTGACCTCTCTGTGGATAAAGACGACAGATGACAGATAATATGTTTGGCTTCACAGATCAGTTTGAAAAGCAGATGTAAGTTAATGTCACGGCGGATCCGTTGGGAGCGGAGGACTCACTGGGCTCTCGGGGGTCGGCCCTCCTCCTGAAGCGAAGGCCCGGGAGAGACTTCAGCTGGGAACTCTTTGCCGTGGTTGTACTCGATCATGGGGCCGAGCGGCGGCCGCTGCTCCTCGCGCTCTTACTCCGCAGTCACTTCGAGGAAATTAACAATTAATTTCTTTATTGCTTGCTGCTAAATCACAGGAGCACTTTTAGTGAAAGACTCATTTTCCCAAAATGCACCACAGGAAGTCATCCCTGCCTGTGGCCCTCAAACTTTATAACTCCTCCCTCTAGGTGTCTGACACACAGACACTTAGACACTCGCCTCATGCATGACGCAGTAAGGTCACGGCAGTCGCTATGACGACCAACCACGCTCGCCTCATGCATGACGCAGTAAGGTCACGGCAGTCGCTATGACGACCAACCACGCTCGCCTCATGCATGACGCAGTAAGGTCACGGCAGTCGCTATGACGACCAACCACGCTCGCCTCATGCATGACGCAGTAAGGTCACGGCAGTCGCTATGACGACCAACCACGCCGCCTCATGCATGAAGTAAGGTCACGGCAGTCGCTATGACGACCAACCACGTCGCCCATGCATGACGCAGTAAGGTCACGGCAGTCGCTATGACGACCAACCACGCGCCTCATGCATGACGCAGTAAGGTCACGGCAGTCGTTATGACGACCAACCACGCCGCCTCACGCGTGACGCAGTAAGGTCACGCAGTCGCTATGACGACCAACCACGCGCCTCGCCGACAGGACGCAGGTCGCTGCAGGCGCGCGATGACGACCAGCCACTCGCCTCATGCATGACGCAGTAAGGTCACGGCAGTCGCTATGACGACCAGCCACGCCGCCTCATGCATGACGCAGTAAGGTCACGGCAGTCGTGACGACCAACCACGCCTCACGCGTGACGCAGTAAGGTCACGGCAGTCGCTATGACGACCAACCACGCCGCTCACGCGTGACGGTAAGGTCACGGCAGTCGCTATGACGACCAACCACGCCGCCTCATGCATGACGAGTAAGGTCACGGCAGTCGCTATGACGACCAACCACGCCGCCTCACGGTACTAACTGCAACGGAGAAAGGCCGCCCGCGAGTGGAGCTGTTACCAGCAGTGGAAAGACGTCATTAGCTCACCTTGCATGTCCCGCGGCGCGCGGCTGTATTTGTGCGCCGGCGGCTGTCCGGCAATGCGGCCGCCGCACGTCTTCTCGCCTTGCCCCTCCCCCTCCTCCGAACTCTCCTCGCCGTCCCACTCCTCTCCGGCGGCGCGCGCTCGGTTCACCTGCGTCTTCCTCAGCTTGGACTTGTGTTCAGGTACGACAGCTGCGCGGCGTCCATGGCGTCGGCGCCGCGGCGCCGCGGGGGGGGCCGACAGCGGCGACGTCAGCGGTTTCTTGGCGGGATAGTCGGCGGAGTCGTCCCAGCTGTCGGAGCGCTGCTTCTCCTCCTGGTACTGGAAGAAGTGTTTGATCTGGTGGGCCATGTTCAGGAAGTCCTCCTGGGAAATCTCCCCGCTCTCCAGACGCTTGCTGGCCTGCAGACACCAGGAGACGTTAGAGAGAAGACAACAAAAACACTGATTCTGATTTATTCTTTTAATGTGTTTTTGTTCAAAAGGACTTTAAGTTTCATATCTTAAGTTTGTATTTTTCTATATTTTATTTATCAGAACTTTAATATATTTCTGTTCTGACAATCAAATTATATTATTTTAGTGAGAACTCATAAATAACTACAAGTAACTAATGTTAAGGCAACATGGGGGCGAACTAGGGCCGACATGGGGGCAACATGGGGGCAAATCAAACCGACATGGGGGCAAACCAAATACAAGGGGGCAAACTGGGGGCAAACTGGGGCCGACATGGGGGCAACATGGGGGCAAACTGGGGCCGACAAGGGGGCAACATGGGGGCAAACTGGGGCCGACAAGGGGGCAACATGGGGCAAACTGGGGCCGACAAGGGGGCAACATGGGGGCAAACTGGGGCCGACATGGGGGCAACCTGGGGCCGACATGGGGGCAACATGGGGGCAAACCAATGACAAGGGGGCAACATGGGGGCAAACCAATGACAAGGGGGCAACATGGGGGCAAACTGGGGCCGACATGGGGGCAACATGGGGGCAAACTGGGGCCGACATGGGGGCAACATGGGGCAAACTGGGGCCGACAAGGGGGCAACATGGGGGCAACATGGGGCCGACATGGGGGCAACATGGGGGCAAACTGGGGCCGACATGGGGGGACGACATGGGTGGCAACACGGGGTGACATGGGGGCCGACACAAGTGTTAATAGAAAGGACTGACAGCAGATCAGCTGTTTGAGACGTACCCTGCGGAGCAGATCCTTCTTGGAGGCGGAGTTGAGGACTTCTGGTATCTGCAGGTTGGCGTCCACGCTGAGGCGGTGCTTCGGGGTCCGGGGGGTGGTGGGGCGAGTCGGGGTGCCGTACGGTTTGTGTCTCGGAGGCGCCGGCTTCACGTGAGAATCCTCCGGCAGCTTCGGACTGAAGAGGAAACAGGATAGAGATAAAGTTACACGGCTTTCCAATAAATCACATATTTGAATCCTTTATGTACATAATTAGTTTGTCAGTTTTCTTGATGATTCGTCTCTGCAGCTTCACAATACGTCATTCAGAGCGCTACATAATTTGCATTTAACAAATATTGCTGTTAGAAAAATGATGATACCAACTTTTTGTCTGATTATTAAAATTAGAGTCCTCTCTCTCTCTCTCTAGATATCTATATATAAAATATTATCTCTCTCTCCATCTCTTCTAGCTGTGAGTTGAAGCGATGACTCACTGTTTGTTCTCCTCCCAGCCGCCTTCCAGCGGTGGCGCTCCTTGGCGTCCTTGCCGCCTCCGTCGTGGCTCCGCGGGAATGAGAGTCTCTGGACTGAGCGCCGGTCGTCCGGCCTCCTCGACCTGCGGCTCTCTGATTGGTTCTTCTTGGGCGGGGGGCGGTCCTCTCGGCCGGGCTTGCCGTGTTCGGGTTCGTCGGGGGCGCCGCGGACTCTCCTGGGTTTTCCCGGTTTGTGAGACGACGGCGACGGGGACAAAGAGCTGCTCCGGGTTCGGCTCTTGGGCGACCGCCGGTCCTTCCTCTTGGGGAGGCGGCGGAGGAGGGCGAGCGAGACCTGACCGCGAGCGGGTGCGCTTCCTGGCGTGTGTGCGGGCGTTGCCTCCGGTCTTGAACTCGAGCCTCTCGGCGGACTCCTCGCGGTCGTGTTTGGCGACCGTGCCGCTCACCAGCTTCCCTTGGTGACCCGGTGCGGGTCGAGTCCGCGCGCCGCAGCCTCCTCTCGCTCCTTCTTGTCTGTGCATCTTTTCTTCTCCTTCATCTCGCGTCTTTGGCGTCGCCCGCCTTGTCCTGCGGGCGTTTCTTCAGCCTGGGATCTTTCTTCGGCCGTCAGCCGACCGAGTCTCTGGCTCCGCCGCTTTGTTTTTACTCGATGCTTTTGGCCATCGGAGACGGGGCTTGGACTTGGGTTTCTCCTCCGACGCCTCTTTCTTCGGGGTCCTGACCTTTTCCGGCCGGGCGGGTTTCTCCGGAGTCGAAGCATGACTTCCTGTCGCAGGGGGGCCGTCTTTCCTCCCAGCAGGCTGTTCTTTGGGCTGGGAGGCGGCCGGCGGGCCGGATCGGTTCAATCGCGGGTCTCTGGTGGGGGTTTGACGTCCTGGCTGAGCCTGAGGGGGATCCACGGCCGCACCGCTGGAGCCGCTTGGCTGGCGGTCTCGCGCGGCTGCAGCGGCGGAGACTGGAGTCGGTATCACAAACCCACCGGCCTGGAGACACATGAGACCACGTGAGTCTAAAGTAGGAATCGGACTGAAGACAGTTAACCCTCAGAGACCTACGGTCACTTTTACACTTCATTGGCGTTTTATTTTCTAAAATAACTTGTAAACCATCAACCCTGGTGTCTACAGTCAAGATATGAACATCATATTCAAGACAAACTGGATTATTAGAATATTTGGGCTGCAGTGAGGTGAATGTTAAAACTGGTTGTAAGACCTTAAAGACAAAGAAATATAAAAGGGAACATGAATCTTCTAGATATGTATTGATATCACACACACAGAGCAGTACAAGCTGAGCCAGTCTCTCTAAAACACTTCTCATATGTCCTGGGAGTCACACTGGGAAGAAATAATCTTTATAACTTATACAAGGGACAGAATACATTTTCTCAAAGAAAGTCCCGACGCTTTTGCCCTCATGACATTTACTTATGCCAATAATCAACATAATAATGTCATATTTATTGATATTACACCCACAGCAATGCTACACAAGCATGTGTGTTAGTTCTCCTACATACAAAACACCAGTTCCAGGCTCTTTGAGGTCTTTCTAGCCTCTACAGGGGGTAGAGGCTAGAAAGACCTCCATGACTGCTAGCGCGTTAGCTGCAACAATCGGTGAGTTTCTGTGTTTTATGGTTATTAAATGATTAAAATATGAATCAGAGGTGCTGTTTTATGGTTATTAAATGATTAAAATATGAATCAGAGGTGCTGTTTTAGGTCGTGCACGACCCTCTCTGTTCCAGCGGGTTAAAGGATGCTGATGAAACTAAAAAAAAAATGCTAAAAATAAGTTTTTATTGTGTAATTCTAAACCTTGTTAGAAACACGATGAACATCAGGTACAAAGTCAACGCTAGCTTGTCTGGACGGCCGTTCACTAACGCTCCAAAGATCCAAAGGCTTTATGGGCGCCCGGGCAGCTCAGTCGGTAGAGCAGGCGCCCAAATATAGAGGTGTACTCCTCGACTCAGCGGCCCGTTGCTGCATGTTAGCACACGTCACTCTGGAACATGCATCTGCAACTCTTCATTAGTGGGAATAGTGATTTGTGTGTGTGTGTGTGTGTGTAAATATAATATTAAATATTTAAATATATTAAATATATTGTATATATATTAATGAATGTATGTCTTTTGTGCATCTTGTGATATTTCTGGGAGTCAGTTTGTCTGTATTTCTGATTGTGTGATTGGTTTGTACCCCTCTTCTAACGTGTTGTGTACTTTTTATCTGGACCTTGAGTCTGTAAATAAATAAAGTGTGTGTACCCTCCTCCTCCCCTCCCGACCGACGCGTTTCACCCAGTCTCTGGTCTGAGCTGGGCTTGTCCGTCCTACCAGCTGTGCCTTGGTCTGCTCCAGCTCCAGCTCGATCTTCTTCTGCTGGAGCTCCAGAAGTTGTTTCTGTTTGGCGAGCAGCTGCTGTCGGATCAGCTGTTCCTGGCTCAGGCTGGCCGGGCTGACGGCGGGGACCGGCTGCGGAGCCGGAGGAGTCGGCGCCGGCGCCGGCTGGGCCGGGGCGGGCTGCGGAGACGGCGCCTCCTCTGACTGGAAACACCGGAAGAAGAAGAGACTTCAGATACAGTATTAGGGACCACTAAGGTCTATATAAAGAGACTTCAGATACAGTATTAGGGACCACTAAGGTCTATATAGAGACTTCAGATACAGTATTAGGGACCACTAAGGTCTATATAAAAGAGACTTCAGATACAGTATTAGGGACCACTAAGGTCTATATAGAGACTTCAGATACAGTATTAGGGACCACTAAGGTCTATATAAAGAGACTTCAGATACAGTATTAGGGACCACTAAGGTCTATATAGAGACTTCAGATACAGTATTAGGGACCACTAAGGTCTATATAAAAGAGACTTCAGATACAGTATTAGGGGACCACTAAGGTCTATATAAAGAGACTTCAGATACAGTATTAGGGACCACTAAGGTCTATATAAAAGAGACTTCAGATACAGTATTAGGGGACCACTAAGGTCTATATAAAGAGTATTAGGGGACCACTAAGGTCTATATAAAGAGACTTCAGATCCAGTATTAGGGACCACTAAGGTCTATATAAAAGAGACTTCAGATACAGTATTAGGGACCACTAAGGTCTATATAAAGAGACTTCAGATACAGTATTAGGGACCACTAAGGTCTATATAAAGAGACTTCAGATACAGTATTAGGGACCACTAAGGTCTATATAAAGAGACTTCAGATCCAGTATTAGGGACCACTAAGGTCTATATAGAGACCTCCAGATGTTACCCAGTCTATTTGCAGCACATACACACCTGCTTTAAAAACTTGGGGTTGACGTGAATGCTGGCGTTGACGGTGGGCGGCAGCGGCTTGATGGCCACGCCGGGTCCACCGAGTTGACCCGGCGTCCAGCGCGTACAGCTTCTTCAGAGGAAACACGTCGTCCCACGTCGACCGCAACTTGAACAGACTCTTTCTAGTGTTTTCATCCACCTACAAACACAGGACATGACTTGGTCCACAGCTACAGCAAGAAGGAAAGCTCAGAACATGGCAGCAGCAGCTGGTTAACCCTCCTGCTGTCCTCGGCCGAGTCCACCGTACAGCAACGATAGGCGTCACGCAGACAGAACAACGTGGGGGGGGGGGGCAAAAAACAAAACAAAAAAGCAAAAAATATACACCGAAAAAACACGGTAAAAAAATGACGCTTTTTTTGAATAAGTCATTTTTTTTTAAAGCTAAAAAAAATATTTTTTAAATTTGCCTAAAACAATATTTCTTTTAAACCAAAAGGTGAAAAATGTCAAAAAAGTGCCACATTTTTTTTAATAATTATTATTTCCAAAAGTGACAAAAATGTTAATTTTTTTAACATATTTTTGTCACTTTTGGGGATTTAAAACTTTTTTTCTTTTTAACCCTAAAAATATAAAGACAAAATCATGTTTAAAAAAGTGACAAAATTGAAATTAAACTTTTTAACGCTAAAAAGAATTTAAAAAACAAACAATTGCCAAAAGGGACAAAAACTGGTTTAAAAAAGCAAAAAAAAAAAATTGTAATAAAATCAATAAAAAATTTAAAAAAAAAAAAAAAAAAGTGATATAAACTCGTTAAAAAAGGTGAATTTCTTTTATGAAATCGACAAAAAAAATGTCTAAATTTCGATTTAGAAAGCCAAAATGCTGCGTGGTCGCCGAGAAGACAACACGAGGGTTAAGAGTTAGCGCTTTAACAAATTTGACTTTTAAAATCATAGTTTTAGCATTTTCTAGAAACAAGCGATAAAAAGCATAAAACTACGTTACGTTAATTAGTTCACAGGAGCGAAAGAGTGCAAAGACCACACAAAAAGCAAGCAACGACAAACATGAAGTGGCCTGTCGCTACCTGATGTGAGTCAAGTGCAGATGTGAGTCACGCACGCGAGATGCTAACGAGAGACTTCTGTAGCGTCTGAAGTAGCCTCCGAGATGCTAACGAGAGACTTCTGTAGCGTCTGAAGTAGCCTCCGAGATGCTAACGAGAGACTTCTGTAGCGTCTGAAGTAGCCTCCGAGATGCTAACGAGAGACTTCTGTAGCGTCTGAAGTAGCCTCCGAGATGCTAACGAGAGACTTCTGTAGCGTCCGAAGTAGCCTCCGAGATGCTAACGAGAGACTTCTGTAACGTCCGAAGTAGCCTCCGAGATGCTAACGAGAGACTTCTGTAACGTCTGAAGTAGCCTCCGAGATGCTAACGAGAGACTTCTGTAACGTCCGAAGTAGCCTCCGAGATGCTAACGAGAGACTTCTGTAGCGTCTGAAGTAGCCTCCGAGATGCTAACGAGAGACTTCTGTAGCGTCTGAAGTAGCCTCCGAGATGCTAACGAGAGACTTCTGAAGGTCCGAAGTAGCCTCCGAGATGCTAACGAGAGACTTCTGTAACGTCCGAAGTAGCCTCCGAGATGCTAACGAGAGACTTCTGTAACGTCTGAAGTAGCCTCCGAGATGCTAACGAGAGACTTCTGTAACGTCCGAAGTAGCCTCCGAGATGCTAACGAGAGACTTCTGTAGCGTCTGAAGTAGCCTCCGAGATGCTAACGAGAGACTTCTGTAGGCCTGAAGTAGCCTCCGAGATGCTAACGAGAGACTTCTGTAATGTCCGAAGTAGCCTCCGAGATGCTAACGAGAGACTTCTGTAACGTCTGAAGTAGCCTCCGAGATGCTAACGAGAGACTTCTGTAACGTCCGAAGTAGCCTCCGAGATGCTAACGAGAGACTTCTGTAACGTCTGAAGTAGCCTCCGAGATGCTAACGAGAGACTTCTGTAGCGTCTGAAGTAGCCTCCGAGATGCTAACGAGAGACTTCCGTAACGTCTGAAGTAGCCTCCGAGATGCTAACGAGAGACTTCTGCAACGTCACAGTAAAAATTAACCTTCTTAACCAAGTTGGTTCACTGCTAGCTTAGCTACAAGTTAGCATCAAACACAATAAAGTCTGTCAGTTGAATGGTGTTTCGAGCTAACGTTAGCATCAACCAACCATAGATATCTACATTTCTGAAATGACTTCCATCTTCGGTTAATCTGACTCACACCTGCACTCGACTCACATCCGGTATGGACACGGGCGGCTGAGATGTGTGCTTAATTGTGTTTTAACAATGCTAAACGGCAGCAAAGATGAACTGTACCTTTTCAAAGACACATATAAATGAAGTGATTAGGTTTTTAGCAAACACTGCAAGGTATTCTCCTCCAACATTCTTCACTATGGAATCCACTAAGTACAAAACCGGAAGCTTCTCGGCAGACGGGGCCTGGAGTAATAGAGAACTCGACAAGTTTAGAAAACAACAGGGGTTATAAAAGAAATACATTTCAGAACAAATGCTTAAAATTACAAGATGACAGAATCCCCCCCCCCCCCAAACACCCGCTGGGGGCATCGGTTTCCTTAAAAACAAAGCCATGTGGAGGGGAAAAAGTGGAAAAATGTCCCCGGATCAGACTTGTTAATGAGGAATAAAAAATAAAATAGGAAAAATTGTCAAAAAAATTTCATATAAATTGGAAAAATAGTCCAAAAATAACACAAAAAATAAAAAATTGTCCAAAAATAACACAATTTTTTTTAAATTGTCCAAAAATAACATAAAAATAGGAAAAGAAATAGTCCAAAAATATAAAAATTGATAAAATAGTCCAGTAAAATCCTTTATCCTGTAATAGTGACCTGCGTCATCTTCGAAGACGATGATCAGTTCGTTAGGAGGAAGATTATGATCCTTCGCCAAAGTCAGGGAGGAGAAAACAAGTCCGTGGTGCATTATGGGTACAAAAAAGTAGCCGAGTCCAGTCCTCGGGACCATGTTTACCTCCAAAGAGGGTTAAAACCGCTCTTTGTACTTTACCCAGACGACATCGGCGAGTTTCCACGGCAACGCCACACCCGGTGAGCATTCACCCCCACTCTCAAGATTTGACCCTTAAAGTTGTTGTTAGAAGGTAAATAACCACGTTAGGTGGGGGCAGAGGACCTGCTGGTAAGTTTGAGAGATGATGCGTTCAGGGACGCACTTTAAGTCTAGTAAAGTAACTTTTAAAGCCGAGTCACTCGGCCGTGTCAGTAAATGCAACCCGTAAGACTCCAATAAATTACACTGGGAAATAAAAAATGACAAAAAGCACATTTCACATTTTTTATTATAACATTTTTAACCATTTCAATCACATTTCATTTGAGTAAAAAAATTCAAGATTTCACGAGATTTTAATGCAGAGAAACTTCTTTTTCTGATGCGATATATATAGATATAAAAAGTGAAAAGCTCCGTGTCGCCGAGGCAACCTGACGACTCCGCCGTTTCTAATGAAGGCTTTAAAAAATTAAAAATGAGATGAGGACCCGTCTCCATGGCAACCATACCCGTGCTGTGGCAGATACACCCGGACCGACGGATGCTTGAAATACTTCTAGTGGCTGGAAATAATCAGGGATGGAACGTCAAAATCCACCGTAACCATAGCAACCCTCTACGTGGGGGGGGGGGCGTTTTTATTCTGATTTTATTTAACTCTTGTGTTGTCCTCCTGGGTCAAATACAGACAAAAAATTGACATTTGTCCTTTTTTGAATGTTTTTTATAGTATTTTTGTATTATGCTGTATTTTAAGAATGAATATTTCTTTATTTATAAAACATTCATTAACAAAGAAAACTGGTGTCCTTAAAGGTTTGATTTTTCCTATTTTTTTAATTAAGGCATTAAGATCAATTTCCAAAAGATGATTTTTTTTTATTGCTTTTTTAGTCAAATTAACCCTCAAGTTGTCTCCGGTCAAGAAATGACAAAAATTTGACATCTTCGTTCTTTTTCAGACTTTTTAGTCTCCACGACCACCACCTTACTAGTTTCATACTTTCTGGAATTCATGGTCAATAACCCTCATTTATATAGAATTATACCTAATATTAACCCTCATTTATATAGAATTATACCTGATATTAACCTCATTTATATAGAATTATACCTGATATTAACCCTCATTTATATAGAATTATACCTGATATTAACCCTCATTTATATCGAATTATACCTGATATTAACCCTCATTTATATCGAATTATACCTGATATTAACCCTCATTTATATAGAATTATACCTGATATTAACCCTCATTTATATAGAATTATACCTGATATTAACCCTCATTTATATAGAATTATACCTGATATTAACCCTCATTTATATAGAATTATACCTGATATTAACCCTCATTTATATAGAATTATACCTGATATTAACCCTCATTTATATAGAATTATACCTAATATTAACCCTCATTTATATAGAATTATACCCAATATTAACCCTCATTTATATAGAATTATACCTAATATTAACCCTCATTTATATAGAATTATACCTGATATTAACCCTCATTTATATAGAATTATACCTGATATTAACCCTCATTTATATAGAATTATACCTGATATTAACCCTCATTTATATAGAATTATACCTGATATTAACCCTCATTTATATAGAATTATACCTGATATTAACCCTCATTTATATAGAATTATACCTGATATTAACCCTCATTTATATAGAATTATACCTAATATTAACCCTCATTTATATAGAATTATACCCAATATTAACCCTCATTTATATAGAATTTTTAGGAGCTTGTCACCTTTTCTGATGTTTTTTGTGGCCTTTGTTAAGGATGTGTTGTTTTTTTTAGCATTTGCCGCTTTTCCGACATTCATAGCAATTTTTGCCGTTTGTTGCTTTTTGGGAGATATTTAGGAGTTGTGTCTAATTTAAGGTTTTTAGACACTTTGGGATTTTTTTCAGTCTTCGTCACTTTTTGTTTTAACACGTTTTGTCTCTTGGGTTAAATATAGATATAGTTATATATATATCAAGGGGGTACTGGTCCCTTTAGGGGACCTCTGGAGGACTGCAGAGGTCCATGTCCCCTGCAGAGAAGGTCTAGACCACTCTATAATTTACAGAGAGAGCAGATCTAGACTGCTATACACCCCCTATGTTAAAATACAGGGGCATAAGTATACATATACTGTGTTAAAACCCCATAGTTAATATTAAAAGGTAGTTATTTCATGGATCAGGATACTATGCATGGGGAACTTTCCATAAAACATCTCATTAATTCAGCTATTAGTCTAACTGAAATAACGCCATGTTAATTGGGCAAATGATATTTTATTCTCTCTTTTAATCAACTTTAGCGTGGGTTCATTAATGAGCAGCACTATATACAGCGGGGTGAACTGTTACATGAATAAAGAAAATAACACATGATTCAGCAGGTTTTGTATGTATTGTTGAATTTTGTTCATAAAAAGTAATTTTTTTAAAGTTACTCAAAGAGCTAACGGTAAGTTAACGTTACGGTGGATTTTAACGGTTATACACACTGTTAATGACGCATACGTGAGGTGAGTTTCGACCAAAATCAACCGTTAAAATAATATATTCATTTTCAAGCAAACTAAAAATATTTTTATTAAATTATAAAAACATTTAAAAATAAAAGGAGGTTTTCACTTATGATACACAGACACGTTGCCATGCCACCCGTCGCTAACCAGAACAACAGCGGAATGTTAACCTAACTAGTGCTTAGCTAGTTAACACGACGGCGACGCTAACCGCCATGTTTTAGCTCGTAGCTAACAGCTAACAGGCCCTGATAGCTTGTACATACATCGACACAAAGCATCTGAAATTGAAAGTATGCTATATTTATAAAAACCTTGCTTATTTGCGCTTCAATAATTGCGACGATATCCTTGGCGAAGTTGAGGTTTTCCTCGGCCAGGATGGTCAGCATGTTGATGTGCGGTTTGCTGTTGAATGTCAGGTCTTCCAGCGAGGACTGGTACTCTCTGCAGGCGTCTTCTCTCGCCGCTTTGTCGTCCATCTTTGAGCTCAGAGACCCGGCAAAACCTACGCCAGCCTTGTGAATACCATAACCATTGATTAGCAGGCAGTCCATGAACTCATGAAGCTAACTGTTGTGCCCTGACTCGGGGAAATAACGCCGCTTTTAGACGATATTTTCAGCCGTTGCCGTGTCGGAGATCACTCCGCCAGCTTTACCGACGACAACAAAATGGCGGCTGGAGACTGGAGACCTTATACGTCACATGAGTTATATCTTTTGCTGTATTCGCGCGTAATGAAATAATCGGAAAAATGGGTTTTCAAATGGGAAAATGTGTTTTTTTGGTTTTATTAAAGATTCATTTCAAACATACAACAAGGCTCATCGCGCACGGATTCAGTCAATTCTACATGAATTTAACATGGCGATACAAACAAAACAAAACAAACAAAAATAAATAAATAAATAAAGGGAAAAGAAGCCTGGCCAATGAGATTTAAGCAAAACAGTGTCAACACGACATATACAAATATAACAATATAACAATAAAAAAATTGGAAAATTGGAAAATAAAAACTATAACAATAAAAAAATATAAAAATTAGAAAATATAAAATATAACAACATAAAAATAAAAAAACAAAAAAATATTAAAATATAAAAAAATACAAAAATATAAAAATATAAAAATTAGAAAATATAAAAATATTACCTTTACACGACATACAAAAATATAAAAATATGAAATATAAAAATGTAAAATATAAAAATATAACAATATGAAATATAAAATGTAAGTAGTGCAGAAAAAAGCCCAGTCCTGACATACATACATATATAAAGTAGAGCAATAAAGAGTTTTTACAGAAATATAGTTTGGTGTATCAAAGGTCCTGAGTATTAAATATTGCACCGTAATGAAATTAAAAGGTTGAGTAAGGGACCAAGGGACTCAGCAGTAGACACTGAGGAATGAGTTTGTTCTGGTGCATATACAGATTTTTATACAGATTTTTAAACATTTTTATACTCATTTTTATACATTTTTATTCAGATTTTAGTATATAAAGCAATAAAGTGGAGTTAAATCCTGGAAACATTTGTCACCGTGTTGTTAAAACACAACACTCCCATGTGGTTTGTTTCCTCGTAACAACTCAGAGCTCATGAACACAGCGAAGTCTGACTCGTTGGAAACGACGTCCCATCCGAGGAGCACCTGAACGCAGCATGCTGTCTGAGGTGACGTCAGCACAGCCCAGGGCCGGGCTCTTGGTTTTCATTGGTTCGATAAAATAACAGCCACACAAATGAGCCAATCAGATTGAAGCAGTGTGAGTTATTTTTTTACATAACGACAGAAACATTTCACAACATGTCAGCAACATGAGGCCGAGTCATGGCGGCTCAAAGTGTAGTTTAATATAGTCTATATGTAGTTTAATATAGTCTATATGTAGTTTAATATAGTCTATATGTAGTTTAATATAGTCTATATGTAGGTTAATATAGTCTATATGTAGTTTAATATAGTCTATATGTAGGTTAATATAGTCTATATGTAGTTTAATGTAGTCTATATGTAGGTTAATGTAGTCTATATGTAGGTTAATATAGTCTATATGTAGGTTAATATAGTTTATATGTAGGTTAATGTAGTCTATATGTAGTTTAATGTAGTCTATATGTAGTTTAATATAGTCTATATGTAGGTTAATGTAGTCTATATGTAGGTTAATATAGTCTATATGTAGTTTAATATAGTCTATATGTAGGTTAATGTAGTCTATATGTAGGTTAATATAGTCTATATGTAGTTTAATATAGTCTATATGTAGGTTAATGTAGTCTATATGTAGGTTAATGTAGTCTATATGTAGTTTAATGTAGTCTATATGTAGGTTAATGTAGTCTATATGTAGGTTAATATAGTCTATATGTAGGTTAATATAGTCTATATGTAGGTTAATGTAGTCTATATGTAGTTTAATGTAGTCTATATGTAGTTTAATATAGTCTATATGTAGGTTAATGTAGTCTATATGTAGGTTAATATAGTCTATATGTAGTTTAATGTAGTCTATATGTAGGTTAATATAGTCTATATGTAGGTTAATATAGTCTATATGTAGGTTAATATAGTCTATATGTAGTTTAATGTAGTCTATATGTAGGTTAATGTAGTCTATATGTAGTTTAATGTAGTCTATATGTAGGTTAATGTAGTCTATATGTAGGTTAATATAGTCTATATGTAGGTTAATATAGTCTATATGTAGTTTAATGTAGTCTATATGTAGGTTAATGTAGTCTATATGTAGTTTAATATAGTCTATATGTAGGTTAATGTAGTCTATATGTAGGTTAATGTAGTCTATATGTAGGTTAATATAGTCTATATGTAGTTTAATATAGTCTATATGTAGGTTAATGTAGTCTATATGTAGGTTGAAAAACGTTGAAAAAAGAAACAAAAGAGACGGAAAAGAAAATCAAAAAGCTGGAAAAAAAAACAGTAAAAAAATCTGAAAATCCCAAAAAATTATTTAAAAAAATATACAAGGACCAAAAACTTCTATAAAAAAAAAACAAAATCGTCAAAAAAGTTAAAAAAATAAATAAATTGAATTTATATGAACTCAAAGCCGCTTTACGGCATGAAGATAATATTAAAATAAAACTAAACATTTTTTTAATTATATATAATTAATTGATGTTTGTTGTTGTAATGGTCAGGAACAGCTGAAATCTACATTTCATGAAATATTAGTGAAATATGCGAGCGAGGAGATAAAAACTCGAGACTGGATACAAAAACACAAGTATTTATTGTGTGGATGTTTCTCATTGGTTCAGAGTGCAACCCTTCGACCAATCAGAGACGGAGATGGAGAGCTGTCTGCTGATTGGTTGAAAAAGATCCCTGAACCTTAATTAGGAACAGAATATGTGGAGTTTTAAGACATTTTACAGGCTGGAAATTACAATGAACGCGTCAACGCTCAACAAGGGGGGAGTGGGAGGGGGGGACACATACACTTCCTGTCCCTGACATCACAGGTCATGTCGCCACGGTAACATGTAGTTCATTGCTTCCGTGAATCTAAAGTAAGGGTGCCAAACGCAACGTCTCTACGGCCAGACATGTTCAACATGCTTTTATTAAAGAGAAAAAGTCAAATTAGTGGACTGTGTGTCTCATGTAGCTTCTCACCTACAGTTTGGGATCATAAAGCCCCCAAAAAGTCGAAGAAAGCGACAAAATAATCCCCAAAAAGTGTCAAAAATATCAAAAAAAGTGTCAAATACGTCTAAAAAAAGTCACAAAAACACCCTCAAAGTCTGCAAAAGGCCAGATTCGGCCCTCGTGTCTTGAGTTTGACACATGAGCTAAAGTATATTTTTTCAATTAATCTAAAAAAAACATTGTTCTAAGGGGCTGACTTTGGTATTTGGGTTCAATTTTACGTGTTCTTTTGTCTGACATTATGGAAAAGATCCCTACTGAGAGCTTTTTGTTGGCGTCACCCACCAGACTCCATGTAAATAATCAACACTTTTATCAGCGTAAAACACACTTCATTCAAAGTGGACAGAAACTAAATAAAACTACTAAAAGCCGTCTTGGTTCATCTTTCCACTGTTCAACAATCACCACTCTGGTCTGGTTGGAATAAACTCTTAATTCACCCATTTACATGTGGAGATATGCTGCTCTATACACGCTAAAAGTAGTGATTATTTACATGGAGTCTGGTGGAGATATGCTGCTCTATACACACTAAAAGTAGTGATTATTTACATGGAGTCTGGTGGAGATATGCTGCTCTATACACGCTAAAAGTAGTGATTATTTACATGGAGTCTGGTGGAGATATGCCGCTCTATACACACTAAAAGTAGTGATTATTTACATGGAGTCTGGTGGAGATATGCTGCTCTATACACGCTAAAAGTAGTGATTATTTACATGGAGTCTGGTGGAGATATGCTGCTCTATACACGCTAAAAGTAGTGATTATTTACATGGAGTCTGATGGAGATATGTTGCTCTAAACATGCTAAAAGTAGTGATTATTTACATGGAGTCTGGTGGAGATATGCTGCTCTATACACACTAAAAGTAGTGATTATTTACATGGAGTCTGGTGGAGATATGCTGCTCTATACACGCTAAAAGTAGTGATTATTTACATGGAGTCTGGTGGAGATATGCTGCTCTATACACGCTAAAAGTAGTGATTATTAACATGGAGTCTGGTGGAGATATGCTGCTCTATACACACTAAAAGTAGTGATTATTTACATGGAGTCTGGTGGAGATATGCTGCTCTATACACTACGTCATCAGTCAAGTTGTGCTGGATTGGGACAGACGAGGAATGCGAGACACCAGTTCTCAGACGACAGCGAGGGTTTGTGGCTCCACGCTAACGGAGGAATGATTTAACCTCGTGTTGTCTTCCCGCCAATCTGGAGTCAAAAATGAAAAACCTTTTATCAACGTTATGTCGTCTTTTTCGACCCTTTTGTGTCTTTCTGCCAATGATTGTCAGTTTGTCGACCATTTCATGGATTGTCCCCCCAAATTTTTTAAAGCTTTTTGTTTTTTTTAGAAATCTTATCACATTTTAGTCACTATTTACGATATTGACATTTTTCTCTTTTTTTTTTTTAAGTTCCTTTTCCAATATTTGTTTCTCCAAATACTATAAACTTGACAAAAACACCCAAATCCAGTGAAAGTAGAGACCTGATGAGTAATGTAACGTGTGAGCAGCGTTGCTGGGAACCGTCCTCGGTGCTGTTTTGGAAAATATGTTTAAAACCCAAATGTCTGATATAGAAACTTTATGGACTCAGATTAGACCTGAAGACACCGGGGGTGGGGGGGGGGGGGTGGGACTCAAAATCAGAATCCAGACCAGCTGCAGAGCTCTACTCTGAGATATGTACCAATATTTCAACAACAGGAGATTTATTGACACTGGAGATAAGAAAAAAGAACATTATTATTATCATTATTATTGTTATTATTATTGTTGTTATTCTTGTTGTTGTTGTTGTTATTCTTGTTGTTGTTTCTTTACATGTTTTTGGTTGGTTGTAGATTCTCAATATTAAAACAACAAAACGCCTTCAGGAGATCTCGACTTCTCACTGACAAGTTAACAGCGTCCAACGTGGACCCCGGACCCTCTTGGCTCCCACACCCTCGGACCCCGGACCCTCTTGGCCCCTGCACACTCAGACTCCCCGGACCCTCTTGGCTCCCACACCCTCGGACTCCCCGGACCCTCTTGGCCCCCGCACCTCGGACTCCCCGGACCCTCTTGGCTCCCACACCCTCGGACTCCCCGGACCCTCTTGGCCCCCGCACCCTCGGACTCCCCGGACCCTCTTGGCTCCCACACCCTTGGACTCCCCGGACCCTCTTGGCTCCCACACCCTCGGACTCCGCGGACCCTCTTGGCCCCTGCACCCTCGGACTCCCCGGACCCTCTTGGCCCCCGCACCCTCAGACTCCCTGGACCCCCCCCCCCTACGTAGATCAGTCCTGGAGACAGTAGAGAATAAAGAAGACCCAGGACACTGGCCTCAGATCTGCAGTCTGCTCTTTATATTTCTGTACATGGATGTGCAAGATGTCAAGTTCAGAAAGAGAAGAACCAGGTCCCCACCCGTCCCCGTCCCCCCGTCCCCCCGCCCCCCCTCAGGCATCAGAGTCGTCGCTGCTGTCGCGGCTGATCTCAATCTGCAGCGAGGGCAGGTGGTCCAGCCGGCTCTTCTTGATCTTGGTGGACCCCCGCTCCTGCTTCTGTTTGATCATGGCGCCCCACATCTTCTGCAGCGTGGAGTCGTCTTCCTCCTCCGCCTCCTCCTCCTCCTCCTCCCCCCCCGCCGCCCCGTTCCCTCGCCTGCCCTCGCTGGCGTCCTTCCTCCCCGTGGAGGAGGAGGAGGAGGAGCGGGGGGGGAAGCTGGGCCGGCGCTCGCTGCGTCCGTCGTCCTCCACGGACCCGAGTCTGCTCCACAGCCCCCCTGCAGGTGATGAAGAAAAGATGAAGACGACGTTTCTTTATTATTCTCAGAGATTCTTTTCCAGACTGAACGTCTAAACAGACGCCACAAAAACACCGAAAAAGGCCACAAAGTCCTAAAAATAGGGGGGAATTTGGGGAAAAGAAACTCCCAAAAAAGGGACACGGACCCCTGCAGTCCTCCAGAGGCCCCTAAGGGGGACACGGACCCCTGCAGTCCTCCAGAGGCCCCTAAGGGGGACACGGACCCCTGCAGTCCTCCAGAGGCCCCTAAGTGGGACACGGACCCCTGCAGTCCTCCAGAGGCCCCTAAGGGGGACACGGACCCCTGCAGTCCTCCACAGGACTCTATATCTGAAATCGGAGTTTCTTTTTAACCAAATCACCATAAAATGGATCCTTCCAACGCTCTTTCATTCCTCTGATCTTAACTATTAGTCACAATAACTCAACATTTCTGCTTTTTAACTAATATTATTATAATTCTCTATAAATGAGGGTTATTGACCATGAATTCCAGAAAGTATAAAACTAGTGAGGTGGTGTTAAAAAAGTCTGAATAAGGGACGAAAATGTCAAATGTCCCCTTTTGTCCCTTTTTGACCCGGGAGGACAACTGAAGGGTTAAAGAGTTGTGTATGCACGATGATTCATAAAGCAGGAGGACGGAGACGGACAGGGAGGACGGAGACGGACAGGGAGGACGGAGACGGACAGGGAGGACGGAGACGGACAGGGAGGACGGAGACGGACAGGGAGACCGGAGACGGACAGGGAGACCGGTCGGGGGCTGCAGCTCTAGTACTTCTAACACATACCCGTCTTTCTGTCTTTGGATGCGCTGGGGTAGTCGGCTCTGTGCTCTTGCGTGGCCACGCCCAGTCTGCGATGCACGTCTCTGATTGGTTCTCTGGCTGGAGGCAGGTCTCTGGGGGAGACGGGGGAGGGCGAGCGCCGTCTGTCGGGGGAGTAACGTCTCTTCCCCAAACGCTGCCGAACATCTGCAGACAAAACAGTCACAAGATAGATTTGATTATGTATTATATGTATAAATACACACACACACACACACACACACAATACATATACTGTATATATACACTCATACATACATATACACATATATAAATAAATATATATATACACACACACTCACACACACACACGTTGTGTGTGTGCATGCGTGTGTGTGGTTGTGTCTGTGTGCGTGCGCAGGTGTGTGTGTGGTTGTGTCTGTGCGTGGGTGGGTGTGTGTGTGTGGTTGTGTCTGTGCATGTGTGTGGTTGTGTCTGTGCATGGGTGGGTGTGTGTGTGTGGTTGTGTGTGGTTGTGTCTGTGCGTGTGGTTGTGTCTGTGCGTGGGGTGTGTGTGTGTGGTTGTGTCTGTGCATGTGTGTGGTTGTGTCTGTGCATGGGTGTGGTTGTGTCTGTGCGTGTGGTTGTGTCTGTGCGTGGGTGTGTGTGTGTGGTTGTGTCTGTGCATGTGTGTGGTTGTGTCTGTGCATGGGTGGGTGTGTGTGTGTGGTTGTGTGTGGTTGTGTCTGTGTGCGTGCGCAGGTGTGTGTGTGGTTGTGTCTGTGCGTGTGTGGTTGTGTCTGTGCGTGTGTGTGTGGTTGTGCGTGTGTGTGTGGTTGTGCGTGTGTGGTTGTGTCTGTGTGCGTGTGTGTGTGTGGTTGTGTCTGTGTGTGTGTGTGTGTGTGTGTGTGTGTGTGTGTGTGTGCGTGTGTGGTTGTGTCTGTGCGTGTGTGTGTGGGTGTGTGCGCGTGGGTGTGTGTGTGGTTGTGTCTGTGTGTGTGTGTGTGGTTGTGTCTGTGTGTGTGCGTGGTTGTGTGTGTGTGCGTGGTTGTGTGTGTGTGCGTGTGCGGTTGTGTGTGTGTGTGGTTGTGCGTGTTTGTGTCTGTGCGTGTGTGTGCGTGCGTGTGTGTGTGCGTGCGTGTGTGTGCGTGTGTGTGGTAGCGTGTGTGCGCGTGGTTGTGTGTGTGCGTGGTTGTGTGTGTGTGCGTGGTGTGTGTGTGTGTGTGTGTGTGTGTGTGTGGTAGTGTGTGTGGTAGTGTGTGTGTGTGTGTGTGTGTGTGGTAGCGTGTGTGTGTGTGTGTGTGTGCATGGTTGTGTGTGTGTGTGTGTGTGTGTGGTAGCGTGTGTGTGGTAGCGTGTGTGTGTGTGTGTGGTTGTGTCTGTGCGTGTGTGGTTGTGTCTGTGTGGTAGCGTGTGTGTGTGTGTGCGTGGTTGTGTGTGTGTGTGGTTGTGTCTGTGCGTGTGTGGTTGTGTGTGGTTGTGTGTGTGGTTGTGTCTGTGTGTGTGTGTGTGTGTGTGTGCGTGGGTGTGTGTGCGTGGGTGTGTGTGTGTGTGTGCGTGTGTGTGGTAGCGTGTGTGTGTGTGAGACTAGCAGCAGACCTGTCTTCCCGCTGGGGGCCCCTGGGGGGGGCTGTCTGTGCTGAGAGTGTCTCTTCTTCTCCTCCAGCAGCTGCCGGACGTCCGTCACCTTGCAGGGCGACGTGGACTTGGCTCGGCTCTGGGATCCCGACCCCCACCCGGTTCCTGCTCACAGAGACGGAGACGCAGCATAAAGATGTGGTAACGTACAGCCAGGGCTCTGTCCCCCCCCACGGTTTGATCCAGAGTAAGTTGTCCCCCACGGTTTGATCCAGAGTAAGTTGTCCCCCCCACGGTTTGATCCAGAGTAAATGATACTGAATGAAAAATGCCTTCTGGAACCAGTACAATGATGGAATATCATGAATATCGACTCAAAGGAAATCCGTTCGGTCTCATGTGATTTTATCTCGATATTATTATATCTGCCGAATAAATAATGAACTGTGATTAAGTTTTAGGTCATTTTAGGGTTGCAACCCACCTAACTCTACGTTATCTGGCTGTGAGACATGTATACTAGCTGTGAGACATGTATACTAGCTGTGAGACATGTATACTAGCTGTGAGACATGTATACTAGCTGTGAGACATGTATACTAGCTGTGAGACATGTATACTAGCTGTGACTAAGCGTTATCTGGCTGTGAGACATGTATACTAGCTGTGAGACATGTATACTAGCTGTGAGACATGTATACTAGCTCTGAGACATGTATACTAGCTGTGAGACATGTATACTAGCTGTGAGACATGTATACTAGCTCTGAGACATGTATACTAGCTCTGAGACATGTATACTAGCTGTGAGACATGTACACTAGCTGTGAGACATGTATACTAGCTGTGAGACATGTATACTAGCTGTGACTAAGCGTTATCTGGCTGTGAGACATGTATACTAGCTCTGAGACATGTATACTAGCTGTGAGACATGTATACTAGCTCTGAGACATGTATACTAGCTCTGAGACATGTATACTAGCTCTGAGACATGTATACTAGCTGTGAGACATGTATACTAGCTCTGAGACATGTATACTAGCTCTGAGACATGTATACTAGCTGTGAGACATGTACACTAGCTGTGAGACATGTATACTAGCTGTGAGACATGTATACTAGCTGTGAGACATGTATACTAGCTGTGAGACATGTACACTAGCTGTGAGACATGTATACTAGCTGTGAGACATGTATACTAGCTGTGACTAAGCGTTATCTGGCTGTGAGACATGTATACTAGCTCTGAGACATGTATACTAGCTCTGAGACATGTATACTAGCTGTGAGACATGTACACTAGCTGTGAGACATGTATACTAGCTGTGAGACATGTATACTAGCTGTGAGACATGTATACTAGCTGTGACTAAGCGTTATCTGGCTGTGAGACATGTATACTAGCTGTGAGACATGTATACTAGCTGTGAGACATGTATACTAGCTCTGAGACATGTATACTAGCTGTGAGACATGTATACTAGCTGTGAGACATGTATACTAGCTCTGAGACATGTATACTAGCTCTGAGACATGTATACTAGCTGTGAGACATGTACACTAGCTGTGAGACATGTATACTAGCTGTGAGACATGTATACTAGCTGTGACTAAGCGTTATCTGGCTGTGAGACATGTATACTAGCTCTGAGACATGTATACTAGCTGTGAGACATGTATACTAGCTCTGAGACATGTATACTAGCTCTGAGACATGTATACTAGCTCTGAGACATGTATACTAGCTGTGAGACATGTATACTAGCTCTGAGACATGTATACTAGCTCTGAGACATGTATACTAGCTGTGAGACATGTACACTAGCTGTGAGACATGTATACTAGCTGTGAGACATGTATACTAGCTGTGAGACATGTATACTAGCTGTGAGACATGTACACTAGCTGTGAGACATGTATACTAGCTGTGAGACATGTATACTAGCTGTGACTAAGCGTTATCTGGCTGTGAGACATGTATACTAGCTCTGAGACATGTATACTAGCTCTGAGACATGTATACTAGCTGTGAGACATGTACACTAGCTGTGAGACATGTATACTAGCTGTGAGACATGTATACTAGCTGTGAGACATGTATACTAGCTGTGAGACATGTATACTAGCTGTGACTAAGCGTTATCTGGCTCTGAGACATGTATACTAGCTCTGAGACATGTATACTAGCTCTGAGACATGTATACTAGCTCTGAGACATGTATACTAGCTCTGAGACATGTATACTAGCTGTGAGACATGTACACTAGCTGTGAGACATGTATACTAGCTGTGAGACATGTATACTAGCTGTGAGACATGTATACTAGCTGTGAGACATGTATACTAGCTGTGAGACATGTACACTAGCTGTGAGACATGTATACTAGCTCTGAGACATGTATACTAGCTGTGAGACATGTATACTAGCTGTGAGACATGTACACTAGCTGTGAGACATGTATACTAGCTCTGAGACATGTATACTAGCTGTGAGACATGTATACTAGCTGTGACTAAGCGTTATCTGGCTGTGAGACATGTATACTAGCTCTGAGACATGTATACTAGCTCTGAGACATGTATACTAGCTCTGAGACATGTATACTAGCTGTGAGACATGTATACTAGCTGTGAGACATGTATACTAGCTCTGAGACATGTATACTAGCTCTGAGACATGTATACTAGCTCTGAGACATGTATACTAGCTGTGAGACATGTATACTAGCTCTGAGACATGTATACTAGCTGTGAGACATGTATACTAGCTGTGACTAAGCGTTATCTGGCTGTGAGACATGTATACTAGCTGTGAGACATGTATACTAGCTGTGACTAAGCGTTATCTGGCTGTGAGACATGTATACTAGCTGTGAGACATGTATACTAGCTCTGAGACATGTATACTAGCTCTGAGACATGTATACTAGCTGTGAGACATGTATACTAGCTGTGAGACATGTATACTAGCTGTGAGACATGTATACTAGCTGTGAGACATGTATACTAGCTGTGAGACATGTTTACTAGCTGTGACTAAGCGTTATCTGGCTGTGAGACATGTATACTAGCTGTGAGACATGTATACTAGCTGTGACTAAGTGTTATCGAGCTGTGAGACATGTATACTAGCTGTGAGACATGTATACTAGCTGTGAGACATGCGAGAGGGACAGAATGGCGGCGTCTCTGACCGGATGCTCTTCAGCTGCGTGTCCACCTCGTCGGCGTACATCGTCATCTTCTTGGTCTTCTTGGGCGACGGCGTGGAGATCATCTTCAGCTCCAGGTCGTAGTCCATCTCGTCCGACTCCGACCAATGGGACGGGGAGCGCTCTGCACGGCTGCGGAGACCCGCCCCTGGCAGGCGCACGCCTCCGCCGCCACGCTCCTTCTCCACTCGCTCCCGGTACTCCACCACGCGGTCGTCTGAGTCCATGTCCTCGTCTCCGTCCTCTTCTTCCTCCTCCTCCTCCTCTCTTTGATTGGCTCCTCAGGCAGGTTCACCAGGTCCGCTGGAGGAAACGAGACATTGTTGACAATGTTAAATGAGAGATATATATATTTATTACACACACACACACACACACACACACACACACACACACACACACACACACACACACACACACACACACACACACACACACACACACACACACACACACACACACACACACACACACACACACACACACACACACACACACACACACACACACACACACACGAACAAACAGAGAAATTTATCTTTATAGATAAAACAGATGTTGACAAAGTTTCCGCTCTATACACGCTAAAAGTAGTGATTATTTACATGGAGTCTGGTGGAGATATGCTGCTCTATACACGCTAAAAGTAGTGATTATTTACATGGAGTCTGGTGGAGATATGCTGCTCTATACACGCTAAAAGTAGTGATTATTTACATGGAGTCTGGTGGAGATATGCTGCTCTATACACGCTAAAAGTAGTGATTATTTACATGGAGTCTGGTGGAGATATGCTGCTCTATACACACTAAAAGTAGTGATTATTTACATGGAGTCTGGTGGAGATATGCTGCTCTATACACACTAAAAGTAGTGATTATTTACATGGAGTCTGGTGGAGATATGCAGCTCTATACACACTAAAAGTAGTGATTATTTACATGGAGTCTGGTGGAGATATGCTGCTCTATACACGCTAAAAGTAGTGATTATTTACATGGAGTCTGGTGGAGATATGCTGCTCTATACACGCTAAAAGTAGTGATTATTTACATGGAGTCTGGTGGAGATATGCTGCTCTATACACGCTAAAAGTAGTGATTATTTACATGGAGTCTGGTGGAGATACAGAACGTTTCGTGGTGATTGAACAATGGAAAGACAAACCAAGGCTGTTGTGTAGTGGGTGTTTACCGGAGTGTCGGTGGGTGTACGGTGGCGTGTGTCCCAGGTTGTCTCCAATCAGAGGCTTCTTGCTCTTGATGACGTCTCGCTGGATGCGCTTGTTGTGAAACCTCCTCTTCCTGAAGGGACAGAGGACACTCAATTATGAATTATACCATAAGTATCACGCTACAGAGGAAACATCTAACAAATAAGACTTCTTCTGAGAAACTGAATGAGCAATTTCTATTATTTTTTCCTCTTTTTGTTCACCAAATAAATCTAATAAGATGTTGGGTCCAGGTTGTTCAGGTGCAATCTGGGTGTGCTGGTCTTACAGGGAGGTGTGTTCAGGTGCATTCTGGGCCTGCTGGTCTTACAGGGAGGTGTGTTCAGGTGCATTCTGGGCACTCTTATTGCGTAGATTACTCTATGGAGGCCGGTCTCACCAGGAGTTGCTGAGGATCCCCTTCATGCCTCCGTAGTTGGGGTTGCCGTACTTCATGTAGTATCTGCTGCGGCGAGCGGCGCCCAGCTCCTTCTTATCGTCTGGAGACAAACACAGAAACACTCAATGCAGACCTCGTTTCCTCAGACCTGGGACAAATAAACGCTCAGAGGACTAAAGACGACCGATACTGATACGAATATTTGGTTATTTAACAATCCGATATCTCGAGATCTCTCAACATTAGTTATTTGTAGTTAAGTTCTCACTAAAATAATATGATAATAATTTGTTTTATTGTCAAAAAAGAACATAAAAATATATCAAAATTCTGATAAATAAAATGTAGAAAAATACTAACTTAAGATATGAAACTTAAAGACGTTGTAGAGCGTCCTCTGGTGGACAGACTATGCAACGCCATCACTAACAGGGACGTTGTAGAGCGTCCTCTGGTGGACAGACTATGCAACGCCATCACTAACAGGGACGTTGTAGAGCGTCCTCTGGTGGACAGACTATGCAACACCATCACTAACAGGGACATTGTAGAGCGTCCTCTGGTGGACAGACTATGCAACGCCATCACTAACAGGGACGTTGTAGAGCGTCCTCTGGTGGACAGACTATGCAACGCCATCACTAACAGGGACATTGTAGAGCGTCCTCTGGTGGACAGACTATGCAACGCCATCACTAACGGGACGTTGTAGAGCGTCCTCTGGTGGACAGACTATGCAACACCATCACTAACAGGGACGTTGTAGAGCGTCCTCTGGTGGACAGACTATGCAACACCATCACTAACAGGGACGTTGTAGAGCGTCCTCTGGTGGACAGACTATGCAACACCATCACTAACAAGGACGTTGTAGAGCGTCCTCTGGTGGACAGACTATGCAACACCATCACTAACGGGACGTTGTAGAGCGTCCTCTGGTGGACAGACTATGCAACGCCATCACTAACGGGGACGTTGTAGAGCGTCCTCTGGTGGACAGACTGCGGCGGCGGTAACTCACCGTGCGTGGCGAAGCGTAGTAACAGCTTGTTTCCTTTAAAGGGTTTGATGGCCGGACGCAAGTCGTTCCTCAGGAGAGACTCTCTCTCCACCAGAGACAGGTCTTCAACCTGAGACACACACACACACACACACACACACACACACACACACAGACACACAGACACACAGACAGACACACACACACACAGTGAGAGAAACAGAAACACACACAGAGACAGAGAAAGACGCACACAAACAAACAGACACACACACACAACAAATCAGTTTATGTTGTTGATCTCCATCACTCTGGGGAGGGGGGCACATTGAAAATGAACCTAACCTTCAGTTAAAGCCCAGTTTGGATTATTGGGGGGGGGCTGTGCTGTACCTGAGGGGGAGGGGAGGGGGGGGGGGGCTGTACCTGAACATCCTCTGTCTTGGCTTTAGGCTCCGCCTCCCCGTCACTGTCCTTGGCCTCAATCTCCTCGGCGCTCTTCTTCACGGCTTCGTCCTCCTCCACCTCGCCCTCCTCCTCCACCTCGCCCTCCTCCTCGTCCTCCGAGTGTCGCCCCGGGCAACCTGCAAATGGCGCACACACACACACACACACACTTCAGTTTACATCTGTCCTCCACTCAAACACACGCTCAGTTCATGTGTGTGTGTCTGTTTCTGTATGTGTATGCATGTAATGTATGTATGTATATTTGTGTGTGTGTATACAGTATGTGTGGGGGTGTGCGTGTATATATGTGTGAGTGTGTGTGGGGGGGAGTGTGTCAATTTGGTGTGTGTGTAAGAGAGAGAGAGAGAGAGAGAGAGAGAGAGAGAGAGAGAGAGAGAGAGAGAGAGAGAGAGAGAGAGAGAGAGAGAGAGTGCGTGTGTATGTGTGTGTCAGTGTGTGTCAGAGTGTGTGTGTGTGGGGGAGTGTGTCAGTTTGGTGTGTGTGTTTGTGCATGTGTCAGAGAGTGTGTGTGTGTGTCAGAGAGAGTGTGTGTGTGTGTGTGTCAGAGAGAGTGTGTGTGTTTGTGTGTGTGTGTGTGTCAGAGTGTGTGTGTGTGTGTGTGTGTGTCAGAGTGTGTGTGTGTGTGTGTGTGTGTGTGT